>CM067299.1:90733537-91057959 GCA_034231615.1 Meghimatium bilineatum
CTCACCTGGATTTTTAAAGTCTAATTTCGAACTGTATGTGATGAACATGGTGAACGATTTCACCAAAACATTGCTGCCCTGGAGACAAGGTATCAAACCAATTGGAGCCCTTCAAAGCTTGCTGATTATTGTTGGACTGTGACGAGAGATACCCCATAAAATGTTTTTAAAACTAAAAGTACAAAAAGGCACATAATTTATTTAGATTGTGTTTTTCAAAATCAAACTATGTAATCGGTGGATAAAATAAAGTAGTGTTGACTTGAACTTTTGTCAACCCTACCACAGCCCTCGGTCAACAGCTTTCACATTTTTTTTCTGACCCTCTTAATAGTGACGTAATTTATAGGCAGCCTTCATGAAATTATATTTGAACAATTTTCTGTTACAAACACATTTTTTTGGTAGATTGCTGCGGATTACTACTTAATCCACGGAGCTATGTACTATGAATAATACTTAAGCGAGCAACATGCTTTTTTTTTTGTTCGTCCATCACAAGTGTTCGGCCATTTGTTACATTCACTTTCGAAAATTCAATTAGAGTTATTTCCTTGAATATGAGTTCGTAGGTGGCTAATGAGCCCTATTCGAGCAATGTGCTACTCGTCTAATAGAAGCTGTGGAAATATTACGGAAGGATGGTCACAATTATTGCAATTATTTGCCTTCTTTGTGTTAATTTGTAGATTTCGCTCTCTATTTCAGTGTGAATCTATTTTAGCGGAATATGGTCCTACCAAATTTGAGACAGGATGAGGGTACAGAGAACGGAGATGCGTTCTGTAGTCGTTTTATTTCCGCCAATGGCTCAATGCATTCGACTTCGGTGGTGATATCTAATACGCCCAGTATTTTAACAATTCAGCTGAACAGCATACATTGATAGCCATGTCGTTAGTTTGCCTGTTATGCATCGATTGCTGTAGATCAGCATTGTTCGTACTGCACACTGGACCCTTTCATAAATCTGAATGACATACTCCATGAACATTGCTTGACAATTTTGCCGCTGTCTCATTCATTATTGTATCTATTCAATTCTATATTGTTAGGTAACGGTGTTCCCACGGATGGAGCCTGCCGTCGAGTATGACGATAACTCTTCAAATATCTTCCAGTATATTCTGTATACTCTACAAGAGACAACTAATTCCAGTATATTCTGTATTCTCTACGATGACAACTAATTCCAGTTAGCAATCATGCCCCCGGCACAATTCTGTCTCTTACTTCACTATAATGTATTCATGATTATCTCAACCAATCAGATCCATGGTTATGTTTCATCTTCTACACATTTCTCTCAGCATTGTATTCACACAAACGAAAAGAAGTAAAATAAAAAAATATTAACTGGATGAAGACTCTTCAACCGCTCTTCACAAAGACATACACGTTGTACAATCGTAGTAATATATGTGGGGGTGACACCAATCGACAACCTTTTCTGATTCACGTGGGCATGGCAGTCTCTGTGAGGCTTCAGCCTATTCAAGAACACAATAAAAATAATATTACCTTCTTTCAATGACGTTCTTCTCAATTCTTTTAGGTCACATGGTCTATTCACCTGTCCAAATCTGCACGTGCATGCACGATATTGATTTATATTATTCGTCATGAAGCTCTGTATTTTTTTTCTCTTTCTCTCAAGAGTTCAACTCATCTTTACAAATCGTGGGAGCTTGAAATATTAAGTATTGTTCAGTTCAATTATTCTCTGGCCTGAGGACTTTTTATTTGTGAATGTGCAGAGCAACGACATGGTGACCTTGCTAGTTTCCAGGTGATCCCGTAACGAAAGAGCTTCCAAATGATGTGCAGTATATAAGTCGCACATCAAATGTAACATTATTACTTAGGGATCAGCTCAAAGCCATAGATGTAACCTCTTAAATGTGGGAGGTGGGGGGGGGGGGCAGGGCGATGATACTTGATTATTTTGTTTCTAGCTTGGTTTTAATAAACATTCAAACTTGACTATTTTGTTTATAGTTTGGTTGTAACAAAAATTCAAACTTGATTATTATGTTTCTAGCTTGGTTGTAACAAAAATTCAAACTTGATTATTATGTTTCTAGCTTGGTTGTAACAAAAATTCAAACTTGATTATTATGTTTCTTGCTTGGTTTTAATAAACATTCAAACTTGATTATTATGTTTCTAGCTTGGTTGTAACAAAAATTAAAACTTTATTATGTTTCTAGCTTGGTTTTAATAAACATTCAAACTTTACTATTATGTTTCTAGCTTGGTTGTAATAAACATTCAAACTTGATTATTATGTTTCTAGCTTGGTTTTAATAAAAATTCAAACTTGATTATTATGTTTCTAGCTTGGTTTTAATAAAAATTCAAACTTGATTATTATGTTTCTAGCTTGGTTGTAACAAAAATTTAAACCTGATTATTATGTTTCTAGCTTGGTTGTAACAAAAATTCAAACTTGATTATTATGTTTCTAGCTTGGTTGTAACAAAAATTCAAACTTGATTATTATGTTTCTAGCTTGGTTTTAATAAACATTCAAACTTGATTATTATGTTTCTAGCTTGGTTGTAACAAAAATTCAAACTTGATTATTATGTTTCTAGCTTGGTTGTAACAAAAATTCAAACTTGATTATTTTGTTTCAATTTTGGTTTTAATAAACATTCAAACTTGATTATTATGTTTCTAGCTTGGTTGTAATACAAATTAATACTTGAAGATGATATTTTCATCCTAGCCTAGCTGTAATAAAATTATGATTTGAGGATCTTGTGTTTTGAGCCTCGTTGCAGCGCCGGATTTAGACTTGATAAGGACGTAAGCTATTTGAGATATGGGGGCCCAATTAAAAAGTATATAGATAGTGAAATGAAACAAATTTTAGGGGGGCCCCAGGAAAGTGGGTGCTCTAAGCTATAGCTTGTTTAGCTTATAGGTAATTCCTGCACTGCCTGGTTGTAATGAAATTCAAAGCTGCGAGATATTTTTAAGTTCCTAGATAAATGTATTCTCGTGACTGTCTAGGAGAGAAATGTTCCTTTGGCTGTGTCTAAGAGAGAGTTGTTCCTCGTGACTGTGTCTAGGAGAGAGTTGTTCCTCGTGGCTGTCTAGGAGAGAGATGTTCCTCGTGGCTGTCTAGGAGAGAGATGTTCCTCATGACAATGTCTAGGAGAGAAATGTTCCTTGTGACTGTGTCTATGAGAGATGTTAACTTCTAGATAAATGTACTCTCGTGACTGTGTCTAGGAGAGAGAGAGAGAGAGAGAGAGAGAGAAAGAGAGATATGTTCAGTCCCTCGATAAGTTCCCTAGTTAAATGTATTTTTGTGACTGAATCTAGGAGAGAGATGTTAAATTCTTAGATAAATGTATCTTGCCACTGTCTAGGAGAGATGTTAAATTATTAGATAAATGTAGCCTCGCCACTGTCTAGGAGAGATGTTAAATTCTTAGATAAATGTTAGCCTCGTCAATGTCTAGGAGAGTTGTTAAATTCTTAGATAAATGTATCTTGCCACTGTCTAGGAGAGATGTTAAATTCTTAGATAAATGTAGCATCGCCACTGTCTAGGAGAGAGATGTTAAGTTTCTAGAAATATATTCTCGCGACTGTGTCAAGGAGAGGGATGTTCCTGGTGACTGTGTCAAGGAGAGGGATGTTCCTGGTGACTGTGTCTATGAGAGATGCTGAGTTCACATATAACTGTACATCATGGTGCAAGGCCTGCAGGTAATGGCATAGATGACGTTGCGGGACACACATGTGTAACTATCTTCAATGGTGAAGATGATTTTGGCGAATGTGATAGACCGGGTCTAGGTGACATAGGTACAGGTGTATCATGAAAATGATTAGGAACGTCAGGCTTGAGATGACTCTGGACCAATATATCCCTGAGGTTCTTGTCACCTTGTAAAAAACTACATGGAAGATGCAGAACACATCAAGCATATTGGAATCCGACTGAAGAAAAGGAAGGTATCGGAATAGAACATGACGGACATTTGTAATTTTTTTGGCATTACTTTTCCCTTGTCTTGTATTTTCCTTAACTTTATAAAATATTTATATCTGCGACTTTGTTACCTAGATTCTAGCAATTCAAAAGTCGACTCCGTGTTTCACATCGTGGACATGTTCATACAATTCTCCCAGTTAGAAGCTGTTCAGTTGTCTATATAATCTTAGGCCTATACTTTGACAAGTTAGATGTTCTTAGTACCCAGTCTACACATCCCATCCTGTGAAAAAAATCACATTTCATTAAAATAAATTCGTATCATCCTTCACAGTCCATCTTTTAGTGGTAGTGAACGGATATATTATGTTCTTCAGAAACTACAACAAGCCCGTAAATATATTATATTATATTGTATTGTATTGTATTGTATTGTATTGTATTGTATTGTATTGTATTGTATTGTATTGTATTGTATTGTATTGTATTGTATTGTATTGTATTGTATTGTATTGTATTGTATTGTATTGTATTGTATTGTATTGTATTGTATTGTATTGTATTGTATTATTGTATTGTATTGTATTGTACTGTACTGTACTGTACTGCACTGCACTGCACTGCACTGCACTGTACTGTACTGTACTGTACTGTACTGTACTGTACTGTACTGTACTGTACTGTACTGTACTGTACTGTATTGTATTGTATTGTATTGTATTGTATTGTAGTGCATTGCATTGCATTGCATTGCATTGCATTGCATTGTATTGTATTGTATTGTATTGTATTATATTATATTATATTATATTATATATATTATATGGCGGGGGGGGGGGTATTTTCAATTCTCCCCCTTTAATGAAGTCAGAACGACTTTTAATGCTAGGAATTTAACCAAAAGATGGGTAGTACCCATCCACCTTTAATGAATGTTTACAAAAAGGTCATCAAGTATTTTATTAAAACAAGGGAATTTCAAAGATTGATTTTTTTATATGGTTAACACCTCCCCATTTTTACTGCAAACGTATCTACGATCCTAAACTATAGTAGCTATTTTAATTGTATTTCTTGATGTCAACAATATAGCAATGTATAAACATATTATTTGTAATCATAATTAGCTGGTGACTTGCATATATTATTTCACTAATCTGTCTCGAGCGTGCATTTCTTGATCGTGTTACAAGTTGACAAACATTTTGTGTTAAGTTTATGATCATGAGAATTCCGAAATCGAGGTTATCCCATGGATATTTCTGCTACGAATGTTGTGTCTCACGTTGGGAAAACAGATGGCTATTAGTGATATCATTAATGTATGGTTCACAAACATGGACAATAAACAAACAATTTGAAGACAGAATTGATGCCATTGAGATGTAGATATATAGAAGAATCGGGAGAACATCATGGAAAGAGAAGAACACAAAGAGGTTCTAGCAACACTTAATATGAAGAAAAAATTATTAAAGAAAATTAATATCATGCAAATAAAATATTTTTTATTAAAAATATGAAAAGATATGACACATTGTTGAAGACCATACTTGAGGGTAAAGTCAAAGGGAGGCGAGCAAGATGTAGGCAGAGATACAAGTTGGAGAGTAACATCACAAAATGGACAGGTTATAGTCTAGCAGAGTGCACCACCAAACCAGGTTATGTTGGAGATCTTGCTGCAGCCAATCTTCGTTGTGGAGATGGCACTTAATGATGATGATTAACGATATCAATGTTGTGACTCACGTTTGGAAAACAGACGACTTCTTAACAATATCAATGAATGGTTATATAACCGAGCGGGTTGTCTATAAACTACATCAACAATTAAAAACAGAGACATTTTCACAGCTGTTGACATGGTGGAGTGTGGCTTAACGAAACATGACGTTAATAATGATATTTTTATACAATAATTAAATTGTTTAAATTTGAAATGACATTGCGCTTACATTGAAATAGACAATATAAACACAACAATTTTTCAGGGCGATGCTCCATGTAACACGTCAAACAATGGAAATAAAAGAGAGGAATTTTTTGAGGATGTAAACAGATTAATAAATAACAGCACCAATGATGATATATGTATTGTGGGAGATGTAACACACATCATGGCGCATATAGAAAAATAAACGAGGAATATAAAGGATCTTTTGGCGACACAAGAAACAAGATTAGCGTAAATGGTTATAAACTAACAGATACATGCAAGGCCGGCCCTAACAATTGAGGGGCCCAATGCGAAACGGATTGCGCGGGGCCCAGTCTGGGTAGGGAAAAGGATAATAAAATAAATTATAATATGAATTTATGGGCCTATGAAGTGCGGGGCCCACTGCGGCCGCATAGGTTGCAATGGCATAAGACCGGCCCTGGCACAACCTCTTTATAAAGAACACCTTCTTTAAGCATAGACAGTCACAAGTGTACACATGATATAAATGGAACAGCTTGGAATGCAAGAGACACATAGACTTTATACTCACAAAAAGAAACAATAGACGAAAAAATAGACGAACGAGTAATACCTAACATGTGTGCACAATGCAGTAATAATAACAGTCCTAAAAGAAAAAAAAAAAGTTCCACTTTGCCAAGTTGTATTTATGAAGTTTAGAAGCTCTGTTTTTCCTTTGGTGCCTAGTTGGTGGATCATCTCATTGAATATTTTATCAAGATCTGGTGCTTTTTTTATCTGTTGTTTCTTTAGAGCAGTCAGAAGTTCTTGAATGGTGAAGTTTTCATCAAATACTGCAGTCTTTGCTGGTTTTGATGAGCTTGAGATTTTAGAATCTTGCCATTTTCATTGTGTAGTACTTTCTCGAGGAAGAATTTGTTGATGCTTCAAAATTATTTGTTGAAACTGTTTGCTTTGTCTGTGTATTCCACTAGTATCTGGTTTTCAGTAGTTTTGGGCTTATGTGTTCGTTTTTCCTTAATAGGTTATATAATAGCTTCCAGGTCCTCAGACCATAAGTTTGAAGATTGAGCAAGCTTGGTACAAGTGTCTGTCCATATTTGTTGTTTTGTATATTTTTTGTTTCTAGTCGGATCATTGCAATTACATGGCACTACAGCGTGATAATAATGATGTCGTGGACGCTCAGAATGTTCAATTTCTATGCTAATTTTCAATGATTAAGTAATAATATGTAACATCATAACATATTTTACAGTATATGCATTAGTTATGTTTCTTCTTCTTCTTCTTCGTTCTCAAACTTCTGCAGATTAGCAGGATGTAGTCCAGAGAACGGAATGCGTTGTGTCATGATTTACAGCATTGCAGCGATATTTGCGACTTTCGGCCTGACACATCCGACTTTAGCATGGCTTTGGGTCACTGATCCTATATGGGATGGGACAGCCAACTCCATCCCATAACCTTCTTAGTCGCCTTTTACGACATACGTGGAAGGTAAACAGTGTTGCTATTCTTTGCTCCCCTTTCGGGCCCCGGCAACACACGGGCGTTTAGTTATGTTAAGTATCGCCAACTCGTTTATCAAAAAATACACCAGTTTCGTGCTAAAAAAGCACTTAAAAAATCAGTAGCAATATTCATTGTAAAGGTTTACAAAATAGCCATTTATAATTCATTAATATCAGTTAATTTAAAAACTAATGTTATTCCATATTTGCAAAATCTAAGCAATAAAACTCTTCATTTGTACACACGTACATGTTTTCTGCTATATTGTTCCTGCAATGCTACGTAATAAAACTCGTATCCATGTATGTACCTGTTTTCTGCTATGTTGTTCCTGCAATGCTACGTAATAAAACTCGTATCCATATATGTACCTGTTTTCTGCTATATTGTTCCTGCAATGCTACGTAATAAAACTCGTATCCATATATGTACCTGTTTTCTGCTATGTTGTTCCTGCAATGATGAAGACGATTGATGGAATAAACTTTCGTATGCGTTCGTGAACCAATTTTTCGAAGAAAATCTTTCTGTAATTCATCATTATAGCTGCATTTACCATATCTATAGCGGCATGATGAAAACATATTTGAGCAAGATGCAATATGTATGACATATTATTTGTAGACATTCATTTCCATTCAAATATGACATGAACTTAAACAGTTGAACATAATCTGTAAAAAAAAGTGCAATTGCTGAAAAACGTCAAAAATGGAAACAGTAACACTGTTACCAGCGATACATCTATTAAAAAATGACTACGAGGAGTTTGTGGCGTTTGAAAAATGAAAAATGAAAAATGAAAAATGTCCTATTTGTTATTTGTGATGCACGCAGAGGGATTGGTGAGACATATCTGTGCATTTTAAATAATGAAATAATTTTATATTTTCTTTTCCCGTTTGTATTGTGTCTTGATAAAGGTTGCTGTTGGACTCAACGTAGAGAAAGTCTTTGTTCCTATGTTTATTGTTGTTTATTCTTTACATAATATTATAAATATTATATATAAATATTAGACAGTTTGACAAGCTGGCACGGTAGGGAAACAACAACGATCTTGATACATAATACTGTAGACAGAGAGCTGTGGAGAGCCATGACCGCCTACGCCAGCCGGCATGGCACCTGATGATGATTCCTTTCATTGATGTTACTATTTGGTACTTAGATTATCTAGTAACAAAATCAGTTTTTGTCGCTCCTTAGTTTTGCTATTGCAGAACTCTCCACTTTGTCGGATATACTCTGAGTATGGTTATTTATAGAATAAAACCTACCTGCTTGTTTATACCAAAAATGTATCCTTAACGTTACAGACACTGGCAGTATCAATTCTGTATGTCATCAATGTATGCCAAATATTTGCTGAGTTATACAATTTACAGATCGGCGTGAATGTTTTCGTGCGCTATTCTTCTATTATTAATGTAAATGTCCTCTCGAAATATTTATCCGAGCCATCATTGTTTCCTCTTTTTGTTCTCTCATTCATTCTTATATAAACTGTTCTATTTTCTTCTCCACATCTAAAAACATCACTCATTTTTTAAATATTTTCTTATCTTCTGTTTGTCATATGAGAGCATGACAGAACGACTGAATGACTGATCACTGGGCGTGGCCAGACGCGGATTAAATAAAGAATAGCCGTGAATACAATAATTAACCACCCTTTCAGTCAAGAGAAATCATGCTGCACCAGTAATAACAGCGATACTCTGACAAATTACAGGGTTCACCCACTGCTGTGCCAGACCAAAGATGACAAGAAAGAAATATGGTGGTTCGCACAGATTTTTATTTGTGCAATATATATATGCCAATCTGCAGCTTAAGCTTATGCATAGTTGAGCTGGAATAGCTACTCTCTGATGGCGATTTCTTGATTATAAATATTTATCTCACGAGTCTCTGCTACCAATTTCATCTTCATTTTGATGGGCCAGATGCCTGTATGTTGTGACAACCTTAATACAAGGAAATCAAAGTTTCAGGAGAAGAACAGTGCTAGCATCGAATCCAGAAAGGTGCGCACGATCACCAGTTCTTCTCACAGGTAAAACAAAGACGGTCCTGTCGGCTTCACTTCCTGGGGGAATATAGCAGAGCTTTCAGTGTGGTATTGTTCTTTATTCCAAGCGCATGCTGGACGTACTCCCTGCCGTCACGTGACAAAAGTTTCCCGAGCAACACAGCATGTGGCCACCGAGCGTAATGTTGATTTGATTCTCTGAGTGAGGACAGGTCAGGATGTACAGAGCTAGTCAGAACGAAAGACTGCCAGCATTTATATGTCAACTGTATGCACGTGTGTCTTCAGGCGCGTCTGCTCACACAGAAATACTCGCCAGTCATGCATGGCGCTCTCTTGTTAGCGGTAGCGACGTTATCTCAGATCGCATATCAAATGCCCCTCCATCGTTTCCCTCCCGCCAATACGAATAATTTAAAAAAGTAAACCAGCAGAATATAAAATCCTGTTACTAGAAATGGAGATCGAAGACTCTTGTGTGTCAAACATTGCGTACATTCTCCTGTTGAAATATCGATTTAATCAGTGTTTTGTTTCGGAAATTTCATATCAAAAACATTGAGATAGTGTTGGGACACGTGCATCAGCGGTTCTGACACCTGAAAAGCACAAGTAATTCATATAATGAAATAGCAAGTGGTTGGAAAGGGAAGGTTGTGCTTGGCACTAGAATTCCATCCGGGTTATAATGAGCAACTGTAAGGTCTGACACGCTTGGTTGGACAAATTTCTGCTATTTATTTTCAAGTATGCGGGAGTGATTGTTACATTCTAGTATTTTCTGTGGAATAAAGCTTGGTTGTCGCAACAACAACACAACTAATTCAAACAGTGACGTTCCTTATGTAACTTTTTCTATTGCTAAAAACTTGGTCGCTATAATTAAAATTAATAACTGTTTAATTCTAGAGTAGGTTGCACATTCGTTTTATTTATTCATTGAACATTTTATTATCTGCGAATAGCCTTGACAGCGATATTATTTTTCTTCCGGGATGTGCCTGGCCTAGTGGTTAAGCCGTTCGGGCTTTGTATTCAATGGGTCCGGGTTCACATCCTACTCGGGACGTTTTGGCTATCTGGTGGTTTATGTATTAAATCCCTAGGGCTTTGGTTGATATTGTCTACCTATTAAATAGATGTTATCTCATAGACTGATCCAACTGTAGCTTAGATTTATATTGTCTGCCTAGTAACTGGGGGTTATAGTATAGACGTATACAACTATAGCTCAGTTTGATATTGTTGTCTGCCTAGTGTCTGTGGACTATATCATAGATTGATACAGCTTTTGCTTAGATTGATATTGTTGTCTGCCTAGTGTCTGTGGACTATATCATAGATTTATGCAGCTTTAGCTAAGATTGATATTGTTGTCTGCCTAGCAACTGTGGACTATATCATAGATTGATACAGCTTTAGCTTAGATTGATATTGTTGTCTGCCTAGCAACTGTGGACTATATCATAGATTGATACAGCTTTAGCTTAGATTGATATTGTTGTCTGCCTAGCAACTGTGGACTATATCATAGATTGATACAGATGTAGCTTAGATTGATATTGGACCTGATCGTACGGAGTTATAAATGCCACACACACACACACACATACACACACACGCACGCACGAACGCACACACACACACACACACGATCAGTGGCAAACTGACTGTGGCACCAATTTCTATAATGTATGTCATGTGGATGCTCTGATGGAGTGGGCTACCTTACACATCGTGTCATGTGGATGCTCTGATGGAATGGACTACCTTACACATACAAGATGTTTAACGTCGTAGTTAATTCTTAGTTGTTGTATCTTCTAGCAAGAAGACCGTAGATAAGTTGTTGGACAAGGAAGAGGGGGGGGGGGGTTTGCGGTGCTAAGCTCCTCCCCCCACCTTCCTTTAGGTAACTGAATATATACAAAATGTGTGGGAACGTCTGCACTCTCCAAAAATAGTAGAATATTAAGTTGTATGTATGTTTATTAGCGTTTAAATAAATGGGGCCCGCCCATAGGTGCTCTGCTTATCTCCGCTTCAGTACATCTCTCAGGGTATAGTGGAGGATGGTTCCGATTCTATGTTGGTTCAGTGTTTATGTGTTAGGTGTTCTCTACTTGGCCCCGCTTATCCCCACTCCCAATTCGCACATTCTCGATACTAATTCGTTCTCGTGTATTTTAAAATCATCCGATCGTATGGGCTCATGAAAAATATTGAGTATGTCTGCTTGGTCATGACCATCTGTAATGGTGACGAGGCTAACTATTTTTCGGCTTGTTCGTTTTTTTCCAAACCCGTGTGTTCGGCGACAAGGATGAGAGTCATTTTCCGCAGTGAGTCCCACATTTTAGTCCTCTCCAATAACCGTACCCATCGCCATCGCCTACCCCACATCAACTGTTTTGAGTTTCTGAATCATATTCATTGAGTCATTGGTTATATGCACGCGTGGGAATAGCCTAGCAACTCTTTTCAGTATAGTGATTGCATTACGGATCTCCCTGGCGTAGTGGTTAAGCTGTTCGCCTTGTGTTCAAGAGGTCACGTGTTCGAATCCGGCTCGTGTCGTCTTTGTGTTTTTTTTTTCGGAGATCCCTGTGGATTATCACTTGAAGCTACGGAGTTACGTTCTATGAGTGATACTCTCGACAGGTGGCGTGCCGCTTCGTTGAGAGGGACGGAGTACATATGGGAAACTGAGTACAGTGAAGTCAATCTTCTACGGCTTTTAAATCTCTTTTTAAGCATCCATCGTTAAACTGCATGTTGTTGCGGTGAAGGTCCCTCAAGCTTCTTGTATTGTTCTTCCGTGTAATCTGGCAGTATATGCCCATTCGCACCACTGGTAACAGATGACTGACCTATCCGTGTACATCACATCTATATAATCGGCATGTTTGCAGATGATTCCTTGACCTCAACATCAACATTCACAGAGCTACGTTCCATGCACTCTCTATTGCGTGTAATGGTTATCCTGAGTGCCTCCCGAATAACTATGGGAACAATTATCAAGTTCTCTCCAGAATTGATGCTTTCTGGTGCAAAAATCTGTTTAATAGTATTCTCAGCGCTTTCTATCCACTGTTTGCCTCTCTTGAGCATGTTAGCAAGAGGGAGCACAATGACAATGAGTTGTGGATGATGTGTGTTGGAACTCACTCGGAGGTATACAGGGACATGCCACATTTCAATTAAGTGATACATGCTCGAAATGTCAAGTAAGAACCTTATAGCCACAAATGTTGTGTCCCTAGTGCAACCCAGGATGAAACGCATCGCTTCGCTGTGAATTTGCCTCAGTCAGCTGGTGTTGATAGTGGCCCATTCATACTCAATGACAGGGAGGGAAAAAAAAGCCTCATATAGGAGTAGGAGTTGGGAATGTGTAGTGTCAGCCGCTGCCATCGCTCCTCTTACATATGAGAATGATGTTATGGCCTTTACGATAACATGATCAAGATATTCCTGAAAGTACACACTACGATCGAATAGCACGCCCATATTGTAGTGAACCCCACTACATTGTGACCTTTTATCTCCACAGACGGTGCGGCAGATTGTACAACCTGATAGTTAAGAGAGAACCATGTCAAATCTGCATACGTTTGGAAGATCAGTCCCCCGGAAGCATCGCACTAGGGAGCGATACGGCATAACGCATTCGACAGTGTTCAGACAGTTTCTGTTCTTATTCCTCAAGACTATGTATCACTATATCGTCCGCAAAGTACAGAGTCCTACCTCTGCCATCACAGGTGATGTGTGATGGCCAAAGTATACACATTGAATAAAACGACTGAGAGGCTGTGTCCATGTGGTAGGTCTAGATATTTTGCTATGGGTTTCGATATGTACAACATATTCTGGCAAAGTAATGGCGGTGGGCATAATGCTGACCAAATCATCCGATGGTATGACATTGGTTGGTGGAAAAAATATGGGCATAGTTCCGTATTTCCTAGTACACCTCTTGAGGTGGAAAAAAAGAAAATTTTAAAAATAAACTTCTATTGTAATAATAAATAAATTATTACTAATTTTAAATATTCTACGTCAACGCCATCCTCAAGTGCCGTCAACGTATCAAAGGTTGGCTGTAGCAGACCTCAAACATGCTTTGTATCGTGTCCTAGTAGTGCACTCGGATAGAGTGCATCTTGTTTCCTTTCCACCTCTAGCTCACAGCTTTATCTTCAAACCAGGTAGTCAACAGGGTGTCGCCAATTATGTAAAAATCATCGCTTTTCAATTATTGTTCCAATTATTTGACTTTAGCTGCACTCGAGTCTCGACCTAGGTAGCACGTTGGATTGTCAAATACGACCTTGCTAACTCCTCTACCATGGAAGCCGACATTATTGTACTTACATAAACACTATATATATTCTGTTTCAAATTTCTGTGATGTTCAAAAGTTGGACGGAATGCAGATTTTAAAACAATTTCAAGTGTCACATCTAATACAGAACATCACAACAAATCCAATAAAAATAAAAACAGAACAAATTAAATTAGACGCTAATGCTCGGGGAAAAGAAATAAGCTAGAAGAAAAATGGATACTTTGTCCATTCCTCGTCAAAAGCCCACATAATCACGGCATCAATTAGACATTAATGAAATAAAAGCTTGAAGGTGGAGAAATGCTATAATCTTAAAATACTAACATGGGTTATTTTTTCAAAATTCCTAATACTGGTTCGTGCACATCATTTTATACCACATCAGGGACTGGTGCCTTTACCAAGCAACATCCACAAACTTTTTGTTGTTGTTGCTATCAACATCAATGTTTTTGTTGTAGATTTCTGTCACATGTTTTTGTGTGTGCGGATAACATAGTTAAACCTTCCAAAACAGTTTCGCGTCCGATGCACCCATTAAAATAAATTCTCAGCCTAATGACTTAATGGGTTCAGTTTAATAGCATGCATCTTCCCAAGCCGTTGGTCTAATGGACACGGACATCGTCCATTTCACATGAAGAGACGTCGCTGTTGCTTGCGCTGTTGCTGTTGTTGTTGTTATGGGTCTTGTAAGTTCCGGCTGGGTGGTTCAGTTGTTTTTCCGATAATCAGTTTGTTTGAATCACCGGTTTCACGGTTCAGTGCTAGTCACCAGTGAAACTGATTTATACTGGTGTTTGAATGTGGGATTTTCTCTGGAAGTTCACCATTCGCGTATTGCTTGAGTAGTATGGTTGAGTAGTATGGTTGAGTAGTATGGTTGAGTAGTATTGCGTCCAGTTTGAGTAAAGATAATTTCAGTTCACTCCAAATACTGTAGATCACAAGTGCCCCCAGCAAAGCGAGAATATCGATAAGCTAAACAAAATATCTTGCCCTTTTTGTATTAAGCTAGAGTATTTTATCGTGCATTTGTGACTGCATTCTGTACAAAGTACGAACAATACCATAGAAGCTACAATTGAAACAAAAAGAAAAAGAAATAATGACGAAGCGGTTTACAAATTGAGCTACATGATCCTGAGTAGATCTCAGATCTTCTCTATTACATGATTTAAAAGTATCAATAAGCCATCAAGTCACATGGAAATTATGTTTCAAGTACCTGCTATCCATGTAAAACACTTATATATGTGTACCAACTCCCATCCATCTCATTAAAGATGAAAGAAGTAGTATCAACTCCCATTACCATACTTATAGAAGTAGTATCAACTCCCATCACCCTACTTATAGAAGTAGTATCCACTCCCATCACCCTACTTATAGAAGTAGTATCCACTCCCATCACCCTACTTATAGAAGTAGTATCCACGCCCATCACCCTACTTATAGAAGTAGTATCAACTCCCATTACCATACTTATAGAAGTAGTATCAACTCCCATTACCATACTTATAGAAGTAGTATCAACTCCCATTACCCTACTTATAGAAGTAGTATCCACTCCCATCACCCTACTTATAGAAGTAGTATCAACTCCCATCACCCTACTTATAGAAGTAGTATCCACTCCCATCACCCTACTTATAGAAGTAGTATCCACTCCCATCACCCTACTTATAGAAGTAGTATCCACTCCCATTACCCTACTTATAGAAGTAGTATCCACTCCCATCACCCTACTTATAGAAGTAGTATCAACTCACACCTCCCTACTTACAGAAGAAGTATCAACCCCCATCTTCCTAATTATAGAAGTAGTATCAGCTTCCATCTTACTTCTTGTTGAAGTTGTATCAACGTCCCTAATGATGTGATGGTTCCTAAAACAAAGCTATTCAATTACGCGTAAAAAAAGGCGGTGTTGATAAGTTGATGATTTGGGAAGAAATATCAAGGGTAAGGGAATGTTATCCTACTAAATGCACTTATTCCTGGGTCAGGGGTTGAACAATATCATGTCCTCAACGATTATATATACATGTACCTGCCTGGTACCAAATCCCGTAGATAGGTGAATTTATGATGTTCAACTTTCCCCCACTCCTTTCTTTAGTATATTATAACAAAACTTTTAGAACATAGAATTTAGTAAAGAATGTGGGTTCCCAACACACACCCCACTCCTGTGAACGATATTCAGAAAAAAGGTCCTCAAATACTTTGTAAACTATAGTGAATTATGTACGAAGAAGGGAAATGGCCTTTCTTTTTATGTACTCCACCCCCCCCCTTCCTGAAGACATTTCTTTCCTGCTGGTTCCAGTCATCTATGAAATACATTTTGTAAATTCTTCTTCAGCGTTTATTCTCAAACTCCCGCTGGATCTCTCTTGTAACAGGACAATGGCCATACTATATTTCCAGAAGGATGTAGTTAGAGAATGGAAATGCGTTGTGTCGCCGTTGTGTTTGCGCAAATGGCCCGACACATCCGTCTTAGGTGTATTGTTAGTTCAGAAAGATAGATTAAACTTACGTTATTATATAGAAGAAATGACATCTGTTCGCGGACTAAGTCATGTTGTGTTGGAGTGTTAGTTCAGAAAGATACTTATTTAATATTCGCTATCACAGAAGAAATGACATCTGTTCGCGGACTAAGTCATGTTGCGATGGAGTTTTAGTTCAGAAAGATACTTATTTAATATTCGCTATCACAGAAGAAATGACATCTGTTCGTAGTGCAGAAGGTACCCCATTGCTCTCGGCGGACACAGGGTTAGCAGATAACCAAGTTCCTAAATGTACCTCCCAGTGGTGCACCCGGAAAACAGAAAGACAGCTGCTCTTGCTGTCTTTCTGAACAACACTTTTAAGCTCGTTTCCATGGATGTGGAGGATGTAGATGGGACGGGAATTACCTGCAAAGAGACAAACAATATCTCTAAGACACCAGCACACCCAGCAGCTCTGTCAGCACACAGTAACGTAAGGCTTCTGTGCATGCCGTCTCTGTCAGCCAAAAAGGCAGAAACATTGGAGGTTCGATCAATGTCAATGTCCCTATATGGGTAGATCCCGACACGATATGGTGATCCGATGAGTACACACATAATCTGGAAAAGGCAAACTATGTTAGAGGGCAGCGTTGTGTACATGAATCGATATAGTGGCAACGAACGTACAATTAATTGTCCAGGGCGAGACTGACTGGTGGAAGCGCTGTTCATGCTCCAGAACACACAGAAATCCATATTTCCCACCACATATTGACCACATTCAAAGTAAACGTTATAGCTCAGGCACTGCATAAGCTAACTTTGAACATGCACTGCTGTGTATAGAAAAATGCTTTGAATACAGTTCCCTATTGCATACGGGAGAAGCAGTGAATAGATGTTGGGTAGCATATTGTTGAAATCATAACCGAAACAGTGTTGAGACTCCGACTCTGGACGACGTAGAGGGGGGGGGGGGTGCACATTATTTTTATTGAGGAAACTTCAAACCTAGTCCAACTAAACTGTCGCCGCCGTTGCCCAACGGGACTAATACAGAGATAATTGGGTTCTGCACCCAATGGCCCACAGCGAGGCTTCTCGTTCGAGATAGGCATAATGTACCCATGGCTTTGGGTGATATGCACAATGGCGAAGAATAAATAAACACAGACCATGCCTGGCAATGGAATGGAAGGCCATCACAAACGGATGAGTCGAGTGCGTGAGAAATGCACAGGGCATACCCCCAGATCCAGACGTGTTTGGCAAAGCAGCACCTCGTCTAGGAAGGTATAACAACCCTGAATCTAATTCGACTGTCGCCATTGCCCAACAAAGCTCATACAGATGAAACTAGGTCTCGGATGTAGGGACATGAAGGATGGTAATGGATTGGTCTACTTTCACGAGGAATAGCTTGCTGGATGCGATGAGCCTCGTCGGGGAAAGACACACAATGAGTGACATAAGTAAACTATCAGCTCATCTCGTGTTATGTACTCCCTGCGAGTAGAATGTTCCTTCAATAGGCATTGCACTAAGCCGAAAGCTGAATCTTCCCAGGTATGAAAGAAAGTGCGGAGACACCTCCCCACTGCTCATAGGAAGTAAGAGCTAATCGTTCACAATTCCTGGGGTTCGGAAAGTAGAAGAAGGCATCTGTTAACAGACTAACAGTCATATCGCGGCAGACTTTGAATTGAAGAATATTCCCTACCAGCAAGCTTGTATTCACCGAAGTAAAGTAAATACATGAAAACACGATAAATCAACGTACGCAACATTAATAATTATGGACTTTTTTTTCCAGGTGAGGGACCAATGTTCGTGATCACTGTGTGTATCTGCAACGGTACACCTGAACGTGACAAGGACGATTTGAAAGTGGTTGTCTGGCAATTGTGACTAATATTTGGAATGAATGCTACTACCAAAATGGCTGAACTAATCCATAGACGAACGGGATAGATCGGGGTTTACACATCACAGTAGCAGGCGGTTGTAAATACGAGAGTCTTACCGGGATTTCCCTTACGTATATACGATGCTCATAAGTATTAGAGCTACTCTGGCAAAATTGTTTCAACGAAGTCATACCTAGTTTGAGAGGTTTTCACTAGTCAAATTTCATCATCTTCTTCTTTGTACGTTCTCAAACTCCTGCAGATTAGCAGGATGTAGTCCGGACAACGGAATGCGTTGTGTCATGGTTTACAGCATTGCTGCGATATCTGCGCCTTTCGGCCTGACACATCCGACTTCAGCATGGCTTTGGGTCACTGACCCTATATGGGATGGGACAGCCAACTCCATCCCATAACCTCTTCAGTCGCCTTTTACGACATGCGTGGAAGGTAAACTTTTTTGCTATTCTTTGCTCCCCTTTCGGGCCACGGCAACACACGGGCGAAATTTCATCATCATCGTCAACTTATTAGTTAGTTAATTAGTTAGTTAATTTCTTCCTGTGATCCCAAGGGTATCACATAGAGCTATGTTTATCAATGCCCTGAGATTCGCTGCAAGTTGTTGTACACTCTTACAAACTACAGCAAACAATAATTGCACCGCTAAACACTCTCTAATTCATTAACATTGTCAGATCTAAAGTGCCGATTGCGCAACGAAATCCAATAGCCTCTGTCTTTTGCTTTGTTGGTACACTGTGCTAGAGTGTAAAATATCCATCTCGTGATATTTCCCTCCCACTTGTACACTGCCTAACTCTTGCTACCTCCTCATATCAAGCAAGGCCTTCAACAAGTTATCCTGCATTTTGGTATGTCAAAAATACTGTATTTGTGTGATTATTATTTTCTCTAATAGTTTTTGTTTTCCTACGAAGCGTTTTCAGAACCTCTTTGTCTTCTTCTCTTTCCATAAAGTTCTCCCTATTCTTCTATATATCCACATCTCAAAGGAATCAATTTTGTCTTCTAGTTGTTTGTTCATTGTCCATGTTTCTGAACCATACATTACTATAGAATAGATATATCATTTTGTAATTTGCATCTTTAGTTTGCTTGTGATTTGTTTATATGTTACTATTTTCATGTATCATTGAAATATTGCTAGCCATTTCTATTCTCCTTTTAATTTCTGTGTAACACCTACCATGTTTTGTGATTGTGTCCAAGGTAATAATCTACTTGTAATATCTCTCCATACTTGTAATATCTCTCCATACTTGTAATATCTCTCCATGTATGTGTATGTTTAGCGCTTGCTCTTCTGCGACGTTTAAAAATGAATTTAACAAATAAAACTGTCAGGAAAATTCGGCAATGTTTGTTGACAACCGCCTTCTACTGTCCTTTGACAAATTCCATATTAAGTTTATATATATATATATATATGCCCGTGGCTTACCTAGTCGACATGTATTGTTATTAATTGCACATGTCAGCTTACATTATCAAATTATTTTACAGTCATAACACTGTATGCCAAATTATTTTACAGTCATAACACTGTATGCCAAATTATTTTGACAGTAATGACATTTCAAGTTGAGAAATCAGACATGAGTGTTTATTATACCATGTACATCATATCAGACATGATCCGATGAGTTCTGAATGTAACAAGAAGAAACTCATAGATAGGGCAAACAGAAATTCTACCTGAAATAGTCCACGCGTATTAATTATGCATTCTTCAACTTCTGCAATCAATTATTATATATCCAGCCGGATATTGGTCATGCATAGAGCGGTTTGTTTTAGGTCGTTGTACGTTTCTGATTCTACACAACAATTGAAAAATGCTATAAACTGTTACTACACAACAACTGATGATGCCACTATGCGGATGCTTCTCAATTTCTTAGATCAATCCCTTAAAAACAGTCCAGTATTGGTTATATTCAATTGTTATCAATTTGACTTCTTGCAATGTTTTGTAGAGCAGCTGCTGTCGACAAATTGTTGCTCTATAAACAGCGAAGCTGGGATTGTCATTCATATAGTGTGTGTGTTCTAGAGTCTGTATTGTTGTTCCGCTGATACAGCTCACAGCCTCTTTTCACGTTTATCTTTGCTATAGTCATCATCATCAGGTGCCATGCGGCTGGCCTAAAGTCATTGATACCAGGGCTCTCCACAGCTCTCTGTCTCCAGTATTATGTATCAAGATCGTTGTTGTTTTCCCTCCGTGCCAGGTTGTCAAACTGTGTAATATTTTCTCACGTTGTCGCCCTCTGCCTCTGTTGCCTTCAATATTGCCAATTGTGATTAAGTTCTCCAAACCTCATTGTCTCATGAAGTGGCCAAAAAATGAAGATTGTCTTTTTCTTATGTTATTGATTAAAGTCCGTTTCGCATTTGACTCTTTCAACACCTCTACATTAGTTTTTTCTGGTAGTCCATGATATTCTCAGCATTCTTATATAGAACCACATCTCTATTGCCTCTACTTTCCCATTTTTCAGTTTGTTTATTGCCCAAGACTCGCATCCATAAGTTAGTATATGGGTTATATAACACTGCAGAACTCTCTTTCTCACTAATAACAAGGTCATATTACACAATATATTTTTCCTTTTTCTGAATGTTGTTTTTGCCTGTCTATTCTGCATCTTATTTCTGTTGAACTTCTTCCATCTGCTGTAATCACTTTGAGACTATCAGACTATTGGATACGGGCACGAAAACAATACAAATCCGTATTGATATTGGCCATACTGCGTTGAGATGATGCATAGCTTTATGAAATATAGCCATGCATTTAAAACTAACCGTAGAAAGTGATCTATTGACAATGATCTGAACACAAATAATATGAATAAATTAAAGTGAGCATTGACCGGTTCAAACTGAATACAGTTATGTTGGCTCCAGTGAGAATTGACACGTTTAACGATTATCTCTCTCATGATCGGCTTCACAAACTGATAATAATCGAACAGTATATGGATAAAGTTGTGTAGATTTTTGCATCGCTATTTTAAAACGCTGTATCGTTAGTTTTATCCAACTGTCTCTATTACCACGGTATAGTGTCTATAGTTATTTATTGCCGGACTGGCATATTCTTTTGGCTAGTCAAAATGGGTACCCGGAAGTCTTGAATTTTCGCTATATTTACAATTGATACCTTAACTGATAAGATGTGTTACTACTTTCGGTTAATTGAAGGGGGAACTGACCATATCTCAGAGTGTGTTTGTGTCTTTTCTAACCATATGTGAAGTTTATGTGGTTTTTTTAAAATCATATAAAATCAAAATACCACAATTATCAGTTTCACAACTTTACATATTCAGAAATAAAACGTAAGTGTATGTCGTATAGAGACTTACATTTCTATGTTATAATGGTAGTAGACACATTAGACTAACTTCAAACACATCACAATTTACCAACACAAATATAAAGCAATGGTATTGCCAAGTCATTCTCTATAAATATTCCTGCCAAATAGCAGTCCCAAATAGCGCCAATTATCTTGGTTGATCCAATTTTGTTTTGTGGCATTTAATTGGCTGGCGACGCAAAGTATACACACATTGACCAATGATCAATCACACCAGTCATGTTAAGTGCCTCTGTTCGTGATTAGCGTGCAGTTGAAACTGGAGATGGGCTTGGTATTGTATTGTAAGAACCTTTATTAGTGATCTAAAAATAAATTATGACAGCAGAAAGCTTGGAAGTCTGTCTGGTCAAGGAGAAGGAGCATGGATATAGATTCTTTTACAAATAAAAAACCGCGCGTGGCATCCATTAATTAGAACAGATAACATGTAGTTTCTCCAGGTAAAAACGCCTCAATCCTCCCCAACTCTCTACCCTGATAACCTGTGATTAGAAGATGCATGCCACAGACGACCGTTGTCCACAGTGAAGATCGGGTTCAAAGGCCGACCAGATGCCTTGTATGAACAGCCTTGCAGATGTATAGAGTGCAGTGGATCAGGAGAAGCAGTAACGGTTTTAATTGAAAGAAAGATGTCTGTTCAACCTCATTCCGTTAAGATATGGTAGCATTGTCACTGTCAGAGAGGGTGGGTACGGTATATAACATTTATAATAGTCACAGTTGTTGAGATATTAGTGCTTTTTTGTGGTCGCGGTGTCGGAAGATATCATTTCAGGAGATGGCACATTTGCTTTGCTGCTGATGCTTTCTCGTGAAATAAATAAATATTATTTTTTCCCTTTCCCTTAACATTGAGAGACGTGAAGCTTGTTGTTGTTGATAAAATCTGTATCAATGGTCTCTCTTCTCTCTCTCTCTCTCTCTCTCTCTCTCTCCGTTATTTGTCCTCTAGACCCTACTCTGTAGTTTTTTTTACAAATGTTGTACGTACATCCTTTTCTTGGCCTTCCTTCGTGTACTATATTAGCTTCTTGCAGCAATACTTAAAAATCATATTTGTGATCTGCTCTAATGTCATAAACTTTACTCGCAGGTTCATTTTTCCTACTAACTACACTCTTTACTTTATATTGAGACATTTCTCACGGAGAATTTGATCGTGTCACCAAGATACAATCTTTAAACACCGTCTGTCGTGTGTTCAAGTGTACAGAATCGTGCAATTCCACGCTTAAATCATGCCAATGGAATGATAAACAAATCATGCGTAAATTACATTTTATAATTTACAGCAAATACCTTAATTTGTGTATGTGAGATGTGTGCTCACAAGTAGACTTTTGATTTATATCGCATACAAACGAAAATTGAAACCAATGGCTGCATTTTAATATAAAAAAATAATAATTCATAGGGTCTATAGCATTTCAAATTCATACACACAATTTCAATTATATGCATTTTACATTTGCTGAGATACATCATTTTAAAATTGGGTAAAGCTGGTGAAACGTGCTATAGTTGTTGTGGTCACTGTGTCAGAAGATATCATTTCAGAACAAAGCACAGTTACTCATTTGCAGCTGCTTTTCCGTAAAATGAATACAGAAATATTTTCATTCCCTTAGCGTTGCAGGACTTGAAGCTTACTGCTGCAGATAATATAAGTTTCACCCATCTCCATCACAGTTCTTTACCCTCCAGTTTTATCATCTGTATGTTGTATAATGTATAATACTCTATGTTGTATAATGTATAATACTGTATGTTGTATAATGTATAATACTCTATGTTGTATAATGTATAATACTCTATGTTGTATAATGTATAATACTGTATGTTGTATAATGTATAATACTCTATGTTGTATAATGTATAATACTCTATGTTGTATAATGTATAATACTCTATGTTGTATAATGTATAATACTCTATGTTGTACATACATCATTTTCTTGGTATTCTTTCATGTACTAAATTTGTATAGATATTTATTATAATTCGGGAAAATTCTAACTTAAATATCTCTCATAACAATATAAGCCTGTTCGTCGTCAAGATGTCTACAATATGTGAGTATTCCGTACACTGCAGCCCCTGACAGAGCTGGTATTCCTAGCATCGATGTTATTCCAATGCAGTATAAATTCGTTGGATAGGTTATTATTTCTGACTGGTTACCGGATGCATATATTGAGTCTCTATTGTGACCCCAATGGTCTTACGCTTTTGAGATTGCCGAATGAAGTCCTGCAATGACATATTAAAGACATTACTGAAAGTCTTTAATACGCTGACGGACTCACTTCGAAACTGAGCTCAGCAGTTTAAAAACCACAAACCAACATTCGAAATGCAACAGCTTGGCAGTGTAGATTGGTTAAAAGTAAGCAAACATATTAAATATCAACAACTAGCATACCATATCCAAAGACATTTGGTTATCCAGGCATGCCACCTAGATTCCTGTCACCAACGCTCACACTGCCGATAGATTAAGCAAACATACAAAAGGACGACCTAAAATAAGAAGTCCTTTACACACTGTAAAGTAATACATGAGAAATATAATCCAGTTAGGAAGTTCAGAATAACGAAATTCTCTATAAATACAAACCTAATATGGTTCATGAACATAATCATCTCGAACAATTATGAAAAGTATACTACCATTAGCATCAGTAGCTAGTGACATGCTGGTTGACGTTGCACACCGCAGAGAGTTGAAGGCTTTTGGGTATGAAAGAAAGCTCTGAAGCAACGTGTGTGGCGCTACTCTCCATTTTTATAAGAAAAAACAAGAGCTTCCTGGATCATAATTTCTGGGGATCGAAACAAACATATAGAGTCTGACATGGTACAACTTACAGGGTATGCTAACAATCATAATATTACTGGCGACAAAAGTGTCTTGGTGACACTGCTTCAATGACTATACTATAGTAAAAGATAAATCTCGAGAGCTGGGGTCAAACCCAACATGTTGGCGATATGATGGTTCGGACCACACAATGCAATATTTTTAAAAAAAACGAAGTAAAGGTATTGGCAATAATAACACAACATACTAATCACTTCAAAAACTGACTTCTCGACTACAAAGGCTTCATTATGATAAACAAATGAATATTACACAAAGAGAGATCTTCCTAGTGTGAAAGAAATAAAGGAGCAAACGTTACAGGTAGAGGATAAGAAGAAATAAGAAGAATAAATACAACAAGAAAAAAAAGCAAAAGAACGAGTATGATCAGAGAGAAATTCACTTTTCTTTCAGATCTTTCTACTCTTTTTCTGCTTGTCTTCATTCTTTTTTCTCTTCTTCTTATCCTCTCTCCTTTATTGCCAACTTTTGCTTCTTTTGTCCTAGCATACTAAGAAGAAGTATATTTGCGTAATACTCATTTGTTTTTCCTGATAAAGACATTTTAGTCGAAACACCGCCTGTTTTTCTGGTTGTGATTGGTATGTCGAGCACTTAAGTATTGGTAATACTCCATACCCATTCAGTTTTTTCTCTTACTATTCAATAATAACAGTTGTGCTAACTTGAACTTGCTCACGTCCTTACTATACTTGACAACTACACATGCCCACACACGTTGCTTGTGGTACTTAAAGCTTTCATTGTATATGTAGTTGCGTGACACCGCTACTTTCAAGTTCACATCTTGACTCTACGACTAAAAGTCACGTCATCAGTTTAATTTAATTATCTGACAACGATTATCGAGTAAGTGTGTAATTGTAATAAAATAATCTTTTAGCTTCCACATTCTGGTGTCACGTCTACCGTTGGTGTAAATCTTCAACAGGAGATACATTGTCGTCAATCGGGTATGTATTCTCTGATCATTGATGCGCGTCTTGGTTTGCTGTGGAACACATTAAGGAATTTCCGCATCGCCTATAAGTAGTTGTTTGATTTCGCTGATCCATGAAGACATAACCACTGGGAACCTCGTCGTACATCAAGGAACATGTAATGTTTTTGTGAATAATTGCAACTCTTGATATTGTTAAGCCTGTCGTCTGGGAACGTGCGCTGATAAAACTATTTGACTCCAGGTCTCATATTGCAATGAAAGCATTATATGCATCATTCTTGAAAATCAAGCAGTTTCGCGGAAGCCTGCCTTTGAAATAGTTATGGAAGTGGGCTAATCAAATATCATTTTCGACACGAAAAGACATATGATAGTTGTCGGTGATGGTAGTGATGGTGAAGGTAATGATGATTACTGTGGTTGCAGTGTCGATGACAATGATAATGATAAGAGAGAGTCAAGTGAGTATGTTTATCACTTGTCTTGCCTATGGTGGGTAGTGAAGTTCCACTTTCAGTTTAAGAATTGGTATTTGCCCGAAATTATTTTTGTTGAGGACTTTTTCCAGTGCTATTGCAAGTCCTAGATAACTGCTTTACTCACATTGACTGTTGGTGCAATACTGTAATGTGACTCTGATGCAATAATACAATGTGACTGTTGGTGAAATACCGACATCAACTGTCACCAACAGTAAAACTTGAAGTATTGCACCAACAGTCACAAGTGAAATTAGGTTGTGTGGCATGAGTCTGAGTTAAATTAGGTTGTGTGGCATGAGTCTGAGTTAAATTAGGTTGTGTGGCATGAGTCTGAGTTAAACTAGGTTGTGTGGCATGAGTCTGAGTTAAATTAGGTTGTGTGGCATGAGTCTGAGTTAAATTAGGTTGTGTGGCATGAGTCTGAGTTAAATTAGGTTGTGTGGCATGAGTCTGAGTTAAATTAGGTTGTGTGGCATGAGTCTGAGTTAAATTAGGTTGTGTGGCATGAGTCTGAGTTAAATTAGGTTGTGTGGCATGAGTCTGAGTTAAATTAGGTTGTGTGGCATGAGTCTGAGTTAAATTAGGTTGTGTGGCATGAGTATGAGTTAAATTAGGTTGTGTGGCATGAGTCTGAGTTAAACTGGGTTGTGTGGCATGAGTCTGAGTTAAATTAGGTTGTGTGGCATGAGTCTGAGTTAAACTAGGTTGTGTGGCATGAGTCTGAGTTAAATTAGGTTGTGTGGCATGAGTCTGAGTTAAACTAGGTTGTGTGGCATGAGTCTGAGTTAAATTAGGTTGTGTGGCATGAGTCTGAGTTAAATTAGGTTGTGTGGCATGAGTCTGAGTTAAACTAGGTTGTGTGGCATGAGTCTGAGTTAAATTAGGTTGTGTGGCATGAGTCTGAGTTAAATTAGGTTGTGTGGCATGAGTCTGAGTTAAATTAGGTTGCGTGGCATGAGTCTGAGTTAAATTAGGTTGTGTGGCATGAGTCTGAGTTAAACTAGGTTGTGTGGCATGAGTCTGAGTTAAATTAGGTTGTGTGGCATGAGTCTGAGTTACATTAGGTTGTGTGGCATGAGTCTGTGTTCAAATTAGGTTGTGTGGCATGAGTCTGGATGAAATTATGCGGTTTGACATGAGTTTGAGCGAAATTAGGCAGTGTAACATGTGTCTGCAGTCACATTGGGGAGTGTGAAATGTGTCTGACTGAAATTAAGATGTGTGGCAAGCGCCTGAGTGAAATCATACTGTATGAAATGCGTCTGAGTGAAATCATACTATGTGGCATGAGTCTAAGTGAAATCATACTATGTGGCATGAGTCTGAGGAAAATCATACTATGTGGCATGAGTCTAAGTGAAATCCTACTATGTGGCATGAGTCTGAGGAAAATCATACTATGTGGCATGAGTCTGAGTGAAATCATACAATGTGGCATGAGTCTGAGTGAAATCATACTATGTGGCATGAGTCTGAGTGAAATCATACAATGTGGCATGAGTCTGGGTGAAATCATACTATGTGGCATGAGTGAGTGAAATCATACAATGTGGCATATCATAAAATGTTTCATGAGTCTGAGTGAAATCATACTATGTGGCATGAGTCTGAGTGAAATAATACTATGTGGCATGAGTGAGTGAAATCATACTATGTGGCATGTGTGAGTGAAATCAAAGAATGTGGCATGAGTGAGTGAAATCATACAATGTGGCAAGAGTCTGAGTGTAATCATACTATGTGGCATGAGTCTGAGTGAAGTCATACAATGTGGAGTGAGTCTGAGTGAAATCATACTATGTGGCATGAGTGCGTGAAATCATACTATGTGGCATGAGTCTAAGGAAAATCATACTATGTGGCATGAGTCTGAGTGAAATCATACTATGTGGCATGAGTAAGTGAAATAATACTATGTGGCATGAGTGAGTGAAATCATACAATGTGGCATGAGTGAGTGAAATCATACAATGTGGCATGAGTCTGAGTGAAATCATACTATATGGCATGAGTGAGTGAAATCATACTATGTGGCATGAGTCTGAGTGAAATCATACTATATGGCATGAGTGAGTGAAATCATACTTTGTGGCATGAGTCTAAGGAAAATCATACTATGTGGCATGAGTCTGAGTGAAATCATACTATGTGGCATGAGTCTGAGTGAAATCATACTATATGGCATGAGTGAGTGAAATCATACTTTGTGGCATGAGTCTAAGGAAAATCATACTATGTGGCATGATTCTGAGTGAAATCATACTATGTGGCATGAGTGTGTGAAATCATACTATGTGGCATGATTCTGAGTGAAATCATACTATGTGACATGAGTAAGTGAAATCATACTATGTGACATGAGTGAGTGAAATCATACTATGTGGCATGAGTCTGAGTGAAATCATACTACGTGGCATCAATGAGTGAAATCATACTATGTGGCATGATTCTGAGTGAAATCATACTATGTGACATGAGTGAGTGAAATCATACTATGTGACATGAGTGAGTGAAATCATACTATGTGGCATGAATGAATGAAATCCTACCGCGTGGTATTGCGTCTGAGTGAAATCATACTATGTGACATGAGTGAGTGAAATCATACTATGTGACATGAGTGAGTGAAATCATACTATGTGGCATGAGTGAGTGAAATCATACTATGTGGCATGAATGAATGAAATCCTACCGCGTGGTATTGCGTCTGAGTGAAATCATACTATGTGGCATAGGTCTGAGTGAAATCATACTATGTGGCATGAGTGAGTGAAATCATACTATGTGACATGAGTGAGTGAAATCATACTATGTGGCATGAGTGAGTGAAATCATACTATGTGACATGAGTGAGTGAAATCATACTATGTGGCATGAGTGAGTGAAATCATACTATGTGGCATGAATGAATGAAATCCTACCGCGTGGTATTGCGTCTGAGTGTAATCATACTATGTGGCATAGGTCTGAGTGAAATCATACTATGTGGCATGAGTGAGTGAAATCATACTGTATGGCATGAGTGAGTGAAATCATATTGTATGGCATGAGTGAGTGAAATCATATTGTGTGGCACGAGTGTGAGTAAAATGTGTCTTTTCATCATGAGTGTGAATTGCATGTGTCTGAGTGAAATCCCTACTTAATTGGGAATATGTTTTCAGACATACTGTTATAAGATATGGAGTTTACCATTTTTTACAGCAGCTCTAATAGAAATATCTAATACATATGGAAAGATAAAAATGCTCACTGTATGTACGACACCACAAGAAGAAAATATGGCGATATGAGACAGCTTTGACAGACAAACTTTATGACATTGTCTCGGGGCTGGTGAGCACAGTCCAGTTTATTGATGAAATCCATATCAGCGTTTGACTTTGACTATAGAACGAGAAAGACAAAGAACAAATACAAAATGCAGCTGTGGTCAATGCTTATTATCCACGTTCTCTCAACTGACCATTAACTATCAAGTCATAATCTGAATCTGTTTTAATTTAACACAATTTATGTTGACTGTTTCAATTTCTGGTTAATATCATCTAATTCTTGGATAATTTTAGCAGTCAACCTGACGAAACAGTCTTATCTCATTGTTTGTGTTTCCCCTTTTCTTAAACAGTTTCCTTTCATCGTATTCATCAGAAACGCTAATTAACGCTAGACAGTCACTTCCGCTAATCTCCAATATGAAAGAGATAAAGAGGTAACAATCTGAAACTGAACGTTAAGGTGGCTGGAGTCACACAGGGTATATATAAAAATAGACGGACATAGGTATATCTGTTACAAATATACGGCAATAAAGCGGACAAACGACGAGACGTAGTGACAAACCAACGTTTCGACTAAAAAGTCTTCATCACGACAGAAACAAACAACAACAAAATGATGAAAATACATTAAGAACAAAGAATCATAATGTAAGAGAGGGGCAAATGACGATGATAAGGGAGATCACATGAGAAAGACAGAAAGAAGGGAAGGGGGACAAAAAAGGAGAGAATTTAAAAAAAGAGATTATAGGATAAAGCAACAGAGCAGCTGTAGTGAAATAGTAGGAGGAAAATATTGAATAGTGGAGAGAGGCGTATTATAGGGAACAACAAGATGGGAAGTAAACAAAGAAGAAATTATAGTGATGAGACAGGCTAAATGAGCTAAAAATTAATAATAACAAGTAAGTAATAAGTAATATAACGAGACACTTAGCTGAGTCTGGTCTTGTTCAACCTATCTGACACTCCGCCCTCCTCCGACCTCCTACAACGCAGTAACTATGTCAGATCGATCCATTGTTGGGCCTACAGACACTTTGGTCATGCTCGACAGTGTATCGGCCCGCTCATTACTCTCAACACTCGAATATCCTGACACGGATATAAAGGTAGTTTTTCTGGTCATATATTGTGTCAACGCCCATTGATGGCGGACGACTCCCACTTCATCTTTGTGTATCATGTTTACTCGGTTACTAAGTGTGCATGCATGAGAATAGTTACGTGACATCAGCCATGAATTTTATCTCCATCGTAAGACTGCTGATCAAAAATAGACTGTATACTCACAAAAAGAAACAATAGACGAAAAATAACAGACGAATGAGTAATACCCAACATGTATGCAGACACTGACCATAAGGCAATAATAATAACAGTCAAAACAAACAGAGTGAAAAATAACAAGCACCAGAAAAGCACAAAGCTACAAGAGCAACTAGATATACAGAAATTGGATAAACTAAACATGCACGAAAAATATATCCAGGAAGTTAACGAAGAGTTCCCAAAGCTACCAGAAAACACCAAGCACATAGAAGAAGAATGGAAAAAAATTCCATCATACAAACAGCAGGAAACATATGCGGATATAAAAACCATAAATACACGAAACCAAAAATAACAGCTTGGTGGACAGAAGAGGTAAACAACGCAACGAAAGATAAACAAATTACAAGAAATTGGCAACAATCAAAACGCATGTGGCTTACTTAGCATACAAGACAGCAAAATTAACACCAAGAAATTCATCAAATCTGCAAAAGTTAAGTCATGGTGAGAATATGGAGAAATGCTTAACAAGGGTAGACAAAACCTACCAAAGATGTTCTACAAAAAAGTACAAAACATGAGAAGTAAAAAAGACACGAATCAACATATATAATGACGAATCCGGCAACATACTACATAGGCCTCAAGAAATCATAGAAAGATGGAAAAATTACTTCAAAAATCAACTATTAAACTAAAAGGAAGGGGAAGTTATTACATCAATAAATACAATAGTAGAAGACCTAGAACCATACATCCTGAAATCCGAAATTGAAGAAACAGTTAAACATACACCAAATAATAAAGCACCAGGAATAGACGGCGTGCGTATAGAAATGCAAACAGTGACGGCTATAAAGTGGCTACACAGACTGTTCAATGTGATACGGAAAACACAAAAGACACCACAGGAGTGGAATGCAGCGCTGATTGCTTCCATCTGGAAGAAAAAAAGGCAGTAAGAGGGACTGCATGTATTATTGAGCCATATCACTCTTAAACCACATAGGAAAAATCTTTAGCAAGATACCAGAGAGAAGGATGCGCACATATATAGAACCACGGTTAGACAACACACAATGTGGCTTTCGGAAAAATAAAAGCTGTAAAGATTCAATCTTCGCCCCCAAACAACTTTCAGAAACAGCGACAGAACATAACCAAGACTTATACTTGACTTTCGTGGACCAAGAGAAAGCGTTTGACATAGTGGATAGAGCACAACTATGGACTACACTACATACATATGGAGTTCCCCAACATCTGCTAAACCTATGTCAGAGCATATACGCCAAAAGTCAATGTGCAGTAAGAGCGAATACAGCTACATCCGATAATTTCCAAATTCACTCAAGAATGAGAAGGGATTACACATATCCTCCATATTGTTCATAACTTACATAGATCACATCTGCAAAGTAGCAAAGACAACGGAAGAAAACAATCTGAAGGATAACTTAACGAATTGCTATTTGCAGACGATCAAGCACTAGTAGTATCATCAGAAGATCAGCTACAAAGACAAATAAGCAGATTACATACACATGCCAAACCTTTAACATGAAGATAAACATATAAAATACCGAGAAACGAAGATAGAAAGAACAGAAATAAACACCAATATATATATATATTGGAAACAACAGACTTTTAAACACGTAACAGAATTTACACACCCAGGAAACAATATAACAACAGACGGCAAGAGCAGCAAAGAAATACACAATAGATATAGTAAAGGATATGGCAAACCTTACGGCAAATGACACCAATCTTTAGAAACAAAAATGTAGATTTAAACACCAAAATAACACTATTCAAAATGATTATTATGCCAAGGCTGTGCTACCAATTCCAAGACAAACGTAAATTTGTGACAGCTGAAATGGCATGCTTACGTAGAATTCTAGGAATATGCACTAAGAGACAGAATAAGAAATGAGGACATTAGACAAAGAACCGGAACCACTCCAATCTTGGAATATATTAATAGACAACGGATGAAATGGTTTCCACACATCAGCAGACTACCATCAGACAGCATACCACAGCAAGCTATGCAACATAATACAGTGAAGGCAGACCTAGAGGCCGACCACAAAAACGATGGACCTCCGAAATAAAAGAGGCGAAAATTCCACAATATGCCCAGCACACATGAGGGCCATCTCCAGAAAACTCTTCTACGCCTGACACTGAAAGGCAACAAAGGGTTTAGGGAATAGATAGCTAGCTAGCAATGACATCTACATTTGCCGGCCCTTTATTTATGTTACATTCTAATTGTGCGAGCCAGAGTTTTAATATCCAATGAATTGATGATGTCATTATAGTGGGTACTATCAGGACCTGAAGTTGTTAAACAGTCGATCTTTTAAGTATTTTAAAAACTTAGCGTATATTCTAGTCCTTTTCCACTTCTACTGGTTTAAATCCAACGCATCAAGTCACCCTTCCATTGAATATCTGTTGAGTGCTTGCAACAAAGCACATTCTGCAAAACATCCAAGACTAATCTGATAATCTTGCCGAATCACGGCGGACAGTTTTGTCAGAAGAATCCCCAAACAAGCAATATAAGGTTCAGTGTATCACGAAACTATTTGTATTCATGTTAAAGACATCGTGTAATGATTAAACTCACAACGATTGTATAATCTAGTAAAGACAACTTACAAGGAGTGTATAATCTAGTATAGACATCTTACAAGGATTGTGTAATCTAGCATAGACATCTTACAAGTATTGTATACTTTAGTACTGACAATTTACAAGGATTGTATAATCTAGTATAGACACCTTACAAGGATTGTATAATCTAGTATAGACAACTTACAAGGATTGTATAATCTAGCACAGACAACATATAAGGATTATATAATCTAGTAGAGACACCGTACAAGGATTGTATATTCTAGTACAGACATATTATTAGGATTGTATAATCAAATAAACGTGTCAAGACTGGCACAAGTGATTGAGAGATTATTGGGCCAGTCGCCTGTTTGTGCCTATGCCAGAATGGGGAGCAAACAATAGTGACACTGCTGCATGTCATGTACTTGTAAGAGGTAGCTAATGAGGTTTTGGAGGTGAATTTCGGTGCGCCATTCCAGAGAGTCAAAATGATATAGAAATCCTGCTGAAGTCGGATGAGTTAGACCGACAAGGGCAGATATCATATAGCAGCCAAGTTGTAACCCATTACACAAAGTATTCCGTTGTCCAAATTACATTCTGTCAGTCTGCAAGAACAGGAGTTTGAGACATTGAAGGAAAAGATGTAGGCTAGTCTCACATATTCAACTCCCGCGAATTTGGTCGTGTTTCGAGGCAACAGATGACCGTCACTATTATACTGGAAATGATATTTGATGTAGGGGCGGTGTATAAAATACTCAATTCTCAAGTATTGTAGAAAATCGATGTCCTGTATATGATATGCCTCAATGTTTTTAGTATTTTGTGAACGCTTAAGGTAACCGTTAATGAATAATCTAAAAAATAACATAATATTAGCAGGCGTCCTGCAAGTCGTAGAGTCAGGTTTCTAGATTCTCGTAATGAGAAAACAACAACAGTACACGCAATATTCGCATACAGCATTATGTTGATATGGACCCTGAATAGGTTGAGATGACAAAAGATATCCTTGGATTTACATAGATATGCAACATCTAAATTGACACAAAGAACAGAAAGAAAACAATGTGTGAGTCTTGATAAACGTCGTAACTAGAATTGGAAGCTAATGTCGAGAACTATAGCTCCACTAGCTTCCAATGATCCCCACTAGTAAGACGTGCCTAAGCATAGCACATGGGAAGAAATACCGGAGACAGGTCGAGGTGCCTTCACGGGGAATAATTAGCACCACTTGTTTGGAATTCTGTGTCGGAAGTTCGTTTCCGCTGTTGCCATGGCAATTTTACACAGGATTTGCTACCTCTTGAAAAGTAGATCGCCTGACAGGCTCGGTATTCTAAATTCCTATGTCTTCATAATTCTTCGGCCTATTTCTGTTTTGCATGTCCGTCTCTTTTTCTTTTTTTTAAAGTTTGGTTTTTATTTTTTTATTGTGTCTTCTGCCTTTTTTGCCCATTTCTATCGCTGGAATTATATATACTGGTTTTAAGTGAGGTGATGCAGCTCTGGTCGTGTACTTTGTTTAGCCAAATATTGTTGATGGTGATTCTCGCCTGTATGCTGCAGGCTCAAAAGTAGATCACATATTTGTGACTGTGAATTGCAGCGTTTCGTAAAAGATGACTAAGAAGATTTAGGAGAGCAGTTGACTAATCCAGCTCAAAGATTAAAGGATCTCCCAGGTTTAGTGGTTAAGCAGCTTGTGCTGTGCTCAAAATGTCGTGGGTTCGACTCCGACTCGTGACGTATTGTTTACAAAGTAATTTTTGGAACATGGATATCTGTGAATATCACTGTAATTTCTAGTTGAGTGCTAGGGGTGGTACTCTCACAGTTAATCATTGCTTGATATAGAATGAAAAATTACTTGTTTTCTAATGAATAGACCTAGTAATAGTAGGTAGTTAATGAGTTTGCCTCTCTTTTGGAAAGGCGTGCCCCTTTCAACCAGCGGACAACAAAGTCAAATTAGGTTATATCAGGACACACTACCATAAAATATGAGAGGTAAAAAAAACCACAAGATTTTCAAATCTTCTACCTTTACCTAGTAATAGTGAATATCTTTCAGACAACAAATAAATGGTCTAGTCCCAGATCAGATGTCTACCTTGTTTAATTATTTCCTTGACTGTCGATTAGTATATGCTTATCTCTTATTAATTTGCAAATGTATTTAGGGTTAGAGTTAGTTATGAAAAACACAACTCTCCTAACCCTAACATTAAATACATTATTATTTAAATTAATTATTGATATAATATTTAGATTTATTTTCCCTTAAAAATGTAGTTAGGCATCTGAAATAGGACCAAATAAATAAATAATCAAGCAAGGTTGGGTCTCTCCAAGTAAATATAAAATGATATAGGAACGAGCCCTAAATGTTATATATGCATATCCCTCACCTCATGCATAGGCAAACTGGTTGAGAAAATGGTCAACAACATACAATAATGGTGACTGCAAAATGATAACTGTCTAGATTAATCAGGCAGGATTCAGGTGCAAATATCGTACATATGACCACTTCAGATTCTAACAAAATGTGATAGATGGTTTCCAAGAAGGAAAAAGTACATTAGCAACATTAATTTGCCTAGAGCAAGCCTATGATAAAGTCTGGAGAAAGGGGTTTTTTTTTCCAAAGATGAACAAAATGTGAATAGGTAGGAAAATGATTAAATTTATACAAGTCTTTCTGACAAACAGGGACATAGCTATCAGTTATACTAACACATTATCCCAGAAAGAAAAAAACTGGAACAAGGACTGCCTCAAGAAAACCTTATAAGCTGCACATTTTCCCTTATATTCATTGTTGACCTGGCAGAACTTCTAGGTGTGTCGAAAGTATCGTTTTCTGATGACCTTGTCATCTGAACTACTTATAAATGTCCCATCATTGCAAAAGCACAGATCAACAGAGTTCTCCTCACAATCTCAGTATGTTGTAAATTGTGGAAATTTAAAAATCAATACGCAGAAACCTGATTACACCATTTTCTCTCGAAGACAAAGAAAAGTAAAAAAAGATATTTCATCATCACTATGCATGGGGAAATATTAACAAAGGAGGAGTTCCCTGTTTATCTTGCAGTAGCACTAGACAGACAGCTACCACTAAAAGACAACATCGAAAATCTTAGAGAAAAAAAAGTAAACGCCTAATCCTCATTAAGAGACTAGCCAGTGTTCATGTTTGTTCTTCCATTACAAGTGATAATGACCATTTGTTAGACCCACTTTCAGTTAATGAACTTCAGTTAGTGTTAGATCCTTGGCTACGATGAGTTTGTAGATGTATAATAACCCCTATTGTGGTCGCAAACGTTCTTGGACAGTTCAGGCATGGAATAACGACCGTAAATGGTTTTTGATCTACCCATGACTCTTTATTCATGATGGCATGTAGCGTCTTCTCGTGTAAATTGGTTTATTTCAAAGGATTTCAGTGAGGTCTCAAGTCCTTGTAGCGCTTCGTTTGGCAACATAGAGAACATATGCCCTTCTGCAACTCACCATATTATTATCTTTGGTTGGCGATGATCTGCAATATGTACCACATTAACTGCACAACTAGACTAGCTAGCACAAACTGTGGAGCAAACAAGCAGATTCCTCACCAACTGTATATCAGCTATCTGAGATAGTAATGAATTATATCATCCCTCTCCAGATCATTGGAAACAGCATTACCATCTCATCTCTGCATCGGGTGCAGAACTAAATTCTGATACTAATCCGTGGAGGAATGCAATCAACGCCCATATCTGTATGTGAAATAGATACAAATGTTGAGCCACTAGATATTAAACGGAACAAAGCACAGAGAAACGGTATAAAGATCAATCAATCGTCATGCCGAGTGACGTAAGCGATCATGTTTCTCCACAATTCTGTGTCTTTTCTTCTATCTCAGTCTCACTCAACATTGAATTCTTCTTCTTCAGCGTTCATTATCAAACTCCCACTGGATCTCTCTTCTAGCAGGACAATGCTCCAACTAGATTTCCAGCAGGATGTAGTCCAGAAAATGGAAATGCGCTGATTCGCCGTTTTTTTGCGATAATGGCACGACATATCCATCTTCGGCGGAAACATTCAATTCAACCCTTACGTTTTCTGTCTAATCACTGTTGCTGTCACAATCATGAGCTAGAGTCGGTGGTGCAGTTACGTTGTTCTACGAGCACTAAATTATTAGCAAAGCCTAGTATCTAGGTTAGTTTTCGTCTCTTCTATCGCATCTCACATGAGTGATGTGAATCTCAGAGCAAAGATGTAGACTATCACATCTCACATGAGTGATGTGAATCTCAGAGATGTAGACTATCACATTTCACATGAGTGATGTGAATCTCAGAGCAACGATGTAGACTATTACATCTCACATGAGTGATGTGAATCTCAGAGATGTAGACTATCACATCTCACATGAGTGATGTGAATCTCAGAGCAAAGATGTAGACTATTACATCTCACATGAGTGATGTGAATCTCAGAGATGTAGACTATCACATCTCACATGAGTGATGTGAATCTCAGAGCAAAGATGTAGACTATCACATCTCACATGAGTGATGTGAATCTCAGAGCAAAGATGTAGACTATCACATCTCACATGAGTGATGTGAATCTCAGAGATGTAGACTATCACATCTCACATGAGTGATGTGAAAATCACAGCAAAGATGAAGACTATCACATCTCACATGAATGATGTGAATCTCAGAACAGAGATTTAGACTAGGATGTCTCACATGAGTGATGTTAATCTCAGAGCAAAGATGTAGACTATCACATCTCACATGAGTGATGTGAATCTCAGAGCAAAGATGTAGACTATCACATCTCACATGAGTGATGTGAATCTCAGAGATGTAGACTATATCATCTCACATGAGTGATGTGAATCTCAGAGCAAAGATGTAGACTATTACATCTCACATGAGTGATGTGAATCTCAGAGATGTAGACTATCACATCTCACATGAGTGATGTGAATCTCAGAGCCAAGATGTAGACTATTACATCTCACATGAGTGATGTGAATCTCAGAGATGTAGACTATCACATCTCACATGAGTGATGTGAATCTCAGAGCAAAGATGTAGACTATCACATCTCACATGAGTGATGTGAATCTCAGAGCAAAGATGTAGACTATCACATCTCACATGAGTGATGTGAATCTCAGAGATGTAGACTATCACATCTCACATGAGTGATGTGAATCTCAGAGCAAAGATGTAGACTATCACATCTCACATGAGTGATGTGAATCTCAGAGATGTAGACTATCACATCTCACATGAGTGATGTGAATCTCAGAGATGTAGACTATCACATCTCACATGAGTGATGTGAAAATCACAGCAAAGATGAAGACTATCACATCTCACATGAATGATGTGAATCTCAGAACAGAGATTTAGACTAGGATGTCTCACATGAGTGATGTGAATCTCAGAGCAAAGATGTAGACTATCACACCTCACATGAGTGATGTGAATCTCAGAGATGTAGACTATCACACCTCACATGAGTGATGTGAATCTCAGAGATGTAGACTATCACATCTCACATGAGTTATATGAATCTCAGAGATGTAGACTATCACATCTCACATGAGTTATGTGAATCTCAGAGATGTAGACTATCACACCTCACATGAGTGATGTGAATCTCAGAACAGAGATGTAGACTATCACAACAACATATTTTGTAATAATTGAAGACTTATTAATCGCGGGTTACCAAAATACACGAATTTCAAGCAAGACAACAGAAGTAGGTTTACTCATATTAGAATTGTGCTTGATCTACACAAATTACGATCAATATAGCTTATGTATCCTTCTGTGCAAATAAGAGATAACTCCGGAGCGTTATTCCTTCTACCCACAATCGCGTATAATGCTTTGAGAATCCTCCAGCTCACAGCAGATTGTAGTAAAGTTAAAGTAAAGTTAACCCATAGCATTTATTAATGCCGTAGCGGTGTGAGATGTTACCGATCTCACATTTCAGTGGCTCTGTTATATGAGGATCCTCCAACTAACAGACGCGTGAATGCTTTGAGAATCATTATTCTCAGAGCAGCGTATGATGCGTTGAGAATCCTCCTACTCACAGCCGTCTGTAATGCTTTGAGAATCCTCCAAATTAAGTCAGTCAGTCAGTCAGTCAGCAAGTTCTTATTTTGTCAAGTTTGGCACATAGGGCGGATGCCATAGTTATCCATGCCTGTCGGCCAGTTCCAAGGATTGCAGGTCTTGTGCATTTATGCCTGTTGATTTTAATTCATTCATAAATTTTCTTCTGATCGTTGTTTCTGGTCTTCCCTGTTTTCTTTCCCCGTCTGGTGTCCACATGAAGACTGTTGGAATTATGTCTTCCTTCATTCTAAGTATGTGGCCGATATATGTCCGGCGGCGTTTTCTGGTGATGTTCGCCACATATTCTTGTTTTGTCTCCCCTGTTAGTATGTCGTTTGATTTGAATATTTCCAATTTGTGTTCCTGATTTTTCTGAGGCATCTATTCTCGAAGACAACTAACTTCTTATCCATTATTGCGGTAGATTTCCAACTTCCACATCCATATGTCAATAATGTCAAATATGCCAAACTAAGAGAGAGTTTGAATGCGTTTTTCCACCTTCAGGGATGAATAATTTTGTGAATGAATATATTTCTCCTGAGCTTTATTTTATATGATGGACATGTTTCTCTTGAACTTTATTTCATACCCACAAGGCTCTAACTCTCAGTGGCATGCAATGTGTTGAAACTAAGCCTCTTATTCAGAAGGGGTACTCTTGTGTGCTCCTGGGACCCAAAATGGAGTGAAGAATAACGATTCTGATACCTGCCAGGCATGTCGTCATAAAAGACGACTAAAGAGACTGTGGGTAAAGTTCATTGTCCCATCCCAAAGAATATCAAAGTGATCTATAGCCTATGATGAAGTCGGATGTGTCTGGCTAAAATAGCAAATATTGTAGCAGAGCTGTACAACAGGATATAATGCATTCCGCTCTCTGGACACCATCCTGCTAATCTGCAAACAGCTAAGAGCGAAAGCAGAACAAGAAGGAGTAGAATTATAATAGTAAAGATGAAGTGGGAGATTTTCACAAGAGAAATCTCAGTATATATTCCATCTACTAGTTCTTGTCATCATCGCCTGCAATGGACAGCTATTATATTATTAGGAATTTATGGGTAAAAACGTATATTTAAAATTTAAAAAAAAGGTTAAAGTACAGTTTTACAAAAGAGATTGATACACATCCAACGTTTCGACTACAAGGCTTTTGGCAAGATGAAAATAAACACAAAAACTTGGAATAAAATTACATCAATAGAAAATATGTAAGCATCAATGTTATCATAGGAGAAACAGATGAAAGTAAGGAGTAAAGCACAATGCAACAGAGATTTCTCTCCTGTATTGAAACTATATTGTAACCTTTGCTCTAATGTTCTCAAATATGTTGCTAATTTACCACATAACATGACAGTCAAAACAATATATCTTGTAGCGTCAGACAGAGAGCTCAGTGTCCCATAAGGCGTTGAATTATATGCAAGATTATAGTTCCTTTTTTCTCCTGCAAGAAAATCAAGTTCCATGCAGAGGGGAGAGCGGGATCATGTTGCTCCACAACTCTCTATTTCTTGTGTTATTAATAACTTCTGTTGTTGACATTCGCTCGTGTCACAGTGACAAAACACTTCCAGCGTTTTCACTTTGTGTCTTCCTTCTCGCTGCTGCTTGATCTTTACAGAGTTACTAAATGTTCAAATTTTGCTTTTCTCATCAAATGTCCTACAAATCTTGACCAGCTGTTTGTGCAAACTTTGATGGATCGCATGGTAAAAAAAAGAATGATGTGGTTCCTAGAAAGAAATAATATTCTGCTGAACCAACAGGCTGTTTTCAGAAAGTGAGGACCAGATCACACTAATTGCCCAGGAAGTAGACGATGCTTTCCAGGAAAAAAAAAGACATCAGTGGTGTGGGTAGACATGGAAAAACCCTTTGATTGTGAGCGGAAAGATGGACTCCACCTTAAATTACAACAAAACAAAGTGACCGGGCGCATGTATTGAAGCTTGAAATGGAGCACAGCAGAAACACTCTTTAAACATGGAGTACCACAGGGAGGTGTTCTATCCCCCACTTTATTCCTTATATTCATAAACGACGTTGACAAAATCCTCTCGCGTAAAGTAAGCGCTGCAAAGTATGCATACGATCTGGTAATATGGTGCAATGAAGAGAGCGTAGGCACAACAAGAATAAGGTTACAGGAAACTATGGGCAATTTAGCCAAGTGGACAGACCAATGGACCATGTCTATCGATGTTCAAAAAACTACCATACATCTTCAGCATGTTCACCAAACCACAGAAAATCCAACTAAACTTAAACGATCACATATTGCTAAAAGATGAGACACGTACATACCTTGGAGTCACTTTTGATCCAAGACTTATATGGAAACAGCACATAGATAAGTGTCAAACAAAAGGTATTGCTTTTTTAGTGATATGCGCTGGTATTCTTGTATTTGACTGCTATATTGAAATACTAAACGTTTTCTGTGAAAAATTGTAAGAAAAAGCTTATGCGGAAAGAATATTATTTGCGAAAAGCCATACTTGATTTGATGACGAAAGTAAATACCTGAGACAGATCTGGGAGCGAAGCCAAAGTTATGATATTGTATATTTGGAAGAATCCTGGGTCAACGTTCACCACACAAATACTAAAGAATGGCAGTTAGTGCACGATGGACATAGAAGAAACAGTCCAAGTAGCATGGATCAGTGAATTATACTCACGCAGGCTGGAAATAGCAACAGCCGTCTAGTCCATGAAGCTGGACTTATTGTACAATCACGTACAGATGGCAGATGGAGAATAGAATTCTTCCAATTCTAGAAGGATCATCATGTTTAGTAATGGACAATGCTTCCTATCACAATTCAGTATCACAGGAAGACAAAATATAAAATGCATCAAATACAAAAGACCAAATTAAGACATGGCTTAATGAGGACAATGTCCACTTCGACGATACTTTTTTTTTGAAACCTGAATTGTTAAAGCTTGTGAAGAAGATAAATCGGACAAAGTTCTATTATACTGACAAAATCATTATACAATATGGTCACCCTTCTCTGCGACTATCGACATTTCATGCTCACCTTAACTAGATATAGTTAGTTTGGTCTATTGTCAAAGGGCAAGTTACCGAAGATAATACAGCGTTTAAAATGTGTGATTTTGAAGTTCTGACACGCGAGTGCTTCTCCAAAATAGACGTTGAGTTTTGGGGAAAAAGTTTGGATCATGTAATCCAAGAGGAAGATAACTATTGGCACCGAGATGGATTACAATTTCTGCAATTATTAACAATAATCAACCTCTTGGGCAGACTATATAATGGCTCTAAATAAATAAGTGTATGTTGAGCCCACTATTAGGCACATGTACAATGGCAACAAAATACATCTCACCCGAAACCGGCCAAAATAATACAGTATTTAAGCGTAGCCAATAAATCCTGGAGTCTAATGGTGATCGAAGGGCAGACTAACTGCTGCATATTGCAGTGACGTTTACTATTACACATACGAGTGATAACACATACAATTGACAATACTTACAGTAATTTGACCTATGACGTATTTTTAGATGATACGTCTTTGAATACAATGTTACTTCACAGTAACTTGTTTACTGTAATATTTAAAAGTTAATCCAACTTATTTGCAATGGAACAAAAGCTTCAAATAATTTTGCCGAGATGCACAATCTAGAGCAGGTATGGACTAAATGATAAAAGCGTTTTTGCATCGGATAACATCTAATATTGCGTGCCAACGATCTCTGCAACCAAGCAGACAGTTTCCGAGATACTCGATTGAATGTGTGATTACGAATTTATTAACGGACTATACATTAATTTTCTGTCCATGGAATTCTCATCACTCTTCTCAAAAGCCACATCTCAAGTAGCATCAAATTTACTTTCAGGTTTTTTTGTTTATTGTCAATGCTATACATCCATAAAGAAGACTTGGTTAAGGAAAGGAATAGACAATAAATATTCCACCCCCTGTGTGTGCTTGCCCTATCTTCCTACCTATACGACTTTACTATAGTGATCTGAATTTTAACCATTCTAACATCAAATGGCAGGTGCTCCAATGAGATCATAGCAGGATAGCACAGGAGAAATCAACATTTCTAAATAAAAAACATTCTATGATATGGAGTAATATCAATGCATACTCGAGTTAGTACTAGGATGTTATATTGAGTCAATCCTTTTTTATAGTCGCGAAGTATGGATAGAAAGCGAAAATGCCTAAGATAAGCTGAGGGCAACTGAGATGTGGATTTTTAAGAAGAATAATGACAATTCCATGGACATCCAGGAAAACTAATGTAGAAGTCCTCAGAGATGCTCAAGTAAAACTATGAATTATAGCAAAAATTAGAAGCAGACAATACAGATTTTGGGGCTTGTGATGAGAAAAACAAATCTTGAACATTTAGTTACCACCGGAAAGATTAAGGGGAGAATAGGCAGAGGAAGACAAACATAAATTTCTGGATGGATTGTCACTGTGGCACAAAAAGAGTCACCAATGGAAATTATTAACAACACGAGAGAGAGAGAGAGAGAGAGAGCGAGCGAGTTGTGGGGAAGCATGATCATCTACACTACTCGCCATTGCACTTGATTGATTGATTGTTTGAAATTCATAGCCACGGTAGAAAATTAATTATTCATAAACTATTGGACCGATGCCGAGAATATTTGGGATGTAAACTACATGCTATGAAAATGTTACACGTGCAATTTGTATTCATGTAATAACCTAGACGAACAAAATAGCTCATATATTCTGTACACATTTTTAAGAGAAGATCAATAAACACAATTCCAAAAGAATTTACCGTAGGAATTATAGCATTTATTGGTTTAAAAAAAATACAATTTCAGTGCGCATCTGTTCGGCAAATGGGGTAAATTATCACCGTTGTATTAGTTTTCCTTTCCTTATGGAAACAATTTGCATACACGTTATTGGACACTTTCACTTGTATACGCACAGTTTGAAGTTTTATGGCGACTTAAGACGGACATTTATTTATCAAGATCAGCAGTTTTCTTTAGCTTTTTTTTGTCGGAAACTCACTTTAAATATTTGTATCTGCCTGGACTTCCAAAATACTCCATAGTTGTAAATGTTCAGGAATGAAGTATCTGTGCATGTGTGGTAAGAATAGTAAAGAATTTGTGCAATTGAAAATGTAAGCTATAATGTGTTGTTAATGAGCAATAAAAAATAATTTTGTGAAACACATTTTGTCGGTCGGTAATTTATACGTTTGTTGACCCTCTTTGTTTGATATTCGGCAACTTCACCATCTTAGGCGTATGCTTCAGAGTCCGATCCTTCCTTGGTGTCCGTATCAACTGTACACGCTTAAATTTTCACTTGTACTTCTGTGTAATTGGCATTAATCTAGTTATATGTATGTTGTCTAAAATAAATCATGTCTGTAGTATTTATTCTCGATTCTGTCATTCTAATTTATATTTATTGATTTATCGTTTTATTGTTTAAAAACTACTGGTTTAGATCACTCTGTACAAGACTTGAATTGCAGCTCTACAAAATTATTTTTCAAGCTGCCACAAATAAAATGCGTAATGAGTCTGAAGTGTACATTAATTACTATGAAAAAAGGGCTGTAATTTCTACAGCGGACGGAAATTGAACCAGGTCCGTTTTAACACGACTCGGTGCTGCTAGAACGGTCCTGGTTCAATTCTCGTCAGCTGTTGAATTGTTTTCATTTATCCTCATGCTTTCTACTTGAATTTACTGTAATTTCTGCTTGGAAACGGAGAGAGTTTGTCTATTTCATGACGTCCGATATTCTGAAAAGAGAACACAGCATGCTCTCGGGGCAGACAAGAAATCCTTTTCCCGCTGGATAAAACATGTCGATTGTGAGTCAACAAAGTGTACAGTTAAAAAAGGAAGAAAAGAAAGGTCTATGAATTTGATAGAGATTTGACTTTACAATAATTTTTTTTCTATTTTTCTGATGAAGAATTAATGTCTTAAATTTTACAATATCTACAAAAAATGATTACGTTAAGATCATATCAGATTTGTGTCAGTAAACATTAGACGGCGACTTGCATTAAATAATAAAAACAACAGCAGAAACTTCTAGAAACAAAACAAATCTAATGACCATTTACTCATTTTTCTTTCTGGTCAATCACCACTAGCCATACTGGGCGCGTGCATTATATTCTTTTCTATGGTGAGTGTCGAAACAGGAAAAACATGGCAGCAAGCAGGAACAATGTGACATCCGCACGTGTCATGTTTGGTTAGAGTCGCCAGGGTTCTGGGCCAGTTGTTGACCCAAACTGTTACGGTCAGGAGTAGATTTCCACGGAGACCACAGTGTCGTGCGTAATGAAGAATGTCTTGTGAAATTCTACGCTCGCTGTCCGGATCTGGTCACAGTAATAGACACAAGAGTGGCACGTCTCAGATTTTTGTCTAATTGTGAGACAGTTGAGTCCATCACAGATTGTACGAAATGGTCATCAGATCTATTAGCCTTGTCCGCACAATGTATTATGACACTTCTGTGTGTGTCGCATAACCTGTTTAATTCCTGGATTAAACAGAACAGTTCAACGGGGAGGATAAAAATGATAATTAGTAAGAACGACATCGGAGACAAGGGGGTACCTTACCTGTACTAGTCCTATTTTTTTTAAACCTATCAAATTAATGATTTGAGCACGTAACTGTTATTATCAGGCAGCGTTAAAAATCCACTGCTAGATTCAATTGTTTTAAAGTTATATACCGTCCACGTAAAAATATGGACAACAGAAATATAAGAAAAGCTGAACATCACTGTCTATGAGGTACATGTGGAGAGATGTCCGATCTATTTCTCTTTTTCAGCCCTGACGTCCTGAGATGCACTAGGTACCATCGAAAAAACGAAAATCTTTATCTTATCTACCTTGTGGAAGTTCCACTATTACGAGCGTCACATATTCTGTTTTGTTGAATCAGTTAGCGTAACGACGAAGATCTCTATCTGATCTTCCTAACCTCTCGCTAGATCTTGTCGAAGTTCCGCTATTACAAGTATAAGGTAATATTTTTGGTTGAGTCAGTTTTAATACCAGTATAAAACTTCAGGGGGCACCGGGCTTGACAGATTACGAAATTAAGACATCAGGGAAAGAATAGGTATAACACCTTGCACATAACATAAAGAAAGGTAGCAGATCAAGTAGTTTGGCCAATTTATGAGATTGCATCACGACAAGTTACCCATGACGGCATATAACCAAATGAGATCAGGGTACATAGCTAGAGGGAAACCATGGAAGAGATGGATAGAATAACTCAGTGAAAACTTGAACAAACACGGTTAAGCACAACCGAGGCAAAACATCTGGCCTTGGGGCACACGCTCGAGCTTCAACCACCCTCTATGCAAGAGTGGATAAGAAACCACCGGTGGAAAGACAATAGACAATGATATATGCTGTTTAGTTGAGTCAGTTTTACTACGAGTATAAAATATTCTGTTTTCTTGAGTGAGTATTAAGAGGAACAAACCTTTCATTGCTAATATCCGCTGTGTGACAACTGGACGGTAATATTGACATAGTCAGAAAGAAAGAAAACTAAAAACAACCTATAAAATTCATTACTGGAAAAAGGGAAATGTAACATGTGCATAACCACCAAATAGCAATGGTTGAAAACAAAATGCAAAGAAATAGAGGAGATGCCACTTTAATTCCAGAATCTATATGACGTATATTATATTTTGATAATAATATTATATATATATATATATATATAATGGTGTAAAGGAAGAAACATAACTTTTTTGGAAATACTTTTATAATAGATATTCTCTTATTAAACATTATTCAACTTATCGACTTGCCCACCTGGTCATTAACCTTTTGTAGTTAATTTTACTCATTTTATTCATGAGGTCATGAAAGAGGAACTAGGTCACTGTCAAAACCAAATTTTTAGGTTCATGAGAATCCGATATAACGTAACTAACTAAGCTCATCTCTGATCACATTTATTGAATGCATATAAAAGATTGACAGTCCTCGAATAAATTCAGTTGAAAATATAATGCGCAAATATGGTTCATCTCACTACAGAACACCCCATCAAGGCCAGCACCTTGCAGTGGTGATGGGGCTTAGTTCAGCCATCAGGGGCTGGAAACTGAGACTGGTCGGGCAGTCCCATTCGAGCAGGACCATAGTCTTGCCCAAGTAAGCAGAGTGCTGAAGACGGAGGCATCCAGCCAAAAGGCGCACAGATAATCAGGATACCACGTACAAAACACAATGGAAACATGTCTGTATCTATAAAAAGTTATGGTGCCTGCCCTGTGGCGGACGTTCAGGCAGGGACGGTGCCGGGCCCTATACCGCGAAAGAGCCCAACCTCAGTTACTGAAAGTCCTTCTCAATTGCCTCGAGCAGCCAGGAGAATAGAGCTACTGGCCAAACAAACTTTAAACGACCAATAAAAATAATGTACTATAATGCTGAGGGTGTCAACAGTAAAAGAGATGGATACAGCAAAAAATTGGAACTTGAAAATGTCCACAGTGAAGAACAAGTTAATATTTGCTGTATCCAAGAAACACACCGCAGCAGCGGCATAGCCGTCAAAATCAGAGGCTACCAGTGCTACCGATCTGACCGAAAGGACATGCGAAAGGGTGGAATTCTGACACTTGTTAAAAACAATATCCGCGCATGTCAGCTGGAAGTATATATGGAAGGGGCAGAATACAGATGCTCCACCTAAAAACAGACAGTGCAGAATTCCATCTCCTGAACTACTACTGCCCACATGATAAACCATTGGCACTAGACACAATTCCAGATAAAGAGAGACTTATGGTGTGTGGTGACTTCAACAGCCACTCTCAGAGCTGGGGCTACGATCATATCGACAAGAGAGGTGAGGAACTTGAGAGCTGGCAGGATGAAAATAATCTCATCCTTATTAACCAGCCAGCTGACTCACCAACTTTCTACTCGAGAGCATGGCACACCACCTCTACACCAGATCTGGCATTCCACTCACCAGGCCTGGAATGGAACATCACACGTGTCGTTGGAAAGCAGCTTGGGGGTAGTGACCAAAGACCAGTATTTCTGGAAATCCACAATGAATTTATCAAGGACAGCAGCACGTTCACTAGGTGGAACTATAAGAGGGCAGACTGGAAAATGTACTAGCATTTAACCAGTGTTCTAGCTAAGGACATGAACTTGAACAAAGACATCAAAAGAGCAGTGAGTGAATTTAATAGATGTATACTACATGCTGCTAGGAAAACCATACCCAGGGGGGAACGCAAAAACTACAAACCCTACTGGAATGATGAACTGGAAAAGCTACACAATGAGATGGAAACATCTAGACAGCAGGCTCAGAACAGACCTAGCCAAGAACATCACAACAAATATCAGCAAACAAAGGCTAAATTTCAATGAGCCAAGGGGGGTGCAAAGGGAACGCATTGCTCTAGGCGGACCCAGGGTTAGCTGATAACCAAGATCCCAAATGTACCTCCACGCGGTGCACCCTGGAAACATAAATACAGCAGCTCGAGCTGATTCTGGCCAAATCTTTTGGGGATCGTGTCCGAGAATGTGGAGGTAGCAGATGGAAAGAGATTTGACTGCACAAGCGACAGACAATATCTCCGACACCACATATAGCGACACTGTCGACATACAGTGAAGCTAGTCAGTCCAGTCCGAACATTGGAGGGGCGGCCAATGTAAAAGGCACGTAAAGGTAGATACATGGCGAGAGACAAATAGATTTCATGCCGAGCACAATGAAACAATGAAAGGGCAGAACAGCGCTAGAGGGCAGCGCGAACTGCAAATAGAAAGTGAAAAATCTCTAGGAAAGGTGAAATACAAGCTCCGTCAGCTCGAGACGAGCATATAGTTACCTGTGTTCCTTACAGACAGAGACCCAGACCCATCCATTGGCGGCTGGTAAAGCAAGAAGACCTAATCCAACTCTAATGTCGAGCCTTCCTAAACCGGAAATATGCTCGCGAAGAGAAAAGGGTTCTGTTCCCGATGGGCTTAGGCAAGAAAGGGACAACGATGGTAGTCCTGGTCCAACTCTACTGTCAAGGTTTCCTATACCGGAAGTACACTTGCAGAGAGAGAGGTTTCCGTACCCGATGGGCTCAGGCACAAAAGGGACAACGATTTAGCCTTGGCCGAACTCTACTGTCAGGTTTTCCTACACTGGAAAGACACTTGAAGAGAGAAAGGGTTCAGTACCTGATGGGCTCAGGCGCTATTGGGACAAGGACGCTCAGCTCGAGAACGCCTTGCTCTCAAACGCGTGATGTGAAACTCGAACTTGGACAAGGGGTACACGTTGTCGGTGAATGACACCTCGGCTAAGAGGGCGAACGAGCCAGGGTCCAACTGCTCTGTTGAGTTCTTCCCCTTAAGGAACCAGGCTCACGGATGAGAAACGGTTCAGTACCCAATGGGCACAGGCACAGCACGTCCAATTACACTAGGCAAGTTCATAGACAGTGGAACACCTCGTGCGAGTCAGACGAGAGCAAAAATCGTCTGGGCGAAGAGTCGCCACTACGCGTGCCTGGAGACAGATATAGAGGCTGTCACAGGCTAAGGGTAGCCCACCCGAATTGTCAAGGCATGCCGAAATCGGATGTGCTAGGCCTACAAGGCGCATAACGGTGGCACAACGTAACCACGCTCCCGGCGGAAATCGCACGGATATCCGTGATGGTTACAATGGAGCGAACGCAAAACAAACAATTGCAGGGTTAGCTTAAGAATGTACAAATGGGTAAAAGCATACCTGCATAATAGAAGAGCCACGGTACAATTAGATGGTCGCAAGAGCAAGAAAGTTCTACTGCGTTATGGAGTCCCCAAGGGAGGAGTCCTGTCACCCACACTTTTCTTGGTTTACATCAATGACCTAGTTGCTGAACTACCACATGAGATCAAAGTGGCACTGTATGCTGACGACCTGGTGATCTGGTGCACGGAAGAACATGCGACAGTGGCCACTAAACAAATACAAAGAGCTATCGATACCCTAACCTTATGGGCTAATAGATGATGCGTCAGCATTAACACAGATAAGTGAAGCACTACACTCTTTACCCTCTCACACAAAAAAAAAAAAAGCTGGTCATATCAAGATAGATGGAGAGCTCTTGAAAGAAGACAAACAACCCACATACCTCGAGTTACTTTTGATGATAAACTGACATGGAAGCATCACATAAACAAAGCAACAACAAAAGCCAGGAGGAAGTTAGCTATCCTGAGAAAACTAAGTGGAACCACATGGGGAGCCAGTGGGAATATACTCAGTAAAGTTTACCAGCAAGGCATAAGACACACCTGAAATATGGTTAAGGTGCGTGGTGTCCTGCATCAAACACCACATTACAAGATCTAGATAAAGTGCAAAACCAGGCACTTAGAATAATGTTGGGAGCAATGAAATCAATACCCATAACAGAGATGCAGAAAATGGGAAGAATGCAAACACTTGGCGAACGCAGAGACACAAAAGTACTAATTCAGGCAGAAAAGTTTCAGTGTATGCCAAGTCATCCAATGAAAGAAATATTCCAAAATCTAGCAATGGGACGACTGAAAAGAAGTAGCTTTATCCATCAAGTTAAATGACTCCGCAGACAACTTACAGACCTACCTGAAGTTGCCAGCCCCTTAAGGCCTGTACCAGAACAAACCCCGTGGAGTGAAAGACATGGAATGCCAATATACATTCAGACCCATGTGAAAGGAATACTAAGCGAGGACGAACAGAACAGTGTGCAGCGAAGGACAGTCACCCTCAGTTTCCTGGATGAGGAATATCCACAAGATATATGGGTCAGAGTATACACAGATGGGTCAGCACAGAATGATGTGAGGAATGGAGGTGCAGGTGTATATATAGAATATCCACACAAGCCTAGAGATACAATCAGAACACCGACAGGAAAATTCTGCAATAATTATGATGCAGAAATCCAGGTAATTAGTGTGGCAGCTAAAACACAGCTGAACTCCAACTCTGGCCTACAGCCTGTGGTATTCCTGACAGATGCAAGGTCAGTGCTTCAAGCTCTCCAGTCTGGAAAACTAACAGACTTAAAAAAAAACTACTTAGCGAATTGTCTTACCAGTATAGGATAACCATGCAGTGGATACCCTCTCACTGTGGAATACCAGGAAATGAAAAAGCTGACCAACTGGCTAAAGAAGGTGCTGCCGAAGACCAACCAGATATACCAATCACCTACCATCAGAAAAAACAGATGATCAAGTCAATAAGAAAGCCACAAACACCAACACAAGATGACTATCACATTATGAACAGACCAGAACAAGTTATAATTCTACGTCTCAGAACAGGACACAACCGACTCCGCAGTCACATGTATAAAAAGTTCAAGATTGGCAACACGGCTATGTGTGCATGTGGACAGGCAGCACAGAGTGCCAAACATATACTTCAAGAGTGTTCTGGGCATGAAACGCTGAGGCAGACATATTGGCCAGAGGAAACAACATTGGAATCAAAACTCTATGGGACACTGTATGAACTACAAAAGACAGTTTTATTAAGGAGACAGAATTACAGATATAGACATGTTTCAAGCGAACGAAAGACGAAAAAGAAGAACTACAGAACAACCATACATCATCATTGGACGCGTGTAGACTGGACAATCACAAAGTGTGGTCGCCAGACAATTTAATGTGGTTAGAAGCACCATTAGCCGCCTTTGGATGCGATTTCAACAAACATGCTCAGTGGCAGACCGGCATCGCAGTGGAAGACACAGTCACAATTCCTGTCGAAGACCGCTTCAGACGGCTGCGTCACTTCAGGAATCAATTGGTCCTCCGCAGTCCAGTCAATGCCAGCAGCTCGTCGAATATTTCAGATCAAACGGTGAGAAGCCGGCTGCACGACGCTGATCTTTGGGCTAGAATACCCTACATAGGTCCTGTTCTTACGGACCAGCATCGCCAGACCCAACTGCAGATGGGGAGACAGCATCGTTAATGGACCTTTAGGAACGACGGGAAACAGGTTTGATTTAGTGATTAATAATTTGTTCTGCTTCAGTGACACAATAGATGGAGAAGAGTTTACCGCAGAGTCTGTGAGCGACGCGACCATAACAACGTTGGTGAGGCTCCTCCGAATGGTGGTGGAGGTGTACTGATCTGGAGGGCGATCAACTTCATGCGAGGAAGTCACCTGGTGCAAATAGAAGAACGCTGAATGCCGAACTATACGTCACTGAAATTGACCACCCTCGTGTCCTTTTAATTTTGGCTGTACGTTGGTCGATTTTTCACAAGGATCTACCTCATGTGGCACAACTCACCACTTAGTTCCTCGCTGGCAACAACGTCAAGACGATTTCGTGGACAGCTATGTCATCTGACATGCACCCCATAGAACACTTATGGAAGGAACTCGACAGACGATTCTGCCAGCGATGTTTGGCTGCAGCCAATCTCCGATAGTTGTCTCTTGCGCTGTGGGAAGAGCAGGCAACCATCCCACAGCAACTGCTCTAACGGCTAATCGAATCCATGTAGCGAAGATGTCGTTCTCTGATAGAGATAAGAGGAAGCAAGATACATTACTGAAACGAATGACTCAGTCGCAAAGATTAAAATTTCCAAACAAAATTTGATGAATATCATTTCATTGTTGTAAAATGCTTGAACTAGTTACAGGCACAGCGTGGGTGGGCGGAACAACAAAGAAAACTGTCGCAAGGGCCAGAGATGTGCCCTGATGTCGACGTCTGTTTAGGCGGCATTTGACTCGAAACACCATCGAGTCGAATGGGTGCTGGAAAAGAGGACGGAGCACTTATGGGAATGCCCCACGTGCTGTGAGGCCAGTTTTCTAATCAAGAATCATTGTTGTAAAAGTCTGAAACGTTCTTCATGCCAAGTTTGAAACACTAATTTTGTAAAATAAAATGTTGGTACACGTTTGAAAGTTGGTGTCCATTAGCACCGCAATAACGTTGTGTTTCTATTTGTATTGTTGTTAAACAGTATATCAAGCCCCTTTAAAGAAGTCAAATTGCCCAGCCAAATGTAACATGTCACAAGATGAAGAATACTCTATGTAATATATCATTGTCAATTGAGGTATTAAATAGAGCTCTTAGAAATTATATAGAACCAATTCTGATGTATGGAAGTGTATCTTGGACAATGTGTGACATGGTGAAGAATTATATGGAGGCAGCAGAGATGTGGTTTTATAGAAGAATGTTGAGAACAAAATGGACAGATAAAAAGCTTCGTGAAATTTCTTGAAAGAGGTTAATTCGAAAATAGAGCTGCTCGTTCGCATCAGAAATAGACAGTCCACATTTTTTTGGATCATGAGAAGATGAAAGATGGAACACATCGTGACAAGAGGCAACCTGAACAGCAGCAGGTCTAGGGGAAGATCAAAAGATAAGTTGCTGGACAACCTGGCATTATGGCATGTAAGGACATCGATATCGAAAATGATAACGCACTAAAGAGGATGCACGATATAGGAAAGTAGAAAGACATGATAACTAGCCAATGCCACAATGGCATGGCCGTAAGAAGATATCGAGTCCGCAGATAAGGGGGAATGGGCTCAAATACACCCCCTCCCTTTAGGTAATCAGAGCAGGATTTTTAACTAGTACGAAAAACCTAGCACAAGGCAAGTAAACCTCACTTTTAACAAATTTCCAGGGGTGCAAAGGGAACGCACTGCTCTCGGTGGACCCAGCGTTAGCAGATAACCACGATCCTAAACGTACCTCCTTGTGGTGTACTATGGAAACAGAAATACAGCGGCTTGTGCTGATTCTGGCTAAAACGGTTTGAGGATCGTGTCCGTGAATGTGAAGGTAGCAAATGGAAAGAGATTTGACTGCAAAAAGACAAGTAATATCTTCGATGCCTCTACGCTAACACATGCAGCAGCACTTTCGCCATACAAAGCTGGGAAGTTCGGCAGAAGCATTGGAGGGACAACCAATGCATATGTTACGAAGTAGCCAGATGATATGAGAAATATAAAGAATTGGTGCGGCATCCACCATAAGAATAGCACAGTGAGTACACTGAGAAGGAAGCACAGCGCTAGAGTGTAGCATCATGTGCACAGAGAACGGAAAACATTTCAAGGAAATCAGAACTAAAGTGTTGTATGCTCGAGCCAAGCTTCTGGTTAACGGTGATCTCAGCCCGGGTCTAAATCTACTGTCGAGTTTTTCCTATACCGGAATCATGCTCGCAGAGAGAAAAGGTTCAGTACCCAATGGACACAGGCACATCATTCCAAGGCGACAAGCACTGTTCAGCTCTAGAACAAAATGCTAGTCTCTGACGCTCCTAAATATATGTATATACTCTGACTTGTCCGTGGGATTCACGACACTAGTGAACAACACTTCGGCTAAGTGGGAGAACAAGTCGTGCCCAACTCTTCTGTCGAGTTCTTTCCAAAACGGAACTAGGTTCGTGGATGAGAAAAGGTTCAGTACCCGATGGGCACGGACACAATACGTCTAACTACACGAGACAAGCTCACTTGATGCGGAACACCTCGTGCAAGACAGACGTGAAGGACAAACTGTCTCGGCGTAGAGTCAGTACATATTCGCTGCCTGGCGACAGATAGGAAAGCTGTCACAGGCTAAGGGTAGCCCACCCGAAATGTCACGGCATGCCGAAATCGGCTGTGTTGGGCCTACAAGACACATAACGGTAACACAACGTAACTACAACCCGGCGGATATGACACGAATATCCGTGCCGATTACAATGGAGCGAACACAACAATAACAACAACAACCAAAAAAAACATTTTTCAAACAGGTGACAAACTAAAATAGAAAATGAAGGTATTGCTCACGAAAATGATGGTTTTACTCACGAAAATGGGTGAAAGTTTTTGTTTTTGCTAGACAGAGCTTCCCCCTCTCCGTAGACATATTTAAGACTCTGGAGTATATACAGCAATATATTGAAAAGTCACATTTTTAACGTGTATTTTGATTACATGCAAATAAGTTTCATATTTTAGTTTCACCTGAAGAGTGACATCTTTTCTAGTATCGATCATATTCTATGGATTGGGTATAATTTTTTTTTAAAATAATACTCAACGAACTTTTAAATCTTATAAAATAATTACTCTCCTATTTAAAAATTACGTCAAAAAACTATTAAATCTAATAAAATTACTCTCCTATTTTAAAAATTCATTGTGCTATTTTAAAAATTACGTCAAAGAACTATTACATCTGATAAAAACACATTCCTATTCTAAAAGTTTACATCAAAGAACTATTGTTTATGATAAAAAATTCTCTCGTATTCTAAATAATTACATCACAGAACTATTGAATATGATAAAAACACTCACCACACATTTTAATACAAATCTTACATAACGAGTTTCAAAACCTTAACTCGGAAATTGCTTCGGCGAACAAAGAACATAATAAATACCTAGATTTGAAACAAAATCAAATTTCCTGAATCATGATTCTCCCTCTGTTTCTGAATAAAACATGTATTGATTATGAATCACATTTAAACTGAACTATTGATTGATATTCCTAGACAATGATTGGAATATTTTTTCAAGGATATCACCTTTTTTTTGCAGTTTCGGGCGGTATTTACGGCTTCACTAGCTCCTCGACATGGTCTAGTATATTATTCTGAACGTGATTACTGAACATTTCTTTTGCATCATTGTATTCCAAAAGTTCCCATTGTAATAATTTTTAATTCATTAACCAATGAATAAGATTAATTAACTTGGAGATTGTGGTAACAGGAATACTTTTTCTCACCAATGATCACCCCAGTGGCAGAATTACTTGAACGGCGATTTCCATTAATTTGGATGGCTACAAGCTCTGATAAATACAAATTCAACTCGCGTCCGTGGTTGAAGGAAATGGATCTTATAACAAGAAGCCCAAATTAAAATTACCAGTGACATTAAAAGGTAAAACCAAGTTCCCATTTCTACGTCTTCGAGACATGTTGAGAGATACAGTGTCAAACCGCAGTCATTAAGATATATGTAAGAGCATACCACGGCGTCACAGCAGGAGTCAATTACAAAAAAGCAGAGATTTTTCTTACAGTAAATATCAAGACCTTTTCATAACAGTCCTGCGTGTTGGTTTCATGCAGTGTCACTTACCGTGGCTGATGCGACCGATTATTATTCGGCAGCCAATCAGAAGTACGGAAAACTTTGCATAAATAAAAGAAAAAGTGACTAAGTGAGATCAGCACGAAGGATTATCTTACAAAAGGGTTTGGCATACACGAAGCTCATACAATTTCATTTGTATTCGTAAAGAAATGGTTCTAGGAAGGGACGTCCTGATATCTCTTCTTAACAACTGTCTCTTTTTGTAAAGCTTAGTATGGCTATATATATATATATATATATATATATATATATATATATATATATATATAATGTCTCTTAACGATATTCCTAGGAGTCTGCGTAAGCACGATTATAACACACGATAGGATCAAGTTGTATAAAATGATGGTAACGTAAAATGTTATTTAGTATAAAGAAGTTCTAAGAAGTTATTTAGTAAAACTGGCATCACTGTTTCCAGTGAGGACATATGTGTTCTGCAGAATGTTTCTTAGTAGATACATACAAAATATTAATGCTTGTAGTTAGTATTAGAACGTTAGTTATACGTTTGATGCGCTCTAGAAGTGGACCACGTGGACTCCTGCGACGTTTAAGGTGGATTCATTCATTGCAAAAAAAAAGGTTTTTTAAAAAGTAACAGCTAGTGTTGAAATAGAAAAACAGCTAGATAAATTGACATAACAGTTCTATGTGTTATACAATCCTGTAAGCCTATTTGTCTTCTCGTTATTACGCTAACGAATAAAGAAGAACGCGAGGCGCCTCCAAGATTCTCTTGCTTACATAGTTTTCAAATGAAGCAAATCCTACTAAGTTCTGCTGGGAGACGCCCCGTGATGTATACGTATCCATGTATCAGACCAAGATTGCTTAGGCGGCAATACTCGTGTCTTTGGGTAGATTGCAATAAGCCGGAAGCATCCTGCCACTTAATCCTTCCCCGTGCCGCGACTTCACGGTTCTATTATCAACATTCGTTATATGGTTACAATTATGTATAATACTATAGATAAGATTTGTTATTTGTCATTAACTGAATCTTTTTATAGTTTCATCTCGCATTTGCTTGTTGTTTACTGGACAATGATTCATGTATGATTTATGCATCGTGTGTTATTTTTTCTAAAGTTACGCTGAAGCCATTGTCACATCTGTCTTTTATCGTGTTATTTGTTTCTTAGTTGCAAAGACACGACCTACATTATTTCTGATGGTAACAGTTCTGATATAACCAATGGACTAATGTCCACAGTTGAAAGAGTGTTCCTCACCATAAGGTACATTTTTATTTTCACTCATATGCCATATACATGCGTGGTCCCAGTGGCGACCTACGGCTGAGAAACATGGATAATAAATAAAACCACAGCAAACAGAGGCTTCGAAATGAAGTTCAAGAGTCATGAGAGTACCATGGACAGCAAAAACGATCAACCAAGACGTGCTAAGCAAAATCAATTTTTAGCGACGGCTAGCTTTTCAACATCATTTTAAGAATAATTTTTTTTTCGGCCATGTGAAGTGATTGGATGGCATGGAAAGAGTGTTGTTGATTGGGCAATAAAAGAAAGTTGAAGTAGGATTGCATGGAAAGAGTGTTGTTGATTGGGCAATAAAAGAAAGTTGAAGTAGGATTGCATGGAAAGAGTGTTGTTGATTGGGCAATGAAAGAAAGTTGAAGTAGGATTGCATGGAAAGAGTGTTGTTGATTGGGCAATAAAAGAAAGTTGAAGTAGGATTGCATGGAAAGAGTGTTGTTGATTGGGCAATAAAAGAAAGTTGAAGCAGAGGTTGACCACGATGTTGTTGATTGGGCAATAAAAGAAAGTTGAAGCAGAGGTTGACCACGATGTTGTTGATTGGGCAATAAAAGAAAGTTGAAGCAGAGGTTGACCACGATGTTGTTGATTGGGCAATAAAAGAAAGTTGAAGCAGAGGTTGACCACGATGTTGTTGATTGGGCAATAAAAGAAAGTTGAAGCAGAGGTTGACCACGATGTTGTTGATTGGGCAATAAAAGAAAGTTGAAGCAGAGGTTGACCACGATGTTGTTGATTGGGCAATAAAAGAAAGTTGACGCAGAGGTTGACCACGATGTTGTTGATTGGGCAATAAAAGAAAGTTGAAGCAGAGGTTGACCACGATGTTGTTGATTGGGCAATAAAAGAAAGTTGAAGCAGAGGTTGACCACGATGTTGTTGATTGGGCAATAAAAGAAAGTTGAAGCAGAGGTTGACCACGATGTTGTTGATTGGGCAATGAAAGAAAGTTGAAGCAGAGGTTGACCACGATGTTGTTGATTGGGCAATAAAAGAAAGTTGAAGCAGAGGTTGACCACGATGTTGTTGATTGGGCAATAAAAGAAAGTTGACGCAGAGGTTGACCACGATGTTGTTGATTGGGCAATAAAAGAAAGTTGAAGCAGAGGTTGACCACGATGTTGTTGGACAAGAGATACACATGAATGCATGCACATATCGCTAGAGAAGGCGAGACAATTTGCTAGAGACCGCGGGAATTTCAGGAGATTCATAAGACTACGTTCAGGAAAGAATACGTCACAAGACATGACCGCCAACCATCGAGTAGATTCACTATAAATAGTGAATACATTTCGAAGTATATTATACATAAATTAGCAGAAAGCTAGGGATAGTCAGCCTCATATTGCTTGTAACACTTACTGACTAAATCGTGACCTTCTGCGATATAAGACCTGCTGGCTCAAGTCTTCTTAATGATTCATTTGCGCCCGTGTGGCAACTGGAGCTTTGGCTTCTAGTTCGCGTTTCAAAGAATAACGCCGCAGTCTTCTTCTTTCCAGGCATGTCGTAGGAGGCGACTAAGGAAAACATTGACGTCAGCCTGTCGGGGGATAGGCTGACGACGTGTCACCTAAGAAAAAAATTATTGTCACATATTATCTAAATTTCTTCCTTTTGTCTTCTATCAAATAATTCCCATCCCCAACGCATGCGAATGATGCAGGAGAGCGAACATTACACCTGTGTCCTTATCGTGCAGATTTCTGTGTGACAGAGATTTGCTAGGTGTGCCGTCACTGTGGATGGGTCAACAAACTGACAGAAGAATGATGTGATAGATGGCCCAGATGTTTATGATGGCAGGAAGTGGTCATCCTGAGATTCTACTGGTGTGTGACCTTAGGGGACTAAACATGCGCCCATAACCCCCCCCCCCCCTCACACAACCATCTTGAGACAACCTTATATGAGTCCGGGTGTCGTCTCAGTTATACAATTGGCAAAAACATGTACCTTTTTTCAGGAAGCCTATGGGCTGTCACGAGCTACCTGCTCATAACTAAAGGGATTATTTCATCACCATTTTCATAACTCATTCTGTTACGCCCATGGTTTTCATTGGTCACTATGATTATACTTTGTGTAACGGCAAATGAAAATCAAGAGAATAATCAATTGAGTCATTTTAAAAGGCTGGATAGTTTGAATAAGACAGTGGGTCTTATATTTGAGACGGTATTTATTAAACCACCATTTACAGAAAAATACAGTTTGTGAAACACAACATAAGAAGAAGATGCGCATGCGCACTATCTCATGTAGAGGACATTGTTATTCAACTATTGTTGAACTTTGAGGCGTCACTAGTACATTCGGTCGTATCGTCAAACTCAATGCGGATGGTCGGCATTCCAATCACAAGTTAATTATGCGAGTTGAGTCTGTGACATGCTCATTATCAATTCTGCTGCGGAACCGACTACACGATTATTTGTGTCTAGTTGATACATGAATCACACTTATAAATAGATACCTTTTATGTTTGAACTTGCTGAATTTATTCACGCAATTTGTAAGACAGGAATTTGTTTTGATAGTTTAATATTTTCAGTGTGTTTGTCTGTGGCATTTTGATTACTGTGATGCACCGATTGGCTTGTTGCCACCGTCAACACATGCATATTAAAGTAGGAAGCAAGAGGATAAATTAAAAATTATTGAGACTAATGGGAATTGAACCAGTCCGTTCTAACGGCGATTCGGTGCCGTCAGAACGGACTGGCTCAATTCCCGTTAGTCTCAAGAATTTTCATCACATGTACGTACTGTTGTTGTGCTTGATTATATTGATTTTTCTGTCTATAAGCCTTACTTCTGCTTTTATCTTGTACTGATACCAGTACTAATTAAGGTAATAATACAAGTGCTAATACGAGTACTATTACCAGTACTAATAAAAGTAATAATACAGGTGCTAATATGAGTACTATTGCCAGTACTAATACCACTACAGTTGTTAATACGAGTACTGATTCAAGTACTGATACGAATACTAGTATTTATTTTTTTTTGCTATTGTACTTCTTGAGTTCTTCTATATTTATTGAAATGTTTTCTATTTCTAATTTCAAATGTGTCACATAAAATAAAAAATATTTAAGATATGCATCAGATATCACAGACTGCGTGTATGAAAGTGCAAGATCATGTAACAAAGTTTTACAATGGGGCTGTATTGTCAAGAAATATTGTATGTACATTTTGAAAAAGTTGAAACATGTAGAGGATTGAGTTCATTGTGCTTGACTTTGATAAAGTGGCACGCCTCTTGTCGAGTGTACCACTCATAGCACGTAACACCGCGGCTTCAGCTTTCAAGCGATAGTCTATAAGGATCTTTGACAAAAATGCACTTTGTAAACGAGATGTTGTGAGCGGGATTCGAACCTGAGGTATGAACACATTGCTAATGGCTTCACCGCTACGCCAAGGAATCCACCATATGTACACGTGGTCAGGATTTCTACGAAATACAAAATTGGTTTAAGATATTATTCAGACAATATTGAGAACTAACATAATTAACTAGCCATCAGTGAAAGGGAGCAGCAACCTGGGCGATAGCAGTGTAACTCTGTCGCTTCTTCTTTCCTTTCAGTTCCACGTGTATTGCAGGTTGCAACTGTCACTCTTCGACGATTTCTGTATTGCGATGTTTTCATCAACTGTGCCCACTATGCCGCAATTGATTTAGGCTCTTCCGACACTGTTCTTCTCCATTTCAATGCATGACCATCACCATACTGCTTCGTGAGCCTTATTTCTGATATTTTCTTCCGTTGATTGGTCTAATAGCTTTCGAGTTTTGGATTGCAGTTTCTGTAACAATGATGACTTTTCAATGATGACAGGTCAATATACACAAACTTCACACAGTCGCCTTCAACTACATACATAGAGAGAAAATGGTAGCTCTATTTTTTGCATCCCGAACTAGAAATCCAGGCCTGATCTTGCATCACGGGCAGCAATAAATATAGTTTGAACAATTTCTAATTAACTATACAACGTGAATAACTATAGCATTCAAAGGGCATAGATGAGTGACTGGGACATAGATGAGTGACTGGGACATATTTGAGTGACTGGGATATAGATGAGTAACTTGGACATAGATGAGTAACTTGGACATGGATGAGTGACTGGGACATAGATGAGTGACTGGGACACAGGTGAGTTATTGGGACATAGATGAGTGACTATACTCTAGGTATCCCATACGTACTCAATCCCTCTCAACAAAGCGACAAGCTCCTGTCAGAGAATACCACACTTAGCACGCAACTCCATAGCTTCCAGTTATAATCTCCGGCAATCTCCGAACAGATGCACTTGTAAATAAATATTCATGTTCCAGGATCGAACCAGTAAGCCCTTGAGCATAAGACGCATGGCTTATCCACTATGCCAGAGACATTCCCTCAAAAATATGCTTCATCGTATGCGTGCGTAACCGAACAAAACCTTCGTCTGTTTCTATTTGATAAGGTCGTCACAGACCAAATACTTCTAGACAATTTGTAGTCTTGTTTCAAGATAATTGGCGTTGCGTTAACGAAAACCTTTGAAACAACACATGCCACAGAATTTAAAACAATCGAGATGCATGCTGTGTGACCAAATAAAAAAGGCACAAAATAGATAGACATCTCTGGAAACACAAAGGCAGTATTAGATAAACCAGAACTGGGTGTTCTGGAGTGACACAGCAGAGGCAGCAGAGCGGGTCTAGCAGCGTCCCTTGGGTACGTAGCCTGAATCTGTTCTGATGATAATCTCTATAGCTGAACTGGTTTTTAATATTGTTCCAGGTTCCCTTGATGACTGTTCCGCATCGGAGCGTCTTGAGAGCTACTCTTCTGTGTCATCTACTACGGTCTGTTTCTTGTATTTTTCACACGAGCATAAAAAAATACTTTCAGGCTAACAGAATGTGAGTTGGTCTCACAACCATGAAACAAATTAGTTTTTTTTTATTTTACGAAATGTTTTCCTTTTAAAAAACAAAACAACATAGAATGTGTATCTGGCTGTTTCCTTTTACACACTGTCTCACAAATGTGATGAAAGGGTAGACACAAGTGCCTGAACGTAATCACCAAAAACCATTGAAATGTGTAAAGATAGATATCACAAAGTGCTTGCACCTAAGCCAATGGTCTCCAGAGAGATGGGTTACTATTCTAGTATCACACAACCCTGCATGCAGTGATGCGAATCACTGACCTAAAGTAACAGGTTCTTGCTTTATTCGTGCTAAAGACTCAATTCAGGAATGTTGACCCAGCTCACGACAAACGATCACTTCGAGTGATTTGAAAGCAACAGAAGAAACCGGGCGTGATCTGAACTTGTGTCAAACTGCACAAGACCTTCAGTCGATAGCGTGGATGGGGGAAAAGGTCGTTGATCACATAGTGTGATCGACGAGACTTTTGAATTGTTAATTCACTGGGGAATAGATGCGAGTTAGCTATCATTCAAATTGAATGACTTAAAGACGGCTAGTGACCTTTTCATTTAATTGAGACACGGTAATGATGTATAGAACAATCGAGTTTGTTCTATCAATTTTAAAATAATGGTGATTGTAATAGTTCAAGATGCCACATGAACAGAGAAAGTAGCTTGTACAAATAAAATATAACACAATTAAAATATATAATCGATTTATGTAATAATTTGTTAATTTATTAATGTAATAATTTTCTAGGATAGTAAAGAAACACGGACTATTATGTGACAAGGAAAAGTTGTATGTTCACAAACAGAAGAATTTAGGTTTTTATGATACTATAATGATGTATCTCTCAACGTGACACTGTACTTTTCCCAGATACCTTTTTGGAAACGGCAGATGACGTATAGGCACATATTTATTGAAGATCCATAAGTTGATTATTCAGTGGAATTGAGCCGCATCAAACTGGTACTTTTGAAAAAATAACTTTCGTTGCCGTGAAATATTCCGATTGCATGTCCAAAGCAATTATATCAGCGTGTAACAACAGTTAGATCAGTGTGTGGGGTGCAAAGGGAACGCATTGCTCTCGGCGGACCCAGGGCTAGCAGATAACCATGATCCCAAATGTACCTCCTCGCGGTGCACCCTGGAAACAGAAATACAGCAGCTCGAGCTGATTCTAGCCAAATTATTTGGGGATCGTGTCCGAGAATGTGGAGGAAGCAGATGGAAAGAGATTTGACTGCATAAGAGACAGACAATATCTCTGACACCACCAGCATAACCACATACTGCGACACTGTCGACATACAGTGAAGCTAGTCAGTCCAGTCCGAACATTGGAGGGGCGGCCAATGTAAAAGGCACATAAAGGTAGATACATAACGAGAGACAAATAGATTTTCATACTGAGTATACTGATACAATGAAAGGGCGTAACAGCGCCAGAGGGCAGCGCGACTGCAAATAGAAAGTGACAAGTTCATAGGAAAGGGGAACTCTAAGCTCTGTTAGCTAGAGACGAGCTTCTAGTTACCTGTGCTCCTTATAGGTAGAGAACTAGACCCAATCATGGCATTCGGAAAAATAAGAATACCTGACCCATGCATCTAACTCTAATGTCGAGCATGCCTATACCGGACACATGCTCGCGAAGAGAAAGGGTACCGTACCCGATGGGTTCAGGCACAAAAGAGACAAATAATTTAGCCCTGGCCCAACTCTACTGTCAAGCTTTCCTATACTGTAAGTACACTTGCAGTGAGAAAGGGTTCAGTACCTGATGGGCTCAGGTGCTATTGGGACAATGTTGCTCAGCTCGAGAACGCCTTGCTCTCAAACGCGTGGTGTGAGACTCGAACTTGGGCGAGGGTTTCACGATGTCTGTGAACGACACCTCGGGTAAGAAGGCGAAAGAGCCAGGGTCCAACTATTCTGGCGAGTTCTTCCTCATACGGAACCAGGTTCGCGGATTAGAAACGGTTCAGTACCCGATTGACACAGGCAGAGTACGTCCAATTGCACGATATGCGTTCATAGACGGTGGAACACATCATGCGAGAAAGACGTGCTCGAAAAGCGTCTTGGCGAAGAGGCACTACACACCAGCGTGCCCGGCGACAGATAGACAGGCTGTCACGGACTAGGGAAACCTACCCGAATTAAAGGCATGACGAAAACGGATGTGCTGGACCTCGGACGTCCAGACCACAAGTGGCCAACCGAGGTGCAAATAACATAGTTCTACTGTGGAATTTGCAGCACAACGTACTGCACGCTCCCCGGCGGAAATCACACGATATATTCGTTGTGGTTATATAAGAGCAAACGCAGAAGAAGAAGATCATTGTGTAAGAACAATTAGATCGATTTAGCAGTAGTTAGATAAATGTAACGGTAGCTAACAAGGCTAACAGAATTGTAACAGAGCTGAGGAAATCCATTTCACAAGAAATTGGCTTATGTTACCTGCTAATAACCGATCTAGCAGAAGATGCAAAGAGACCCTGTTGTAAGCGTCCTCCAAATCAATTGCCACCGCACGTCTCCTCCATACGTGCATGGAAACCCTCATAAATATACTGCGCAAAACAGCCGCATTAGACCATGTCTTCCTATTTGTGCGATATCCTTTAAGTATAGGCAGAAAACAGTGCAACTGTTCAAGCAAACATGTCATATTTTTGTGCAATGATCTTTTCCAGCAATTTTCCAACAGTATACTGCATTGTTATTATTCTATATCGAGGAGGGTAGTACTGAGGTGGGACAGTTGGCCATCTATTCAGACCACAATACACCCAGGCATTAGGCAGGATTCACCTTTGTCCACTATGCTCTTATTACATATTTAATAATACTCTTTAATACATATAATATGAATTTAACGGGTGCACGTGATGGGAAAGGACAGAATCTTCTCATATGCAAATGAAATTCTGGTGTACCGTCTGAGTTTAGAAAGAAAACAAATTAATCAGGGTCTACAGAGTGAAATGGATCGCATTGGCAAGATATTTAATGCTTGTGGAGCTCTGGTAAATTTAACGAAACAGTGATGACATGGTTGTCTCTGAATATGTAGAAATCAGGCGTTTAGAAGAAAATACTCTTACACGGGGGAAACTAGCTCAATTAAGTGTCGAGAAATATTGTTATACAAATCGGCATCACGTGTAAATGCAGTAAGAATGTGATCTAGTCGGTATAAACCTAAAGCATGGGATATTAAAGATGTACGTTGAGTAAAAGTAGCCCAAATTGACGTTACAACCAAATTGACGATACAACCAAATTGACGATACAACCAAATTGACGATACAACCAAATTGACGATACAACCAAATTGACGATACAACCAAATTGACGATACAACCAAATTGACGATACAACCAAATTGACGATACAACCAAATTGACGTTACAACCAAATTGACGATACAACCAAATTGACGATACAACCAAATTGACGATACAACCAAATTGACGATACAACCAAATTGACGATACAACCAAATTGACGATACAAACAAGTTTCCATTTCATTCAAGGAATAAACATAAGACAAATGGTAGAAAATGGAACTGTCTATGACATAATACTCAATAATATTCTTCTTCTTCTTTTGTTCGCCAGAAACGTGCTTATATGTGAAGTTAACGAATAAAGTGAAATGGCCTCGTCTATGAAAACAATACTGAACGAATAGTATTAACAGATGGAGAGCAAACGATGACCAGTTATACACAAATCATAAACAGAAAAACAGCGAACACAGACAGAATGTCCCGCAGACTGTTTACCTGGTGAGATAGAGTTTATGTCCACTTTCTTATAGTGATATATTTCAAAGGTGCAATACAAATGAAATGACTTACGCATAGAAAGGTAGATTGGCGTACGCGAGTAGCGAGGGGTTCTAAGTGTTGGTTTTAACCAATAACGGAGATAAAGAGTGAGACAATAAGGTGGAGAACTTAAATATGTAACGGTTCTCAAGTATATTCCGAAGAGGATCATCAGAGGAGCACGATTCAATGGCACTCATTGCAATATAACGGACACACATACAATCTATATTACTGAAGTGTGGTCAACAGTAGTGACGGTTCTGTAGTTTTTATCATGTAGATGTTGAGATAATCGATCATCGAGCCTCTTGACAGTCTTGAATAGGTTACTCATGACGCAACGTGTTGTACATTTTCTTAGATGACGTTGCAAGATCTAAATGTTAAAGCCTCTTAATTAGTGAATGTCGCATCGATGAATAGCACGGGACTATCTCAACACCATAGGCACAATTGTTGCAAAATTGACGTCTACAACACATGGTTCTAAAGTCGATGAATAGCACGGGACTATCTCAGCACCATAGGCACAATTGTTGCAAAATTGACGTCTACAACACATGGTTCTAAAGTGACCAGAATTTATGAATTTAAAAAACCAAACTTTTGAGTCCATGGTCGCATCAATAGCTGGTGAATTTAGATCAGCAATTGGCAAATTACGACCCGAGAGTGAAATACAGCGTACCAAACTATTTTTGTCTAGCCGGCTAGGTTGATATAAAAGTACTATATACTCTGGTAGAAAACCAGAGGTAGAAAACACTAATTTCAGATACCAAAGGCTACAAAAAAGTGTTTGTCCCCCACACCGCACTGGAAGAAATCAGGCGTCGGCCTAAATCGGTTGCCCACCATTTATCTAGATTTATGTTTAATTGCTTCCTTTTATTTGTTAAGTCAGACATTTTCAAGACTCTGCACTCTAAAACTGTATCTTTATCAGTAAACGATGGTCATAGAGAGTTATTCTTTCTCTGCTTTCACTGTCATACTGCTATCGGTTAGCGGGATATTACATAGCAAACAGAATGCACTACATTTTGGTTTATAGTATGTCTGCTATAACAAAGCATTTTTTGACGGCACTTCAGAATCAGCTTGGTATTTGTTGAGTTACTTTCCTGTTTGTGTAATCGTAACTTGCTAGACACGAAAACCTAAATGACAACAATACTTAGTCATTTCTAGACAGGCAAACCTAAATACCAACAATACATTGTCACTTCTAGACAGGCACGCCTAAACGCCAACAACACATGATAATTTCTAGGCAGGCAGACCTTCCACCCCATCACATCCCTGAACATGTATGCATAGAAAGCAAGTTTCAGAATTCGTAGTTCCTGAGATCGAAATACAGATTTTCAATGAAGAATATACTCCTAAATTTCAAGTTAACATCTCAACTTGACTTTGCATTCTGCCAATTGTTAATTTGTTTGCAACATCTCAACTTTGCAGTCTGCCAATAGTTAATTTGTTTGCAACATCTCAACTTGACTTTGCAGTCTGCCAATAGTTAATTTATTTGCACACTGACACCGAAAAACACCAACGGTGTGCGCAATGCACTTCCAGACTCTTAACCCTTGAACTCCCGCTGCCATGTCAAGTTGTATATTTAATCACGTTCTGAATCTTAGCTCGCCGCCATCGCAATCTTTCAGTTTGGGTTAGCTTGTCGCTGTCAGAAGCGAATCTTCAGTCTGAGTTTCCGGGAGCAAGATGCAGCTACTTTCACTCCCACTAGGCTGCTAAATCGACGAGTGACACGTGATAAATGGAGATAATGAAATCACGAACTTACCACGAACTGGAACATGGAGTTCGTGAAAACAATAGCAAAGCGGACATTACGATATAAATAATTTCTTATTTACGGTTATTATGACACGACTCAACAGGTATTCATTATAAGAAACTGATTAATAGTGACAAAACAACAAGGCTCTATCTTCTCTGCGATCAGTATCACGAGAGTAGGTTAGCAGATTGTGGGGTCTGATGTCACGCAAACATTATAAGACATGACATCGCAGGTTGAAGCAGCTCATATCTTCATATAAACAACATAATAACATGTCTCTTCCTGACTATGTTTGCAGCGTATAGCCGTTTATCTGTGTTTTCGCTTCTAATGTAGTGCGTGTGTGTACTGAATGATCGCAGCTATTGTAGAATGTAGCGCAGCTAGTATTCGCTGCTATCGTAGTGCGTGCGCTATGTGTTCGCTACTCGCTACTATTGTAGTGCGTGAGCTGAGGGTTTCTACTATTGCAGTACATTCGTTCGCTGAGTGTTCGCTACTATTGTAGTGCGTGCGTGCACTCAATGTTCGCAACTATTGCAGTGAGTGCGTGCGCTCAGTGTTTGCTATTATTGTAGTGTATGCGCGCACTCAGTGTTCACTGCTAGTGTTGAACGTGTGTTTGCTCAGTGTTAGCTGCTATTATAGAACGTGTTCGTGCGCGCAAAGTGTTCGCTGCTATTGTAGCATGTGCGTGCGCCCAGTGTCACTGATATTGTAGTAATCTTGTAAGTGTATTTGTTGCCATTGTACGAGCATTATACAACATTGTACAATGTTGTGTGTTCTCTGCTAGTACAATATTCTGTTCCCTTCAATTGTAAGTGCGTGTTCTCTGCTGTTATGTGTGTTCTCTGCAATTGCAAATGTGCTTTCTCTGCTGTTGTGTGTGTTTTGTGCTGTTGTCTGTGTTCTTTGCAATTGTAAATGTGTATGTGTATTCTCTGCTGTTGTGTGTGTTTTGTGCTGTTGTCTGTGTTCTTTGCAATTGTAATTGTGTATGTGTCTTCTCTGCTGTTGTGTGTGTTCTCAACTACTGTAAATGTGTGTTCTCTGCTGTCGTGTGTTTTTATCTCTAGTGTAATTGTGCGTTCTCTGCTATTGTAAGTGCTTGAAGAATGCGATTCATGATATTGGCTATGCGATTTAACCCAATAATAGCAGTGGAGAATGACTTGCTTACATTCCCTAAAAGAAAGAAAACTACCCTTTATCTATCTATCCATTCATCTATTCATCGATCCATCTATCTATCTGTCTGTTTGCCTGCCTGCTTGCCTCTGTTGTTGTTTCTCACATGATAGAGCTCAAGCATATTGACATGATAGAGCTAGGGAAAATGTTGCATCTGAAGAAAAGGAAGCTTGCAGCAGTCAAGTACGTCGACGAAAACTCTCCACCATCAATTTTTACTTGCACATACATTGATCTATCTTCTAAAATGCTGTCGATAATGGATATTAAGACATTCTGATAAAATTGAAGAACAAGGAACTTTAATTATGAAATGCTTTGCATTATGAAATACAATAATTTGAAGGAGAAGCGGAATTTCTGAGACATTCAACAAATACCCTTAATTAAAGTAAAAACTCGGGCAGAGAGGAAAATTGTCATGATCATAGATGTCATTTCGGTAATAAAAACCCTAAGGAGCAAGTATTGCAACGGGAAAGCTGGTGTACTCACTTGAAGTTAGCCCAGTGTTACAGGAGTAGGTAAATTCTTGATTCTTTTTTATTCTTCATTAGAAACTATGTTCCCAGCACGTGGGTCATTCCCATAAGTGTTCCGCTCTACGTTCCAGCAACCATCTCAGTGTATGTAGACTCAGAGTCCCGGTCAGGTGTTGATTGCGTGATCTTTGGGACCTTCCAAAAGGTTTACTTTTCTTACCCTCCCCTCTAGATACTCCCAGTTCTAACATTTTCTGTACGTGTACGTTCTCGGCCTCATTGACATCATCTTAATCTTCAAATGCTGTTATTACTGCCTTGACCAAGTCAGCTTTATCTCTTCTCAGCATTGTGCCATCTATCACCGCATTGCCTGCCAATAAATCGACTCTCTTCCCGTAAATTCACTTACAGTAAATATTACTACCCAGACGCACATTACAACGTCTCGTGAAATGTAGCAATCGCACCAGAAGAGGTGATGCGGCGGCACATAGTAACTTAAGAACTACGTATAAAGTACTCAAATAAAAAATTACAGCCACTCTCAAATCAAAGTGGGAATATGACCAAGTGGGAACTTGACAAAATGGAATCTTGTTCAAGTGGGATCAATGCAAAAAGTATGCCTATCATCAGTCCTACAGAATGGACAAGGTGACCATTTTCCGACTATGAACAAAACATACAGATTCTGTTACCAAATATACAATAAATACAAGATTGTCACAAGTACCGTGGGAGATCTTACATCAAACTTACCGTGACAAACTGACATCACAAGTACCGTGGCAGAACTTACATGAAACTAACCGTGACAAACTGACATCACAAGTACCGTGGCAGATCTTACATGAAACTAACCGTGACAAACTGACATCACAAGTACCGTGGCAGATCTTACATGAAACTAACCGTGACAAACTGACATCACAAGTACCGTGGCAGACCTCATCATGGTATGTACATGATATCTAAAAATACCAAAATTATTCTAGATCTTCAACAACAATAAAAACGATTTAATTGTTCAAGGAATAAAAATTGCTGGCTATATATGCAGATAACCATGAAATATTCACAACACTGTTTCGGCTCAGATAACCATGAAATATTCACAACACTGTTTCTGCTCAGACACGATTGCTCCCTGAATAGTTGCAAGGAATCATTTCCTTGGGGACCTCTCCAACGTCGAGCTTGATTCATTAATAGCTGATTAGAAATTAAGGACTCTTTTCTTCTGGGCATTCTGTTTTCATACTCAGATCAGTAATAGCCAAGTCGAATAATTGATGAAATTATTCAAGCGTATGAGCCTAATATATTTCTGTGTTCTGCTTGCATCGGAACAAACAGCTCTGTGGGAGTAAATAGTCAGACAAAGGTATTACGAGCAGCTGTTCATAATTGGACATTGGAATAATAAATTCTTACGTAAAGACGAGAGTAGACGGGATCTCTTAGACGGGGCATAGGACACATAACTAATTCACCTGTTTTATCGATTTCGTGAATGTGTTTGCTGATCTATGACCGTTGCAACAGGGGCGTGTAATCGTGCTAAATAAAGTCCATTTGAGAAAAGCCATTACTACTCTCATTTAATAAATCATTACTCATTTTTGTCACATCGCAATCTTTACAATCAATTAATATTAACGCCAAGGTCGTAGCATATAGATTAAACAGGAAATTATACCCACACACACATACACACACATACAGGTAAACCTTGAAACAGCATAATGAAGTTTTCTAATCATACATAATATAACACACAAATAAACGTTTGTGTTTATGCCTTTATCAAGAATACATTCACAATAAAAACAAACGACAAGTAATAACGGTAATATTGACGTTCCCATGGCTCCCATGGCAGAGCTAAATATAGATATAACCCGAATTACAACTAGTAGATCAGACATGAAACAGCACAAACAGAAAATAGACAAAATACCCCCAAATTTCGGTGAAACAAGGCACACAGAGAAATGACGGAACAAAATACATCATCCATATGACTGACGGGCATTAATTTCAACGGGTTTAATCGTTTCAACGTGATTATATATATAGTTTTTCTCAAAGGCCTGACAGGTCCGGTCATCTGAGATGCATGACTTAATGACCGTCACCTAAATATCATGGGAATCGATGGTCGGTGCAAGTGAAGTGGTCAGCAACATGAGTACCAGTCTGGATTGTGATGCAATACAATTGTGGATTGTGATTAACATAATTTTGTTACTGCGACCTCAATTTATTTTGTTATTATTATCGATCGGTGTCACATAGTTTTGTGATGTCTTCCTCCGTTCATTCTGCTTCTTTTCTTGATTTAGCGTTTCTACTTTCAAAGCTACTTTCACATTCTTCATTTCTTGTAATTTTATACTAAGTTTCTGTCTTTCCAACAACTTAATAACTTTATTCGGTACTACACATCCTTTCATGCAGTCTTTTCCCAATCGATATCGGCTTACAGCAGCTAACTTTAGAAAAAGAAACGAAATTCTTTTGTCATTGACGATTTATTACATCATGCATTTACCATCATCTATTTCTTAAAAGCTTCATCTCTAACTTTCGTCCTTCGGCGGGTAGGATCTACACTCGCAAGAAAGACATGCTGCAGCAACCCCAACCCCTCCCATCGTTCCTACGGGATTGCACAAATACACATATTCCGCAGCGAGTGGCCACCTTTCATCGCAAGAAAGGTTTGCAGTAGCGAATGGTATTCTCAGTTTGTCTTGTTCTACTGATCGCTCCTCAAGTAGACTAAGCTGTAAATGGGTGACTGACACATGAATTAGGGAAGGTAAAGACAGCACGGAAGTGAACTGGTTGACCAATCTAACGGTTGCTGCAGCTTAGTACATGAGGAGTTATCTTCATCCCGACAGCAGGTTGCTGCCATGGGACCTAAATTTACTTTTATGGAAATAATCATTTACACTTTAATATTCCATCTATGTTGTAAGACGATAACATCAGTTCTCTTTCAGGGAAGAGGATTGCCATCCTCAATGCATTATTTTCATTCAGACATGAAAGTAAACAAGAATATGTGATGTATATGACAACTATGCAAACCTAATGCATTCGAAAGTGTCTCCGTGCAAAGTACATAATCAATCGACTAGTAGTCATAAGAACATAGGTTATGTATATATTAATTATCTACAATATCCTGGTTTTCCTTGCAAAGTCTTTCCATTTGATGCCAATATCAGTGACATCATCCACTGTCTATTTTCTCCAATGTTTTTAGTTCTTTTCTGCCCACTTTAAACATGTCAATTCCATGCCATTATTTGTCTTGCGATACAGTTGTATATCTTCCGCAGAGTATATCTAATCCATCTTATTGACAAACACTATTCTGTCCTGTTCTCATGCACAACCATTTCGTTTCTGATCTGAACTTGCCAATTATATTCACACTTTATACAAGCAGCTATTTACAAGTATTAGGTTATCAAACCTGACCAAAGACCAAAATGGCCCGAGAAAACTCTTCGCAGCCATATCCACTCTGCAGCGATATGAGAACTAAAACCTAGAAGAGTAAATATAGGCACCCGTGAGACATCCTGTTGGCAACTGAATTCATTGAGACAATTCACATACTTGTATGGACTTGTGGAAATTAAGCATCTGAAAATTAAAAAAAAAAAAAAGGAAATATATAACACACAGTGTTGCCAAAGTTGGAAATTACAAAAGCACTGGAGAAGACGTTAAATTCATTTGAAAATAATTGTCTTTTGTCTTAGAAAACTCAAATATTGGCTGAGAAGAATTCACGTCTAACACAGAAGTAAGGGAAGATACCAAACAGCGATATGTTTCTACAATAAGAATAAAACGAAAGACTTATACTGGACATGTACTTAGAATGAATGAAAACTGACTGCCACTACAAGCAACAAAATGGGTACCAGATGGCAAAAGAAAAAGAGGAGGACCAAGATAGACTCATCGCAGAACAACCATCAAAGAGGGCATGACTATGGATCTCAAGAAAATGCTAGAATTACACACAGTAGCATCACATAGCAGAAACTGGAGAGCTTTGGTTTCTGTCCTATGCACCGTGTTTGGCGCTGAAGGAACATAGATAGATAGAGCGAAAAATAAATTAATAGATTAGGTTAGATTATATTAGATTAGATTAGATTAGATTAGATTAGATTAGATTAGATTAGATTAGATTAGATTAGATTAGGTTCGGTTAGGTTAGATTTGATTAGATTAGATTAGCTTATGTTAGATAGGCGAACGGACGGGCAGATTAGATAGATAGATAGATAGATAGATAGATAGATAGATAGATAGATAGATAGATAGATAGATAGATAGATAGATAGATAGATAGATAGATAGATAGATAGATAGATAGATAGATAGATAGATAGATAGATAGATAGATAGATAGATAGATAGATAGATAGATAGATAGATAGATAGATAGATAGATAGATAGAGAGAGAGAGAGATAGATAGATAGATAGATAGATAGATAGATAGATAGATAGATAGATAGATAGATAGATAGATAGATAGATAGATAGATAGATAGATAGATAGATAGATAGATAGATAGATAGATAGATAGATAGATAGATAGATAGATAGATAGATAGATATATAGATAGATAGATAGATAGATAGATAGATAGATAGATAGATAGACAGATAGACAGTTAGACAGAGGCAGACAGACAGGCAGGCAGGCAGACAGACAGACAGATAGACAGATAGACAGTTAGACAGACAGACAGACAGACAGGAAGGCAGGCAGACAGACAGACAGACAGACATACAGACAGATAGATAGATAGATAGATAGATAGATAGATAGATAGATAGATAGATAGATAGATAGATAGATAGATAGATAGATAGATAGATAGATAGATAGATAGATAGATAGATAGATAGATAGATAGATAGATAGATAGATAGATAGATAGATAGATAGATAGATAGATATGGATGGATGGATTGATGTATGGATGGATGGATAGATATAGATGGATGGATGGATGGATGGATGTATGGATGGATGGATAGATATAGATGGATGGATGGATGGATGGATGGATGGATGGATGGATGGATGGACAAACATGTGAGCATATGGAACTTATCACGGACAAAGAGAAGAGTAGAACGTTGCATGTCATGCAGTAAATGTGAAATCTGAGGTCTGGAGAATAAATCATGAATTTATCTAGGAATATCAGTGATTAGTTCTATTAGATTATAACCGAATGTTTTTGAATAACGAACCTAAATTATTGCTTACTAATTGTCGTTGAATGTCTTATTTGATGTGCACCGTGCAACTTAAAGTCTTTGATAACTTGAATTCTGTACGAAGTATGAACATAAAAGATGGAAGCCAGTAATGATGCACACGATACATGTAACTAGATATTCAAAATGCCTTCTCACAAACACATTGATTCGTGACTCCGTATAGTCTGGACAGACATGATTGTGTACGTAACTGGCGCCACTTCATACAAGAAATTATATCACACGAGTATAATATGTGAACTGTGGTTTATCACATATCTACTATTCACTGATAGTCCCACAAATGTTAACGAAATTTCTATCACTGATTCAGCTATTCATATCTGACTACAGAGTGAAATATTAAAACGCAAGCTAGTTTTGTAGTGTGCGGATATAACGGAATAAATCGACATTTCGATTACAAGTTGTTTATCAATCAAAGGAAATAAGATACGCTTATATTAAAGTGCTGAACACATTAGTACTTAGGGAAGAGATGCAAAACAAAAGAAAAAAAAACAATATTTGTTATCTATATACATACCTACCAACCAGCCAGGGCCGTAGATATGATCTCCTTAAGGGTTTTACCTAACAAAAAATAGAGCATACCTACATTTTTGTGTGTGAGGTCTACTTTTTGAAGAAAATGTGACTATCGTTTTGTAAATAATCGCTGGGAGTGGGGGGAGGGGGTTGAGCTTTACGTCTGCCTTTTGGCCACGTTACTAAAACTAAAAGTAATTTTCCGAATTGCAAACACCTCTCCCCCAACCTCCTTATCTACGAACCTGCTTCCAGCCAACATACTAGATTAGACTAGATTGTTCGTCCGTCCTAATCGACGATGACCAAAACTCAACCATAATAATAATAGCAATAAGTAATAAAAAATAATAAAGTTAAAAGTGCGTTTTTAAATGACTAACAAGCCCAATGAGCGCACAAAATGTTCTACAGAATTGACAACTGTAAACGGTGTCTATCGGAAGTTTTCTTTTCTTTTCTACGTACCCGCTTCTGTCTTCAACAAACATAATTACCTGTATGTTTATCATCTATCTCTTTTTATTTATCTACTTATATATATCTATCTATCATCTAATCTATCTATTTGTCTGCGTGTCTGTCTGCAGGTATCTCTGTCTGACTTTCTGTCGGTCTTTCTGCCTGTCCGTCCTTCCACCGTTGCCATCTTGACATATGTCTATTTGCATGAAGGAATGTATGTTTGCCTGTATATCCGCATATTTCTGTCTAATAACTACCTACCACTTCTTCATCTGTGCCAATGAGATCCTATTTGATTTGGCATCTTCTTCAATTGTGCTCACGAGGTCTTAGTTGATTTGGCATCTTCTTCAACCATGCCCAAGAAATCCTAGTTGATTTGGCTTTTTCTTCAACTGTTGCCACAAGGTCTTAGTTGATTTGGTCTCTTGTTCTTCGCCAGACGTTCTGTCATTCAACTCCTCCCTTGCGGGATAAACCCAGGCAGTCTACAATTATTGTCTGCTGAACTTAAAAATCGAGCATAGACCACCTCAATGCACGCACTAGCGATACAACGACCTCAACTACACACATATTACGTTTATATGTTTGGACCAGAAGTAGGCACATTTTTGGATCGGTGGGCCAAAATAAGTATTACCCGACGTGGACAACGAACCATTTGTATAGTTCATTATTGCTTCAAATGATGTCATAGCGGTTGTCGTCAATCGAAGAAAGCCTTCTCTATTAGGAGAATTGCTGTCTTTGATGTTTTCAATGTTGAAAATCATAAGTTGGTCACCGAGAACACTGTTTTAAGCTTGCGACATCAAATGTTTAGCATAAAATTTCCCTCTTTCTAACTATTTAGAATCATATTTTACAGTTTAGCTCAGATAGCTTGTGATTTTCTATATAATAGTTTTAAATCAACATGTGGACTACATGTGGACAAAAATAATTCGAAGGTCCTGATTTGGCCCTGAGTTCGTATTTGTCCACTACAAGTTAGTTAGTCGTTGGATCATCGTCACTGTACTCCGGGCAAGTCCATAGGTGTTCAGATCTCTCCGTGAGTTTATCCGCCATTACACGTTGACTGAGGATCCCAGTACGCCGTTGATTGACCATCATTTTTTCTCGCCCACGAAACTGCTCCTTTCTAGCGACACCACAATCAAAACCAAACTCTCTTATTCTAGTCATGAAACAAGAGTCATCGTCACTTATTGTGTTGTTCGTCCATCACAAGTGATGATGACCATTTGTTACATCCACTTTTGAAAATTCAATTTTAGTAATGTCCTTGATTATGAGTTCGTAGATGGCTAATGCGTCCTATTCGAGCTGTAAATGTCCTTGGACAGTTCGGACATGGAATGACGACTGTAGACGGATCTTGGTCTATCCGTAACTTTCTAGCTACTCTCCGCTGTTGAGCTGCTGCATTTCTCTTCTTTTCACAAGATGATGCGCTCTTTTTATTTTAGAACGCCATGCATATCTATTTTGTGCAAGTTCTTCCCATGTATCGTGGTCTATTTCAAAGGCTTTCAGTGAGTTCTTTAACGAGTCCTTGTAGCACTTCCTTTGGCCACCTTGAGATCGTATACCCTTCTCTAGCTCACCATAGAGAAGTATCTTTGGCAGACGATGATCTGGCACACGCACCAAATGACCTACCCAACGAATCGTCACTTATACAGTCATCTGTTCGTACGTTTTCCCGTAGGGCGTTCAAAATGCCTGCCCGACCCATTGCTCCACCAACATCAGTAGTACTGGATGTACGGCCAACCTATCTACTCTCTCATTACCCCGGACTCCCGCATGTCCCGGCACAAAAATGAAAGTCCCTTTGCGCACACTGCATCTAACCACTGCTCCCGAATATACCCCGCCTGAACTTTCACATCCATGCTCGTCGAGTCATTTAGTATACAGGCATGCTCGCAGACAGTCTGTGAGCACACCCATTTCAAAGGTTTGGTTATTGCCAAAATCTTCACTATCATGCTTCTGGTCGTCTGAGTGAATGCACCACATTTCTCTCTGATGGTCTCCCCACACCTATGAGCTCTGAAGGCCCAGGCACTCCTGATGCATCTCTTAACCGACCCATCTGTATATATAATCATACCACCTTGCCTGGAATTCTCATCGATCAGAACCATAACCTTCGAATCCACAACTTTCGAACACCATTCTCTGCATTCTCTATTGAGTGTTATTATTACTTTGAAGGTTAACGGACAATCTAAGGTCGCCCGACTCTATTCCGCACCACGTAGCACATCTTCCAATCTCACACACACTGTATAATATCCTCTGCGCGCCCCATCCACGACTTTCCTCTCTAAGTCGACTGCCTTTCACTTTGATAATTTCTGGGTGTAGAGGGTACTCTTTATCAGTGGGAATTTGTAGGTAGTCCCGCGCCCCTAGCACATTTGTATTCTTTGCTCTGCAGTTGGGCAACCAAGTAAATATAGCATATCCCGTGCACGTATCTCTCGTACACCATAAAATGATTCACATTACCTCATTCTGGATTCTATTCAATCTTTCTGTTTGAGTCTGACTCAGTGTTAGAATCGTCACCGCGTACTCTACCACCGCCACTACTAATCCCTGACACAGCAGAAATAGTAGCCTCTGTTCACATTGAAAAGTAGCCATATCTTTCATCGCCGCAATACCTTTAAAAGGCTTTTATATTGATGCGGTCAACACGATCTATGAAACTCAGACTTCGGCCCAATATAACCCCTTGTAATTCATTCTGCTGGTTCTCTCGAGGACATTCCCTCTCAATGTAACCGATGACATGGACATGTTTACTATGTGATTATTTAGGGAAAACCATGTTATCGATGCCCTTGATGGATTAATAAAAGCTCCAGAATTACTGCACCACTCCCCTATACGATCAAGCTCCCTCTTCAAATTCCTGGCGCTCGTTTTTCTATCTCTGAACTGCCTACATACCAAGGTGTCATCAGCATAGGACATAGTTCTCCCCGGACCTACAATATGACAGCTCGTAATTTTTAAATAATACTGGGGACAGATGTAACCTTTGTGGTAGTCCCGGGCTTATGACTCTTGGTGCTGAAGACCAACTCCCACACTTAAGAACAACCTGTCTCTGAAAAAATTGCCGAGGCAATCCACCTGACAATAAAAGGACCTACATGGAGTTGCAGCATTATGGTCATCAAGAAATCCAAGGGCTCTCTGTTATAAGCATCTTCAATGTCTATTGCAGCCACGCACGTATCCATCAATTCGTGCGTTAAAACTTTCGAATACGGCGACGCTATGCCAAGTATGCTTACCTAGACGATAACATCCCAACATTGAGTGTAGTCTTTTATTCCTCCCTAGAAGTAAGGACAATTCCCACACAACAATCTTTTCTAACAACATGCTGATCGTATTCTGCATGGTTATGAGGGTGAAACTATATCTTTGAATGACTCTTGCCAGGCTTTGGTAGTGGGATTATGTAACTATGCAATCAGTCCTCTTCTGCTTTGCCATTCGCTAGGCTCTTGTTGAACAACATTGTCAGCTCCTTAAGGTCCTCCGCCTGGCCTGCCTCTGAGATAGTTGTACCTAATGTCAGGTCCTGACGCTGTTTCTGGATCTTTTCAGTGCGACTGAAATATCTTCAACAGTAATTGCATTATCACTTTCCATATTTTGCGTATTGCACATATCTATGGCTGGTTTCATGATTTCATTGTAATTACCGAAGTTCCTCCCATCAATTTGTCTTATAATGAGATAACAGTCCTGCACCCGTATTCATATCTGTCTTCTGCCATACTAAGTCTATGCTTTGGAAACTGTACTTACGTAAAACAGTTTTATATAATAGCTTCAATCAGACACGACAGACTATAACTAAAACTAGTGGGTAATGATGTGCACACAAGAAAACATACAAATTACAATACACAAATCATATTCAACGTTTTAACCAAAATGTCTTTATCAAGATACACACAAAACATCACAAAACGACGAATGGAAAACGTATCACAGCAAACAAACGTATTCAACGGAAATATGGAAATGAGATGCCGTTAGTTATCTTTGACCTTTTGGTTGAAACGTTGAATATGATTTGTGTATTGTAATTTGTATCTTTTCTTGTGTGCACATCATTACCAACTAGTTTTAGTTATAGTCTGTCGTGTCTGATTGAAGCTATTATATAAAGCATTGTTTTACGTAAGTACAATTGTTGTTACGTTTCACGCAGTTACCTTGTATTGGTAGGTGGTTTGGAAACTGGGGATTATTTTACGCTTCCTGGGGTTGTTCATTGATTTATGAAGCCGCCAGAACAGTTTTAGTGACTTTTCGTTTGCAATCTCCTGACAAAAGTCTTCCCATTTTTTATTTTCAGTGCAGATTTGGCGATATCTTTAAACTGTTAAACCCTGTCGTCTTTGGTCTGTTTTAATTGCAAAACAATATCTTATTGTGCGGTCAATTTTGCCCTTGATTTTTGCCACTCTGTAACTCCGCTGCGTTTGCTCTTTCATGCACATTGAACCTCATTTTTTCATTGGGGGGGGGGGGGGGGTTGATTCCACACATGTGCCTTGGTGGCGTGCGACCCATGTTTTTCCCTTCGAATTCTGCTTACGATGGACGACCCTATGTGATCATACTGGAAAGACTGAACTTTAGCTCTTGGTTGTTTACTTTTTCTTTTGTCCACCAACAAGACACATGGAAAATGGTCGCTGTCGTGATGTCCCAGTACATTTCATCTACATCTGGGTGCGATATCAGCCGTCACTAAGCCCAAGTCAATTGCACTGCCATCGTCGCCGTCCTTAGAAGCAACCTTGTCATGCGTCCGTCGTTTATGTATACTAAATTTATATCAATCAAAGCCTCAAGATATCTTCCCCGTTGGTTAGAGGCAGTATTGTCCCAAGATCTGCCTTTTGCATGAAAATTCCCGCAGAAAATGAGTTCGCTTTTTTCCCCTTTAATATCTCACCTAGAGATTTCCAGCTTTGCACGTTCAGTATCCACCATTAGTATAAACACGCACCCCTATATACTCACTTCAGAGATAATCATAGACGGAAATATAAATATAACCACATAACCAATATACAACTTATATAAACCTCCCACCCTTCATCTTCTACATTGTCAGTTACATCCTTCGTCCCAGTGTTTGGTAACTTCCATTTCAAATCGTTGATTTTTTTGTGGGCCATGAACTTGGTTGTCATCTAAGCTCATGTTTGGACAAGAGTGACTTTCTTGTTTAATAATAACTTAAGCCAAACCATAAAGGGAAGTAAATGGCTGTCAGAAATGATTAGTTATAGACTGGGTCACACAAAAACCCAGCCATCTCTTATATCTATTCTGTCCATGCTTCCTGCTTCATTGGTGTCCATGTCATAGCGCACATACACTATCTTCAATCTGGACAAAGAACTACATTCACAAGTCAATATACGACAGGTCTTAGGTGACTTTATTAAGGGATAGGGACAATACCGTTTTGCATTACTCTTTGCATGCCTCTTTTGTTTTGTATGGCGACCAGCTTGTTTGCCTTTCAGGTTGAGATAGGCGGCGTACGGTTTATATTTCATGTTGTTTGACTTCATCGGTGGTCTGAACTTTGGGCGACGTACCGGGCAAGTGTTCAGTCTCTTGTAGAACGGTCAATTGAGATCGAACAAATCGGGTTGTCGTCAAATCAGGAGACGATCTCTCAGACCTGCAGGCAACTCTCGTTTAAGTACATTGAGATTGAATATCGGGAATAAACGAACGAATTTGAGAGAGGATGGTATCAAGAGGTTATTCGTATCTCCCCACTGAGGTAGTTGGATCCCTTGGCTGATGTTTGGTGCATACGCTTTCTGAGTGCTTTATAAACACTCAAATGCCTTCACATTTTTCTTGTGTTTATTTTTCTATGATATATTGATTTTACTGGCATCACAGTTCTAGCAACGCTCATTTACTCAATGATGCTTGTAGAGTGGCAGGAACTCTATATTTCTGGCTGGAGTTTAACATGTGTATATTAAATAACACACACATTTCAATGTCAGTGGTTGTTTTAGTAATAACTAAAGCATGCACCGGGCATTGCTTTTCAAATATTGTGGAATTTTGTGGTACCGTTTATGCATTTCGGTAACTTTGCCAGATCTACTTGTAACTGTACGAACCACTCAGCGCTCTGAACTACGCCCAGTTTAAGTGAGTATTGGACTATCTTCCAGTTCCCCAGGCGCACGTGTCGGAACTGTGATTGTTGTATATGACCAAAATATAATCGACCTTATGCTTCATAAGAAGTCTACACAATATAGCGGATATTACTGACTTCGACATTAGCCCAGGGACCGTTTGATCAGCAACCAACATCAACCCATGACCCTGGGATCAGTAACCAACATGAGCCCATGGACCCTTGGATCAGTAACCAACATGAGCCCATTGACCCCTGGATCAGTAACCAACATGAGCCCATTGACCCCTGGATCAGTAACCAACATGAGCCCATTGACCCCTGGATCAGTAACCAACATGAGCCCATTGACCCCTGGATCAGTAACCAACATGAGCCCATTGACCCCTGGATCAGTAACCAACATGAGCCCATGGACCCCTGGATCAGTAACCAACATGAGCCCATTGACCCCTGGATCAGTAACCAACATGAGCCCATTGACCCCTGGATCAGTAACCAACATGAGCCCATTGACCCCTGGATCAGTAACCAACATGAGCCCATTGACCCCTGGATCAGTAACCAACATGAGCCCATTGACCCCTGGATCAGTAACCAACATGAGCCCATTGACCCCTGGATCAGTAACCAACATGAGCCCATGGACCCCTGGATCATTAACCAACATGAGCCCATTGACCCCTGGATCATTAACCAACATGAGCCCATTGACCCCTGGATCATTAACCAACATGAGCCCATTGACCCCTGGATCAGCAAACTAATTCCATGAATTAACTGTTATAAAACTTGAGAAGTCTAATATGAACACAATATTTTTTAGGCCGGTACAGATAAAAATTTGCCCTAAAAGAAGGCGTTGGTTAAAAAAAAAAGATTGAGCATTAAATAAGGAATGTTAACGTAAAAAAAATTGCTAGCTTATCCAGGACGTGGCTATAAAAAAAAAAAAAAGCATTTTTGACTGAAGTGATTTTCTAAACAATATAACTACGTTCGGTAGTTTTCCAGTGTTTTCTGAACGGTCCGGATGCACAATTGCTGTGACGGGGATCGAACTCGGTACCTTGGCCGCCACAGACGGCCCCTGCACCACTCCGCTACAGAGCCGGAGAATGGTAACTTACAGAATGTAAATATTGCCTAGAAAATCACACCAGCATAACATCATGTGTAGATCGCTACATCCTGAATGGACTTACATTCTGTTCTATCAAAATACAAAATTGTTCCATGAAAACCGGAAATTTTTTTAAAACAAAATGCTAGAAAGTAACAATCACAATCTCTACTACACGTCTTTAATGATCCAAGGTCTGTATAAAATAAATAATGTGCTTTCATCAATATTATATAACAGCTAAAAATATCAACTGCATCACATGCGGGACACGTGATCGAGCAATAACACAGGCGAGATCTAAGGCTTTTCGCCAACTAGGACATAAAACACTTTGCAATCAAAACGATCTATGGTCCAACATTATCAAGAGGGTTTACTCAACTAATTTATTTGACATAGAAACAATAATTAATGAAACGAACTCGAATTCTTCAATTACATGGTGGGGTACTTTAATTATTGTCTAAACCAGCAATCCTCTTCATTCATTAGGTGCCATGCCGGCTGGTGTAGGCAATCATGGCTCTCCACACCTCTCTGTCTACAGTATTATGTATCAGGATCGTTGTTGTTTCCCTGCCGTGCCAGCCTGTTAAACTGTCTATTATTTTTTCCACGTTGTTGCCCTCTGTCTCTGTTGCCTTCAATCTTGCTTGTTGTGACTGTGTTCTCCAAACCTCCTTGTCTCAAAACGTTGTAAAAAATTAAGATTATCTTTTTCTTATATTATTGATTAAGCTCAGTTTCGCATTTGACTCTTTCAACATCTCCACATTAGTTTTTCTGGCACTCCATGGTACTCAGCATTCTTCTGTAGAGCCACATCTCTGTTGCCTCTAATAAATCGTTTTCTTGTGTGTTTATTTCCCAAGACTCGCACCCATATGTTAATATAGGAGTTATATAGCACTGCAGAACTCTCTTTCTCACCTCCAATCACAAGGTAATATTACATAATACATTTTTCATTTTTGTGAATATTATTTTTGCCTGTCCTATTCTGCTTTTTATTTCTGTTGAACTTCTTCCATCTGCTGTAATCATTGTACCTAAACATTTGAATTGGTGTGCCTGTTTTGATACTATATCACTTACTTTGATATTGCAAGTTGTGTTATTTTGTTTCTTTGAAATAATCATTACTTCTGTTGTCTTGATATTCAGGAAGAGGCCTTTGTCTGTACTGTCTGTGCCTACTAAATGTATTAATTCTTCAAGGACTTCCTCACTTTTAGCAATCAGAACAGTGTCATTGGCATATCTCAAATTATTTATGTTATGTCCTCCCACTGATATTCCTGGAATATCAACAATTTCACGCATTATTTTTTCACTGTATAAAGAGAACAGGTCTAGTAAAAGTACACATCTCTGTCTACTCCTTGCTTTATTTCTGGAAAGTGGCCAAATTGATTTCCTACTCTTATTGCTGCTGTTTGTTGCCAGTACATGTTCTTGGTGATTCTTAAATCCTTACTTTCGATATTCAAATTCTCTAGAATGTGTATAATTTCACTATATTTAAAATTATCAAATGCTTTTGTGTAGTCTATAAAACAGAGGTACAGGTCTGTTTTTACCTTTATAGACTTTTCTATTATTGTTCTCAAAATATACATAGCATTGTTTCTACGAAGCTATATTGTTCTGGACTTATTTCGATTTTTATTTTGTTTCTCACTCTCTTCTCATGATGATTCTGAGAATAATTTTTGTTATTTGACTGTACAGCGTTCTTCACATTCGGTGGTCCCTGGTTTCTTTGGTAAGGCTATAAATATGGATCTAATCAAGTCATCGGGTATGTATCCGCTATTATATACGTCATTCAGAAATGTTGTGATTATTTCAACTCCAATGTCACTTAAAGCTAACAGTTCCTCTAATGTGATATTGTCTGGTCCTGGGGCTTTGCCATATTCCATGTGCCTGAGGGCTTCTCTTACTTCTGCTGCGAGTTTTGATGGACCCTCGCCGTTGGCAATCTTCTACGACAGTCAAAGCTATCAACCGTATGTTCCATTATTTTTCCTATAAAGAAGTATAGGACATTATTTATTTATGAGCCCGAATACATTATATCTTGTTTGAGTTGGAGAGGTTTCTTCTAAATACTTTGTAATTATGAATAAGAAGCAGAAAGTTTGGAAGATTTGATATTTTACCCCTTCGTTAGGAAACCTCTGCTCTATCTATCTTGTAGCAGGATGGTATCATAGATTTCCGGCTGGATGTAATCCACATAACGGAAATATACTGTTTAACATGAATCGTCGTTTTATTTGCTTAAATGATCCAGTACATCCGATGTTCCCAGTGTTTTGATGTAAACCTTATGATCTGTATCAAAGTGTTGCACATCACTGAAATTTTAAGTTTTCTACCTAGAAAAATAAAACTCCATCTATAAACCTATCTTACATACAGGAAACACCAGCTTACACTATCTTACATACAGGAAACACCAGCTTACACTATCTTACATACAGGAAACACCAGCTTACACTATCTTACATACAGGAAACACCAGCTTACACTATCTTACATACAGGAAACACCAGCTTACACTATCTTACATACAGGAAACACCAGCTTACACTATCTTACATACAGGAAACACCAGCTTACACTATCTTACATACAGGAAACACCAGCTTACACTATCTTACATACAGAAAACACCAGCTTACACTATCTTACATACAGGAAACACCAGGTTACACTATCTTACATACAGGAAACACCAGCTTACACTATCTTACATACAGGAAACACCAGCGTACACTATCTTACATACAGGAAACACCAGCTTACACTATCTTACATACAGGAAACACCAGCTTACACTATCTTACATACAGGAAACACCAGCTTACACTATCTTACATACAGGAAACACCAGCTTACACTATCTTACATATAGGAAACACCAGCTTACACTATTTTACATACAGGAAACACCAGCTTACACTATCTTACATACAGGAAACACCAGCTTACACTATCTTACATACAGGAAACACCAGCTTACACTATCTTACATACAGGAAACACCAGTTTACACTATCTTACATACAGGAAACACCAGCTTACACTATCTTACATACAGGAAACACCAGCTTACACTATCTTACATATAGGAATCACCAGCTTACACTATCTTACATACAGGAAACACCAGGTTACACTATCTTACATACAGGAAACACCAGCTTACACTATCTTACATACAGGAAACACCAGCGTACACTATCTTACATACAGGAAACACCAGCTTACACTATCTTACATACAGGAAACACCAGCTTACACTATCTTACATACAGGAAATTCGGGAAATGATGTTTCCCTAGGGATTGAAATAAGCACAATTAATATATTATATTTCTCTACTTTATTTTATTTATAAAACGCTGAAGCCGGATGCGCCGTGTCATTGGCGAAAATAAAACTGGGGCTCACAGCATTCCGGTTTTCTTTCTTGCTGAAAATGTTGTAGATACAATTTCCTTTCTATAAAAGATAATCTGGGGGAGTTTCAGAATGAAAGAAAAAGAAACCGTCTAGAAGATATTTCTAGATATATATATATAAGATAAAATACTAGATCTTCCTGTGCTGCTGGGGTTCCTACAAACAAGACTTGAAACATTTAAACATGAATATACCAAACTCAGAAGCATTTATCACGTACATCTTCTAGCTGGAAACAGACTGAACACAAGTCTGAACTGGTGAAGAGAGAACGGTTTGTTGACTATTTTCTATTTTTGTATTCACTATTTCATATAGTTGTATTCACTATTTCATATAGTTGTATTCACTATTTCATATAGTTGTATTCACTATTTCATATAGTTGTATTCACTATTTCATATAGTTGTATTCACTATTTCATATAGTTGTATTCACTATTTCATATAGTTGTATTCACTATTTAATATAGTTGTATTCACTATTTCATATAGTTGTATTCACTATTTAATATAGTTGTATTCACTATTTCATATAGTTTTATTCACTATTTCATATAGTTGTATTCACTATTTCATATAGTTGTATTCACTATTTCATATAGTTGTATTCACTATTTCATATAGTTGTATTCACTATTTCATATAGTTGTATTCACTATTTCATATAGTTGTATTCACTATTTCATATAGTTGTATTCACTATTTCATATAGTTGTATTCACTATTTCATATAGTTGTATTCACTAATAGAACTACATTCAATATTGTACTTGTATTATGATGCACAGCTTTGCTCTAGTCTTTATTACATGGCAGACTCCGCTTACTGCCTCTTCCGATAACCAGGAAAATTGTATTCTTCCGATAACCAGGAAAATTGTATTCTTCCGATAACCAGGAAAATTGTATTCTTCCGATAACCAGGAAAATTGTATTCTTCCGATAACCAGGAAAATTGTATTCTTCCGATAACCAGGAAAATTGTATTCTTCCGATAACTGGAAAATTGTATTCTTCCGATAACTGGAAAATTGTATTCTTCCGATAACTGGAAAATTGTATTCTTCCGATAACTAGGAAAATTGTATTCTTCCGATAACTGGAAAATTGTATTCTTCCGATAACTGGAAAATTGTATTCTTCCGATAACTGGAAAATTGTATTCTTCCGATAACTAGGAAAATTGTATTCTTCCGATAACTGGAAAATTGTATTCTTCCGATAACTGGGAAAATTGTATTCTTCCGATAACTGGGAAATTGTATTCTTCCGATAACTGGGAAAATTGTATTCTTCCGATAACTGGGAAAATTGTATTCTTCCGATAACTGGGAAATTGTATTCTTCCGATAACTAGGAAAATTGTATTCTTCCGATAACTGGGAAATTGTATTCTTCCGATAACTGGGAAAATTGTATTCTTCCGATAACTGGGAAATTGTATTCTTCCGATAACTAGGAAAATTGTATTCTTCCGATAACTGGGAAAATTGTATTCTTCCGATAACTGGGAAATTGTATTCTTCCGATAACTGGGAAAATTGTATTCTTCCGATAACTGGGAAATTGTATTCTTCCGATAACTAGGAAAATTGTATTCTTCCGATAACTGGGAAAATTGTATTCTTCCGATAACTAGGAAAATTGTATTCTTCCGATAACTGGGAAAATTGTATTCTTCCGATAACTAGGAAAATTGTATTCTTCCGATAACTGGGAAAATTGTATTCTTCCGATAACTGGGAAATTGTATTCTTCCGATAACTGGGAAATTGTATTCTTCCGATAACTGGGAAAATTGTATTCTTCCGATAACTGGGAAATTGTATTCTTCCGATAACTAGGAAATTGTATAGTTTTACCATAAATCCGATACGATGGTGAAGTGATGGCACGTTTAATATGAAATAGACATCCCGTGCATGGCCGTAGATACGTATTCGGTAAGACAAGGTTTAGCTTAAATAAGCGTCACTTTTTTTGCGTTTCCGTTTGATTTTTGGTAACCTTTGTTTTGGGAAATTAATTGGTGAGGGAAGGTTTACCAGCGTTTTTGGTTTGTTGACTAATACTAAATGTCCCACCGAAGACGGATGTGTTGGGCCATTGGCGCAAATAAAACGGCAACGCAACGCATTTCCATTCTCTGGACTACATCCAACTGGAAATCTTGTAGGACCATTGTCCTGTTACAAGAGAAATCCAGGGGGAATTTGAGAATGAACGCTGAAGAAGAAGAAGATACTAAATGTCACGTTGTGACTTCCTGTGGGTGGCTGAAGTTCCCCCTCTCCCCATTATCTACAGTCTGATCGCTTGTGTAGTTCCATGCAACGTCTCAATGCTAAACATATCAAACCCTATGAAGGACTTTCGGTAGAGATTCAGAGACATAGAGGATTGACTTCATTTTACTGGATTTAACCGATATGTACTTCTACCCTCTCAACACAGCAACTCGCTGCATACACATCGTATAACTCATAGCACGTAACTCCGTATCTTTAAGCGATTAACTCTCCTTCCCCCCCCCCCCACCTCACAGCGTTCCAGAAATAAACGCACCTGTAAACGACGCGTCAGGAACCTGAATCGAAAAACGATCTCTTGAACGAAAGGCACATAATTTGTCAGGAAGACTCACTCCCCGTCTCCCCCCCCCCCCCCCATTTCCAAGATAACGTGTAATAATACCGAACATAATTAAAATTAAGAACACAATAAGCCTAGCGTGTGTTTTCTTGACCGTCATACAAATACTTCAGAACTTGTTTTCATACATTGAGAAAGCAAAATAGTGCAATTGGAAATAATTACTCCTCCCTCACACCCTCCACTACCGTTTTTTTTTTTTTTTTTTTTACAATATCTTAAAATAGTTCCATCCATTGTCTTATTTTACCGTACCTAATGCTATTTGTGCAATTTATGTGAGATTGGACGGGGTGGGGGCGATTTATTCACAGCGTTCTTGTGTTTACATTTAGTAGAGTGGTATCGATTCCAACAACACAGGCAGTACAGATTCAAGGAGAGCTGGAGTGATTGGCTTCAACCGTTCATGTGACATGGGGCGGGAAATTCTGGAAGCATCATTTCTCTGGCAAAGCAGTGGTCTCTACATTCGTGAGAAAAGCAAGCTGGTTTTCCAGATTTTAATGTCAAAAATGACATATAATTATTATCGCAATGAATCGAGGCATTATGACGAGCTCTGAGCTGACACTATAATGCTAGTCCCTCCATTTAGTCTTAAGATTTTTTAAAATCTACTAGCTGTGAGTGACATGCTCCCCATTCAATGTTTTACAACTGAATCCCAAGAGGGAACCACACAAAAAAAACACACAAAAAAACGTAGCTAATGAATTTTAATAACTGCTATTTTTTATGTCTTACCATTGAATATCTAAGAACAAATGTAAGCCGAGTTGTGCAAACGGCCGTTACAGATAAGCGAGCGAAGACACAAACTCAAGCAACTAAAATACTAAATTGTTCACTCAGTTACAACAAAATAAAAGGTGTGTGTGTGTATGTGTGTGCGCGCGCGCGTGCGTGCGTGTGTTTTCTTCCATCACAAATGATGATAACCATATTTACATCCACTTTTGAAAATTCAGTTAGAATTATGACCATGCATAATAGTTCGTAGATGGCTAATGAGCCCTATTCGAGCTGTAAATGTTTTTGGACAGTTCGGACATGGAATGTCCACTGTAAACAAATTTTGGTCTATCCGTGACCTTCTAGACCTTCTCCGCTGTTGTGATGCAGCATTTCTTCACGTTTCACAAGATGATGCGCTCTTTTTGACTGTAGAGTACCACGTAGATCTATTTTGTGCAATTTCTTCACATGCGTCTTGGTAAACGCTTTGAGTGAGGTCTTTAACGAATCCTTGTATCGCTTCTTTTGGCCACCTTGAGATCGTTTACCCTTCTCCAGATCACCATAGAGAAGTATCTTTGGCAGACACTTGGTCTGGCATACGCACCAAATGACCTGTCCAACGAATCTGTGCCTACATCAGGATAGTGTCAATGCTGGGAATACCAGATCTGTCAAGGACAGTGGTATCTGGAATCGTGTCTTGCCAACTAATGTTCATCGTGTCTTGCCAACTGATGTTTCACACAACTGAGACAAGTTGTGTGAAATTTATTGAGTATCCTCACATGCCGTCTACACACAGTCCATGTTTCGCTAGTGTACTGGAAGTACCACTGCTCTGTAGACTTTCAGCTTAGTCTGTAGGTTAATGCCATTTCTACGCCACACATTTGCGTAGTAGCAAAGTAAAGTAAAGTAACCCATAGAATTTATTAATGCGGTAGGGGTGTGAGATGTTGGCGATCTCACATTTCAGAGGCTCTGTAAATGAGGGCGATAGGCATCTCCTCTCCCTCGCAGTATTTACTTCCCGGATTAATCCGGTACCTATTTAAGGCTGGGTCGACCCGGGAGCCGTTGCGATCTAAAAGAAAAAAAATACCCGCCTCAACTGGGGAATGAACCCAGGACCACTCATATGCAAAGCCAGTGCGCTAACCACTGCGCTAATGCGACTCCCTCATTTGCGTACAATCTGCCGAAAGCGCTGTTTGCCTTGACGATCCTTGTATACACTTCATCATTAGCGTTGGCATCTTGTGATAATGTACTACCTAGGTATGTGAAACTATTTACAACTTTCACTGCTACACCATTTACCTTTATGCAGGCCCAAGATAACTTTTGTCATGTGCTGGTTGTAACATGACTTCTCTTTTCTCTGTGTTAATAGTAAGTCCAAAGTTGGTACAGGCTTTGGAGAATCTGTCTATAATACATTGTAGATCAGCTTTAGAGTTGGCATTTAGGGCACAGTCAACAGCAAATAAGAGATCCCTAATTGTGTGTGATTTGACTGTGGTTTTTGCTCGGAGCCACCGAAGTTGAACAATTTTCCATCTATGCGATATATGATGCTACTCCCTAGTCTAGATTTATTAACGCATCATCTAACATAGCCGAGAACATGATGCTAAGCAGGGTAGGTGCTAATACACATCCCTGTTTTACTCGATTTGAGACAGGAAACGTTTCAAATAATTCTCCATGATCCTGAACTCTAGCTTGCCTTTCATCATGCAATTAATGCACCATTTTGATAAATTTCTGTGGGCATCCATATTTTGCCATAAGTTTTCACATTCCCTCTCTACTAACTGTGTCAAATGCTTTTGTTAAGTCTATGAATGCTATGTACAGGTCACAGTGTTGGTCTTGACATTTTTCTTGAAGTTGTCATTTACTTTTACATAAAAGGTAACGGTAATATGTGTTGTGAACCAACATCATAGCACAGGGTTTCCCATAAGTACTGTCGCGATGGCTCCATTCCTCTGCCTTTCCAGGGCAGAAGCCCTGGTAGCCTATTCCTGGGTGAAAAACTGGAGTAATTTTTATTTGTAACACGAATAACAAGTGAATTTGAAACCAGGGTCTCTTTGTCAGCGGGCGAAACATTAACACCATTCTTCTTATAGCCACGCGTATACGCATTGTATTTTTGTTTTGCTTTGTGTGCTGTCAATCATTTCCGAGATCAATGTTCTCACGTGTCACAATGCCAAGCTACCTAGAATCTGTACTCTTGATCTTCCCATAATTCTTTGATGGGACAACCATTTCAATGTTTACTAATCGTCTGCTGATGAACGTGAATATAAGATTAAAATATGTTGATTTATATAATTATTAGATGATAATATACTAGACAACGTTTCAAATTTCGTATATTGGGAAGCAAGATAACAGCAGACGGGGATATCAACTCAGAAATCAAGACTCGAATTGCTCTCGCCTCCAACGCCTTTAACAAACTCTCAAACATCTGGAGATCGAAGATCACAAGTAAACACATCAAACTGCGACTATTCAATGCAAGTGTGATTCCATTATTGACATATGGATGCGAAAGTTGTAAATCTACCGCAATAATGGATAAGAAGTTAGTTGGCTTCGAGAATAGATGCCGCAGAAAAATCACAAATACTAATTGGAAAGACTTCAAATCAAAAGACATACTAAGAGAGGAGACAAAACAAGAATACGTGACGACTATCATCAAAAAAACGCATACATCGGCCACGTACTTAGAATGAAGGAAGACAGAATTCCACAACAAGCCTTCATGTGGACACCAAACGGGGAAAGAAAACAGGAAAGACCAAAAACAACGCTCAGAAGAACATTTATGAATGAATTAAAATCAACAGGCATAAATGAACAAGACCGGCAATCCCTAGCAACTGACCGACAGGCATGGGGAACTAGACACCCGCCCTATGTGCCACCCTTGGCAAAAGAGGAACTGACTGACTGATATAATTATTTAGGAGTCTGGACCCCACACATGTGCTGAAGTATGTGGTACTATTACAAACTTCTGGACCCCACAAATGTGCTGCAGTAGGTTGTGTTATAGCACTCTCTGAGCCCCACATATATGATGCAATAGGTAGTGCTTTTGCAATTTGTCTCACAAATGTGCTATGGTAGGTGGTACTATATCAGACTGTGGGCGCCACATATGTGCTATAGTATGTGATGCTATAAGCAAAATGTCCAAATTGGGTTGGAAAGAACAAAAATCAAAAGGATAAATATCAAAAGCATAAATACAAATATGTATTTTCTGAAGGCACGCATTAAAAATTCAAAGGAATTTTCATCATTGTCGTGGTGAATATTAACGTTCTTGAGTCGAAAATTTCTACTGAAGAGTGGTCACGTTCATTTACACATCCATTTATGTTCATTCTGTTTGGGTGTTTTTTTTAAAAAACCCTTTTTTTCCTTGACTGATGATCCAAGATCTAACAGCTTATCTTTACAACCAAAGTAATTTTATATCTAAAATTTGAAAAAGCTAGCACTTGTGTGTGTTGATTTGTATGTGGAGTCACTGAATGGCTACCCTTGTTTTTGTTTAGAAACAATTATCTTCTAACATATACTTGAGCAGCATATATTTGTGAGCAATTTTAGTAACGATCTCTCAATGTTTCTTCAGTTATCAACACATTTAATAACATTTCATCTTCATCATCAAGTATCGTCTCCGCAACGAAGGTTGGCTGCAACAGACCTCCAACATCCCCTGCCTCTTGTTTTGGTGGTGAACTCTGCAAGACTGTAACTTGTCCATTTTGTGATGTTACTCTCCCACTTGTATCTCTGCATACCTCGTGCTCGCCTCGATTATGTGTGCAAGATTTTGATAGTGTTCAACTTGTAGTTTTTCTCTATGTTTTTTATGTGTATCTCTTGTTCTTCTGTGACTTTGTTGATTATCGTGGTTTATTTTTTTAAATATTTATTCTTTACTTGTTTTATCGACTTCATCTATTAGTCTTTGTAGTTCATGTTCACTTTCTGCTAAAAGAACAGTGTCTTCTGCATATCTCAGGTTGTTTATTATTTCCCCATTGATCTTGAGTCCTTGAGACATGTTTAAAGATATTCTCTATGTAGATATAAATTAATGACATGTATTGAATTCAAATTGCGTAATTCTTCAAGTAATATTTTCTGGTAGCGTTTTTCAATATCTTACAAGTAAGCATTGTCCGGCTCTGGCAGAAGCGTGTTCCAAGTAAGCACAGTGCGTGTCTGCCAGGAGCGTGTTCCAAGTAAGCATTGTCAGTCTCTTTGTGAGGAGCATGTCTCGGGCAGCCAAGGTATTAGGTTCAATTTCCACCGCAGCCAATTGTACATCTAGACTTATCAGAAAGCAATGGCAATCTACTGACTTACAGTATTATCTAGAGCCAAAACACGTTGATTTGATCACAAATTTTGAATAGAGTATGAACTCACATGTAGTAGCTTTAGACTCGACTAGAAAGACATTCATAACCAAAGAGGAACAATGAAAGAAGACATTCTGCCATCTTGATTCTCAATACAAAATATACAGTAGGTTACTTATCATAGATCAGTGATTCTCAACCTTTTGGACACATTCCTTCTTTCACCATATGAGAAAGTGTCATTCCCCCTTATGCCATTTGAGAAAGTTTCATTCATCACCTTTCACAATATGAGAAAGTGTCATTCCCCCTTTCACCAAATGAGAACGTGTCATTCACCACCTGTCACCTTATGAGAAAGTGCCATTCCCCTTTTCACCATATGAGTAAACGTCATTCCCTCCTTTTACCATATGAGAAAGTACCATTGCTCCTTTCACCATATAAGAAAGTGTTATTCCTATTTCACAATTTGAGAAAGTGTTATTCCTCATTTCACAATACGAGAAAGTGTCACTCTCCCGTCCCTCACATTTCACAATATGAGAAAGTGTAAATCCTACTCTCAACATACGAGAAAGTGGTATTCCCCTATCACATTATGAGAGTCATTCTTCCCTTTCATAACATAAGTGTCATTCTGTCTCTTACCATAATTTAAATACACACATACGTTTCACACATTATCGCCGCATAATCTTCATGTCTTTTGGGTATTTTAGAATCGTGTTTTTTTTCTCAATATATCAAATGTTTGGATTTGTAGTCCCACTCCCCCCATGAAAACCTCAAATCCAGCCCTAAAGGAGAATCCCCCCCCCCCCCCCAGTTAAGATCCACTAGAGTAGATGGATTCGCCTGAGTTGGTAGTAGTAAGTTGTGAACACTCTTCGAACATGTTTTATAATATTACATTCCTCAGTGATTTCTACTTTTCACTTTTTACACTAGAATTATTGTTAAGTTTCAATGTTCCTGTTACAATCATATTTCATAAATTTGGGTTATCGTTCTCTGACTTATCTTAGAGCGTATGCGTGGAAAAAAATATGTCGTCATCTTGTAAACACAGTTATCCGCAGTTATATGCTAGTGTATTTTTTGGTTGTTGACTCAATACAATTCAAGACTGTCTTATATTTAATCAGAAGCAAACACTGCATTTTGACCAATAAGACGGGTGTCCTGTCAGTCAAAATAGTACACAGGAAACCATAGACGACGTTGCTCGTTGTTTATACGTCAAAAACTGGGACGTCAGGAACTCATGGCACACGTGAGTGAGTACTGAGAGAAAATACAACTTTCTCTTTAAAAGACGGCTTTAAAAGGCTGGCGTGTGGCATGAAAGTGTTTAAAGAACCACTGTCCAGCTGAGTCACGTGTGGGGTCGAAGGTTAGCGGGCACCAATCAAGCTGGAAGTTGTTGAAGAGCGCGTGTGTGTATAGTTCTATTGCATGTACACGTGATCTGCCGTTCAGCACGAGTACTTTAGCACAATGGTATCGATACGGCTGTGGCGTTCTAATGAACACTACCAACAAATCTATTGCGACTTCACATTGATGAAACTCCATACATTTCATTAATTACAATCATACAGTAGTCACATAGTTGTTGTTTTTAAACAACTGAACCAGGAAGAAAAATATCGAAACTACGCTCAACTCTGCAAGTATGTTTCGCAACACAAATACAACATAAATGCGTTGTGCTAACCAACCAAAACCATATTGCAAAGATAGTCACACCACCTTCCTCCTTTCCTTTGTTTAATCACATAACTTTAATGTGAAAATAGTGCCCTGACTTTCACCTAAACTCGGGGCATGCTGTAGATCAACGAGTTGACTCCTTACTGGCAATCCAGACGTGAGCCTTCATACTTCATCACAACGTAAATTATCATGTCCACCTTGATCCATTAATCAGATATATTTGGTGATCAGACATCTCACGGCGATGTGAAACAAAGGCTTGGTAAGTACATAAGTGTTAACATTAAGGTAAAAAGTCCAGAGTCCAACTCTTATATATGAAGTACAAGCCTAGCCATGTTTTGTGAAACCTACGACTATCACAGAACAACACCATAACCCAGTCATTGAAGTCAATAACAATGGTCTCCTACCAGTCAACATATTCACTTATCTCGGTAGTACTCTTTTCAAAGCCGATAGCATTCATGCTGAAGTCAATAGCAGAATCTCTAAAGCGACTGTTGATTTTTGGCAATATTTAAGAATGGAAGAGCATTAGCCTCGCCACAAAATGTATCGCGCCATTATGCTCACTCTCTTGCTATAATCCTGAGACCTGGGCAGTGGACAGCAGATAGACCGGACAAGTGCGCATGCCTAATTATGTATCTCAAGAAAGCTAATGTACGGTGACCTCCTTTAGAGAAAACAACTTGCCGGTGAACAGAAGAAACGCTTCAATGACTCTCTAAGTGTCTCTAAAGAAATTAATCATCAACACATCCTGGGAGTCTGTCGCACAGAATAGCCCAGTGTGGCGCAGCAACACCAGCAAAGTGCCTGCATAGCTGAGAAGCAGAAAAATCTCAGAGGCAGAAGAAAAAAACGTGCTGACTGAAAAGAAAGAATAGACACACAGATGCTGAATCCTGATCATACGTCCCAAATGTGGCAGGAAATTCTATTCCAGGATTGGACTATTCAATTACCTCCATACACACCAGAAAGATGCAACAACACAAATCTGAAATTGTTGTCATCACCGCATGAAATGGGTGGCTATTATCCATGACGCGTGAAGCCCAAGAATGGCGAAGACGTGTGAAGCCCAAGAATGGCGAAGACGTGTGAAGCCCAACAATGGCCAAGATGTGTGCAGCCCAACAATGGCCAAGATGTGTGCAGCCCAAGATGTGTGAAACCCAAGAATGTCCAAGATGTGTGAAACCCACGAATAGCCAAGATCTGTGAAGTCCAAGAATGACCAAGACGTGTGAAGCCCCAGAATGGCCAAGATGTGTGAAGCCCCAGAATGGCCAAGATGTGTGAAGCCCCAGAATGGCCAAGATGTGTGAAGCCCAAGAATGACCAAGATGTATGAAGCCCAAGAATGACCAAGATGTGTGAAGCCCAAGAATGACCAAGATGTGTGAAGCCCAAGAATGACCAAGATGTATGAAGCCCAAGAATGACCAAGATGTGTGAAGCCCAAGAATGACCAAGATCTGTGAAGCCCCAGAATGGCCAAGATGTGTGAAGCCCCAGAATGGCCAAGATGTGTGAAGCCCAAGAATGACCAAGATGTATGAAGCCCAAGAATGGTGAAGACATGTAAAGCCCAAGAATGGCGAAGACATGTAAAGCCCAAGAATGGCGAAGATGTGTAAAGCCCAAGAATGGTGAAGCCCAAGAATGGTGAAGATGTGTAAAGCCCAAGAATTGTGAAGATGTGTAAAGCCCAAGAATGGTGAAGCTGTGTGAAGCCCAAGAATGGTGAAGCTGTGTGAAGCCCAAGAATGGTGAAGCTGTGTGAAGCCCAAGAATGGTGAAGCTGTGTGAAGCCCAAGAATGGCGAAGATGTGTAAAGCCCAAGACTAGCCTGATGTACAAAGCCCAAGTCTAACCCTGATGCACGATGCTCAAATCCTAACACTGATGTGTGAATCCCAAAGTATAATCCTGAAGTACGGACACAAAAGCCTAACCCTGATGTATTAAGCGCATCTTTGCATCCCCATAATCAATGATAAATAGATAAAACCACATTTTAAATGTTTATGATTTTGTTTGATTTTCCTAGAATTTGGTAAAACTGTGTTCGAGCTATACTCAACAAGTTGATTGTTACGCCTGATGTGATACGGTAGCTCTAGTTATTTATGACCAACCATCTGCCAGTGTGGTGTAAGGGTTCAAATGGGGATCAACGAATAGCAACATTGTTTACCTTCCATGCATGTGGTAAGAGAGGATTAAGGAGGTTATGGGATGGAGTTGGCTGTTCTATCCCTATAGCACGAAAGTGACCCAGAAGCAATCTCTTATGTTGGATGTGTCAGGCTGAAAACATCACAGCAAAGCTGTAAACCATAATACAACACATTTCTTTCTCTGGACTGCATGCTGCTGATGTTCAGGAGTTTGAGAATGAACACAGAAGAAGATTAGAATTATACATCTTCAAATGTGTGACTAACCAAGAGTGTTGGAGATAGAACACATGCTCAGACTCAGCTCACGACACTTGACTCACTATTCCTCAGCTGTATCTTGTACAGGTATGGATGGATACGGATGTTTGAAAAAATCTCACATCATGATAAATCAAAAACTAAATAAATCAGACACAGTTCAGTAAAACAGACATGGTGCTAGAAAATGAACAAGGCAAATAATCACACAGCAAAAATATGATCACACCACAGTTTATTTCACACTTCAGTTCACAATCTATTACAAAGGCAATAGAATAAATAACAAAGAAAAACATAATATATGTATCAAATGTTCTTTTGAAAATAAATTTTAAAAAACAAAACAGGATGATACACACAAAAAGTTTATTTTTATACAAATGGATATACAGTATACCCTTTAATATGTACATTACAAAAGATTGTATTATCAAATATACACTTTATAATTGAATGTCTCAGTGTTGCAATGTTTTAATTACGATGTCAAATAACGTAAAAGTTAAATCTGGTCACAACCACAAAATTCTTAATTTTGGTAATAATTTTGAGTCTGTTGTGGCCTGCTCTCAATCTAAAAATGATTATTCATTTCTTCCAAGCTTGTTGAATTCTTTTTTGTATCAAAGGTTTGGAATTGGTGACACTTATAGGTGCCTTGTGGACAACATGCAGAAAACACAGAACATATTTGACATAAACTGCCCACTGTACCACAACACAAGAATACAAATGTGGCCATATGAAAAAGCTCAGACAGACAAGCCATAAGGTCCTGTCACAGGGATGTTAACTCCAGTTCAGTTCATTGAATATATCCATATCTGCGGATGACTCTGACAGCAGAATGAAGAAGAAAAATTTTATTTGAATATTATTAATCACAGTAATTCATGGATAGCACTTGGTCACTTCTACAGGTGTTACCACCCACTGAATATATTGTAATAAAATGACACTTCACAAACTGTGGTCAGTCATTTTAAATAGATGTGACAAAGTGGACTTCTCCCATTGCAATTACCTGATCATAATGAGGGGACATGATGGAAAAGGAAGCTAAGCAACTGAACCTGGCACAATTCTATATTATGAAGAGATCAAGACATATGTCACAAGGAAATACACAACCAACGGTAAACACCAAGTCTAATCCTCAGACAAGTTATGAAAGCTGCAAGTTGAACAGAAAACTGCAAGTGGTTATCTTGAAATGGGCCACAAAATCTATGATAAGTAATAACTGCTGCAAAACTGTAATCCAACAAGTTAATCTTGTAAAAGGGCAATGAAGTGTTCCTAATTGTTGGTAACAAATCTTTTATAAAGAACATAACAGAACATACGATTGCAACTGTCCACATTAACATATTAATCACCATGCTATGCTGTGTTATTGGTGATAAAGGATAAAGGACTTTGTAAAAATGTAAATTTTTATGTTGTGTGTATTACCAGTAATTAACTAAACTTCATTACTCGTTTCCCAGCTCCAACACAGATCACAGCAGCAGACTGATATATCATCAAACAACAAACTCAAGTGAGTAATTGAGTCCATTGTGACAGTAGCACTTGACAAAAGTACCGTACATTTACATGTATAAGCCAAGAATTTTTGTATGCTTTTTCTTTATTAATGTAGGGGGTTCTGCTTATATGTGCGTACAACAACATTTAAAAAAAATTAGTGGTAAAAACACAAACACAAGAACATACAATAACATCAAATACCAGTAACAGAGGAAAAAAACTTGCCCACACCAGTACAGTCACTCAAATACTTCGAAGTCATAATTACTGGAAAAATGACATCAGTTAGAAGAAATTAGTGATGCCACAATTAGTAGTTCTATCAACTGAATTTCCACCTCGTTGTCCAAAATACTAGGCAACTTCGTCACCTTCCACATTATATTTGGTGCATGAATTACATACATCATGAATATTTACATATTAACTACGGCTGTGTCATCAGTGTACATATGAATAATCTCCATTGCAAACAAGTTGTCGCAAACTCCGCAATTTGTTTAAATTTCATAACAAATTAATTTGACGTGAAATTCGTACAAAGTAAACACGAAGTGAAAGCATGAATTCTGAACTATACAAAAGGTTGCAATTTTAAATGAACCCTATGCAGACCAAAATAATAATATGGATCTTAGCAAAACAAGTAAAAAGAGGAGACTCCTGGCAACTCTAGTGTTCTACCAATAGAGACGACATCTGATGACTCTAGGGGTTAAATGGCTTTAACAACCCAAAGCGTACTTATTTGCTATTACCGAGGGTGAACTCACAATTTTATACATTGATATCACAGTTTTTTAAAATCCATATACAATTGATCTCGTGCAAGAGAGCCTTGATATTTTTTATGTGTCGTAACAACCGTTTGTACTTTCTGAATCAATTTGAAAGTCCTAGAGTTATTTCAACTGCAAAATCATACTTGTTATAATGCTGACCTAGATTTACATTACTTTCTATATAGCATACAACTGCAACTTCAAAATCTTGGATATTTTCATGATAAATACCCAAAAACAATGTCTACATCCGTATTTCACGCATTCTGCCAATTGGAACAACTTACTTTCCGATCACGCTATTTTTAGCAACAGGTATTGCCATATTTCTTATCTATCATAGCGGTTTTGACGATCTGCAAAATTGGTCACCAAGGTTCTATAACAGAAATTTGATGACCACTGACAGTGGTCTGAAAGTATTACGGGATTTCACATTATTATGTTAGTTTGTTTTCCAACCTCGGCCTATACACAGGTTTTCAACTTTTATCACATTTTGGACACTAAAGTCTTGTCCTCAGATTGCTTATAACATGGATTGGCTTATACATGAAAATACACGGTATATGTCTCTATTATAAAGATGTCTTGTGTGAATGAAGCACAAAATATTGATGGGATAGAAACAGGACTGCAGGATAATCTTTTAGTTTTTCAAAACAAATGAGACTACAATGTTTTCTTCGATTCAAAATCACGCTTGCTTTGCTGATTGAAAATCATAGAATATGAAAAAATATAATTCAGCCATGAATGTCTGGAATCCGAACACCTCCTGTTTATAGCATACACAAATTATATTAAGGAAAAAAATATTATCTACAATGTTAACTTAATAATACGGATACAAAAATAAACATTTCAGATTTGTAAAAGTAAAAGAGCAATATGAAAATATGTTTACACAGTAGACAATTATTCTGAATGTTAGTGCCTATTAGACATCTATTCCACACTAGACACATTATTCAAGCAGCACATTGTTTGTTTGTTTGAGAACCCCAGGAATTTTGAGTGATTAGTTATTACTTCCTATGTGCAATGGAATTGTTTTTCTGAACTTTCTCTCATACCTAGGAGACTTCAGCTTTCGGCTTAGTGCAATGCCCATTGAAGGAGCCTTCTACTCCAAGAGGGTCTTAGATGACATGATACATAAGAGAACCTCAATATAATAGCATGTCATCTACTACGGTTTTCTGTTGTATGGTGATTTGTCTAGTGGGTAATTGGTGAGACCCACAGATGTAACCGCATGTGTTCAAGCAGCACATATGACAATCTATATTATTGTTGCATCACATCCATAAGGAAATTTTTGGCACAATACTCCTGTAGTCTGCCGTTGCTTTCAGGGGGAACATCCGATTATCTATGGCCTTATGTCAGCACATATCTCTTTTGCTATTCTCACGGCAGAACAAGTTGCCAGAGACCACAGAGATTTCAGGAGATTCATAAAGAAAACTACGTTCTGAAAAGAAAATGTCACATGACTAATATAGTATTTTTTAATTTAAAAAAAGAGCTCACGACTCTCTCAGAAGAACCACAAATGTACAGACTACATAAGTCAGTTGTAGAAGAGTTATTTATATGATCTGATCTCACAGGTCCTGCTCATGCTATGCTTGACTCCAAACTCCCTCACAGGCAACACATCAACATTATGTGCCACTGCCTATACTTGACAATGTTGAAATGAATAAAAAACTATTGTACAATTCAATACATTAATTATCATCCATGTCTTGCAAGGAGGTTACAGAACAATATACAATTATGGTTTAAATTTCTAAATTCCTTGGCACTAGGATTTCGGGAGTGTGTATGCATATACATAAGTGTTTGTATAATTTCTGGCCATTCAAATAGAAAAAATGCTATGGATGCAAATAGGTATAACTGTTGCCAATTACTAACACAACATACTAACAACAAGACACACTGACAGACATTTCCATAGAAAGCCTTCATCAGGACAAAAGACAGCAGGCAAGTGATATAATTCTGATGAAGGCTTTCAAGTCAATAAGTCAAAGGTCCTTGTGCAATGTTGCTAGTATGTCTTGCTCATAATTGGGATTTTTTTGCATTCAATATTTGTCTTGTTTTGCACAAACTTTCACATTTCCAATCTATCTGGTTGTTTCCTGACAGTGAGATTTATCTCATGAAATAATGTCAACATTTTTCACTCTCAATTTTGGGTGCTATTTCTAGATCTTAAATTCATTTTCCTGATACAGAGCCTGATGCTGATGTTTAAGTGTAACAGAGAGGTTTAATCATGGAAATATATACATTGGGCAGGTTATAGATAAGACATTAATGTTACATGGTTTGATACAAAGAGATTCAGTTCATGTTTGAATTTAAAGCATTACAACAGAGATCCAACTGATTCTGTTGTTCAGAAAGACAGAATTATACATGATTATAACTGTATTCATTTTAGAAATTAAAATATACAAGCTACTATACCAGAGATCATGTCCATATTAGTTGGTGATATGAAATGAAAGAAGATAATGAAATGATACTGTTTCATACACAGTCAAGATCACATACTAATTGATGATCCCACACTCACTGCTGACCAAACACTCACTGCTGACCAAACACTCACTGCTGACCAAACACTCACTGCTGACCAAACACTCACTGGTGATCACACACTCACTGCTGACCAAACACTCACTGCTGACCAAACACTCACTGGTGATCACACACTGATGACCAATCACTCACTGATGACAAAACACTCACTGATGATCAAACACTCACTGATGACCAATCACTCACTAATGACCAAACACATACTGGTGATCACACACACACTGCTGACCAATCACTCACTAATGACCAAACACTCACTGGTGATCACACACTCACTGAAGATCACACACACACTGATAATCACACACACACACACTGATGATCACACACATATTGATGACCAAATACTCACTGATGATCCCACACATACTAATGACCAAATACTCACTGATGACCAAACACTCACTGGTGATCACACACACACTGCTGACCAAACACTCACTGGTGATCACACACTCGCTGCTGACCAAACACTCACTGGTGACCAAACACTTGCTAAAAGTCATACACTCATACATATAAGAGTGATATGAGCACACAATTCTATGGAGACACATTTCTAAAGTTATTAAATAATGACATGATAGCTTGTGACTGATCATAGAACAATATACTGATATTTGTATATGTGAATTATAGAGATTTGATTCTTATGACATACAACCCAGACATGGATACGTACATTCTACATATGGACTCATATCCTTCTCTTATAAACATAATCCACACTACATTAATACATACACTCCACATATGGATCCATATCCTCATACAGAAATAATTCACACATGGACACATACAATCCACATATATGGACATTTACCAACACACTGAACTCTACTCTCCTACTCTCCATTGCCGTATATTGCATAATACAGAGAAAAAAGTATCAGAATTTAGAATTAATAAACTGTAATAAAAAACAGACCAAATAACCAACAACACACAAACATTGTTGTTGACCTCTGTAACAGAGTGGTTAGTGAGTTAAATCTCACAATTCAAACTTGTCTGAATGTGCTCGATGGTCAAGTCACAGAGAGGTGAGTCCTTCACATTGCACTTTGAAGCTACATGAACATAAAGCTGAGGATTACAATTTCAACAATAGTTGATAAGCAATTGTCATATAACTGACATATGGATCCATTATGATTCTTATATTATTTATACAAGTCCATTGAAGGAGCCTTCTACTCCAAGAGGGTCTTAGATGACATGATACATAAGAGAACCACAATATAATAGCATGTCATCTACTAAGGTTTTCTGTTGTATGGTGATTTGTCTAGTGGGCCATTGTGAGACCCACAGATGTAACCGCATGTGTTCAAGCAGCACATATGACAATCTATATTATTGTTGCATCACATCCATAAGGAAATTTTCATCCAATTAGTTCATGTATGATTGCTCAATGACATCAGTGGTTCTTAATGTAACCCATTTCGTCCCCCTGCTGACCATGAGACTTGCAGATGGGCCATAGAGAAAATTATGACAATATGTGGGCCACAGGAAGGGAACTATTTGAACGAGATATATTTTGATAAACTACTTTTGAATTAGAACCAAACATAATAGCAGAAATATTAAATGCTATACACACAGGGCTGCCAAACAAAGTTTTTGTACCAGAGAACATACTCACTGAAATAATCAAGACATCAGCAAAAAATAGGAATAAAATGGCTATAAAGACTGTTTAATAGAATATGGAACAAACAAAAAAATGCCAGAATACTGGAGAAATGTTGTGATATAGTATCCAAGTGAAAGAAATAAGGCAGCAAGAGATGTTGTACCAAATACAGAGGATCTTCCCTCTTAAGCCCTACTGAACAAATCTTCAGCAGAATTCTAGAAAATCATTTATTGACCCACAGTTAAACAATACTCAAATAGGCTTTCATTGGAATAAAAACTGAAGAGGTGCTAATTCCACAATTAAACAACTAGCAGAGAAAACAACCAACAATTACATATTGTGTTTGCCGGCTAATAAAACAGTATTTGACTTAGTTGATACAGCAACTATCGAAAACACTATCAAGATGTCTGGTACCACAACAGCCAATTAATCTATGCTAGTGTATTTATACTAATAACCGATGTGCAGTTAGAACCAGTTAATGGCTTTCAGACAAATTTCACATATGTTCTGGAGTACGGCAAGGATATATTATATCTCCCTTGCTATTTATCACATACATCGTATATATATATATATATATAAATATATATTTATAAAATAGGTAACTTCATTGCAGAAGAAAGACTTAAATGACCAACCAGTAAAGTCAAGTTTTCTCATCCATGCTACTGGGGCATAGTAGGGAATACAGTGTTAGGACTATATTTTTCATTGACCAATAGCATACCTCAGGATGAAGTGGTTAACATCAAGCCGACCATCTTTACTTTCCCAAAAATGTGGTTCCGTTTCCTTAAGCTGGGTCAACCTAAGAGCTGTTGGTGATTAAAAACTATTTCCAGTTGAAATTGAACCTTGAATCACCCAAACAGGAAGCCAAATGAAATGATTCTGCTTCATACAAAGTCAAGGTCATACACTAATTGATGATCACACACTCACTGCTGATTATGTAGATAATCAAGCAATAATACTGTATCAACATCAGAAAAGCAACTACAACAACATAGAAATAGACTGCATGCATGCTGTAAGGACTTAAACATGAAGATAAACACTGAAAAGACTAAGATAATGACAATCTCTAAAGCAGAAAGAAACACTGCTATTCTCATTGATGGCCAGAAACTTAAATGGCTGAGAGAGTTCACTTACCCAGGAAGTATCATACCAGCAAAAGGGAAAAACACAAAATTCAATCAATAATAATTGATACAAGACTGCTGTATAACTGTTTAACAATAGTATCTATATAAAACACAAGGTCTATCAGCTTTACAATGAACACACAGACTCTCAGACTATAGGGTATGGGTATACCAATCTGATAGTCTGGGTGCATTGTAAAGCTGCTCGACTTGCGTTTTATGTAAGTACCAAAGAAATTCAACATAGATGCAACATAGCATATCATATTTTATGGCAGATGTTCCCTACATTACAAAGCAAAAATGTGAACATAAACACCAAATTAGGATTATACACAACAATTATCATTCCATCACTATGCTACCACTATCAAACACGGATATTAACAAAAGAAGATACAAAACGCATCAGGACATAAATGTCTATGTAGCATTCTCAGTGTAACAATAAGAAAATGAATCGGAAATTAAATCCTCAGAAGACTAACACAATGCCAGTTCTAGTTACATGAAAAGAAACACATCACCAGACTAATTGTCAGTTTGTATTCTCCAAAAAGCAATGCTATACAGGCACAATAGATACAAAGCCAAAAGCTGATCAGGCAAAATATGGATTAAAGAAATAAAAGAAGCCATGAAAAAGACATGCATGAAGCACACACAAAAGATTCCTACAGGAAAATCTTCGACCCATGAAGCTGCAAGGCACAAATGGGTAACGTGCAAAGAAACAAAAAAGATATAAATAAACCATAAACCATCTGGTGATCTTTAGAGAAAACCAACGACTTTTGTAGGTGGAAGAGGGGGGAAGAATCAAGGACAAAATCAAAATATTGGTGGTGTTCAGTTAGAAGATAACACAAATGTTGGTATATTTTATTAGAAAGTGATTTTTTTGGTGTTCAGTTAGATGATATAATTGTTTGTGCATTCAATTAGATGATGACATGATTGTTTGGTGTAATCAGACAGATCAGTGCTCTCAACAAGGGCCACAGAGACTTGCAGGGGACCACAGTGAACAATTTTGAAATTGGGGGGACCACAGACCCATTCAGGATGTGGGCCACAGGAAAGTAATTCTTTGAACAATAAACAAACAAATTTATAGCAATAAAACTTAAAAACAATTATGACTTGCAAAGAAAGTCAATGAACTTATTTTTAGGCACTGGGGGGCATGGAAGAAAATGGGTTCCAAAAGACAGCAACAGTACAAACAAAGGTTGAGAACCACTAAGTAAGATAACACAGGATTATTGATGTAATCAAGAATAATATATGATAATTGATGTATTATTTTATGTAAGTTAATTAATACATGACCTTCTATGTAAAATTGGCATTTGATGTGAGAAGCCAATACAATATAGTTTTGATAAATCAATTAAATGAATGTATGATATCTATATAAAACAAAAACAAGGCCAGATCAAATACATGCCAATAGTCACAAATAGTATGCTGATATAAAGTTGAAAGAAACAAATAGGACTGCTGTTAACTCTTGCATAATCTCAACTGGTGAGCAATGTCATTAGAAGCAGTCCTGGCTTACATGATAAATCACATACACAGCCATATTCATATAATAAAGACATTGTGAGAAACAAGACAAATAGATCAACTGCATATCTGTATCTTACTCAAGAAACAAACAGCCAAGACATTTTTCTAGTAGTGTTTACATTAATTCCTGATTAAATGAGCGTGACTTTTGTATTGTGCACTCAATGTTAACAATTCACTAACAAGAATATCCTACATCCAGGAAAAGTGTCAAGATGCCACCTTGAAATACTCCAAACCTGCATCCCAATGTTCCACTGGAAATCTCAAGACAAAGCTCATTCTGTTCTCACCATCACGGACTTCCTTGTTATCTATTAAAATGGAGAGGAAAAAAAAGGTTATTAAACTGTCATTCTTTTCTTCAAGTGATGCACTCTGAAGACTGGTGATAAACTTGTCTGATCATGTCTCTCCACTTTGCATGCCTTCTACAGTTCTATATAGGTCAGTGATAAGAAGAACACTGGTGTTTCTTCATGTCTGTAAATTGAGATGTTCCGAAGATATCCATTCTTCTTCCTTGGATATACTACATCCTAATATCACCTGTAGCGTGCAAGTTTTCATCTCAAATATTGTAACCACCCTGAAACAGTCTCAGTTCAATCAATTATCTGCTTATTTTAAATCTATAAAAACATTGATGTGATCTTGTCAATGCTGAGATAGGAGCATCAAACACCATACACATGGACTCACACGTTAACAATTATGGAGTTCAATGCATACCATCTCACTGTTTAAACAACACACACTTTCAACCACGCCACTGATCAGACAACACATTCATTTACATGTACATAATCATGGTGTACAATGTAAACAATCTCACTAGCTCAAACAACACACACATTCAATCATTTTACTAGTTCAAACAGTGCACACATCCAACCATGTCACTAGTACACACATTGTACACATCCAACTATCTCACTGCAGCAAACAGTGTACACATCCAACCATGTCACTAGTACAAACATTGTACACATCCAACTATCTCATGAGTTCAAACATCACACACATCCAACCATCTCCCTAGTTTGAACATTGTACACATCTAACTACGTCACTGCAGCAAACATTGTACACATCCAATTATCTCACTGCAGCAAACTGTGTACACATCCAACTATCTTTCTGCAGCAAACAGTGTACACATCCAATTATCTCATTGCAGCAAAAATTGTACACATCCAATTATCTCATTGCAGCAAACAGTGTACACATCCAACTATCTCACTGCAGCAAACACCGGACACATACAACCATCTTTCTGCAGCAAACAGCGCACACATCCAACCATCATTCTGCAGCAAACAGCACACACATCCAACTATCTTTCTGCCGGACACTATCTTAACACCGGACACATCCAACTATCTAAATGCAGCAAACAATGCACATTCAACCATCTCACTAGTGCAAACATTGTCCATCCTCAACCACCTCACTAGTTCAAACATTGCCCACCCACAACCACCTCACTACACCAGTGCAAACATTGCCCACCCTCAACCACCTGACAAGTACAAACATTGCCCACCCTCAACCACCTCACTAGTGCAAACAATGCACATTCAACCATCTTACAAGTGCAAACATTGCCCACCCTCAACCATCTCACTAGTTCAAACATTGCCCACCCACAACCACCTCACTACACCAGTGCAAACATTGCCCACCCTCAACCACCTGACAAGTACAAACATTGCCCACCCTCGACCATCTCACTAGTCAGCACCTTGGTGCTCTTGGAAGAACATGCGAGCAGATATCACAAGTAACAGCTAAGAACAAGGAGCTCATCATGTGAGTTAAAAAGTGCTCTCATGAGTACTACAGGTTAAATGTGGGCGTTCTTAACATATGAAAAGGTTAAGAACCCCTGCTGTAAATGCAGAAGGGAAGGTACTGGAGTTAAATTCTATAATTCTGATACGCCACTATCACAGTGTTTTCTCCATACTGAAGGTTTGTTTTCAAAGAACCTACAAGATCCTTATCTATTGCCTTTGTGGTGCACTCTGAAAAACTCCATCTCATGTTTCTTTGTCACCCTTCAACTTTCCGATCACATAATTCTTCAAGATTTGATGTGCTTTTATATGTTAAAAATATTATATGGGCTTGATTTTTATTTCCTTTAACAACAGTATTTGTTTTCATCTATGGAGTCTGCTACTATAACCAAACCCACAGATAAGGAGTGAGTGGGGTTTTTCCAAACATACACAAACATCCCTCTCCCCACTTAGGAAATCAGAACATGCTATTTAATATTAGGAAACATCAAGTCTAAAAAAGTGAGAAATTGGTCTCACTTCACCCTCCAAACACACCTACGGCCCTGGCTATAACCATCATCTAAATACACCTGATATGTAAACATACCCATTGTCCACTGTATCGTAATAGACAACAACAAGATAGGAGAACGCTTACTGAGATACAGAGTTAAACCAGTCTGTCATAACAATGGCCATATGGATAATTCACTACAGGAGCACACAAGCAAACATACAATTTCTGAAATGCTAAAATGATATGAAATAAATCCACAACGGTGAATTGATGTTGAAATCATTGGTTTTACATATAGTTAATAATTAGTTAATGCAGGAGACATTCCTTCATTAATTCACTAATACAGAAATTCTAATAAAGAATCAAGATATAATTAAATAGTTTTAATTGCTAGTTACATCTACTATACATTCATTACTAGATACATCGACTAGACACTCTTTACTAGCTACATCTACTAGACACTAATTACTAGCTACATCTACAAGGCATTTATTACTTGTTACATCAAAAAAACATTCATTAGTAGCTACATCTACTAGACATTAATTATTAGTTACATCTACTACACATGCATTATTTGATTTGCTACATTTACAAGACATTATTAGCTACATCTACAAGACATTCTTTACTTGCTATATCTAATAGACAGTCAGTCCTGGCTATATTTATGAGACATTCATCACTTGTTGCATCTACTACACGTGCATTATTTGATTTGCTACATTTACAAGACATTATTACTAGCTACATCTACTATATATTCTTTTATTGCTACATCTACATAACATTCTTTACTTGTTACATCTACAAGACATTCATTACTTGCTACATCTATAAGATATTCATTACTTACTATACCTTCAATAAATTAATTAATTGCTACATCTACAAGATAACCATTACTAGCTACATTTAGACCACTTAACAGTCACCATTAGCTATATATTATACACTCAATATAGTCGCTACTACTAGACTTACATTATTAATTACACTTACTAGACATATTGTCCTTACTACAGACATCTACATTCATCTAGGACACACTTTCCTTATTAGCTGCATCTAGGAGACTTAGGAGACAATAGACTTTCAAGACAAGCCTTTTACATAACAATGAGTATAGGGAACATAATCCCTTGAATGTGGAAGCAGATCTCAATGCACGTATCTGATGATGTTGATGATAAGGTCGATTATTCAACACAAATTGTGTGCATGGGTATTTGCATCAGATTTTTTGTATTATGTTGATGGACAGGTTCATAAATCCAGCTGGACTTCACCACAAAAACAAGCAGTCTAATTAATGATGGAGGTGTTTGCTGTGACACATACCCTAAAATGGCTGTAATTGCATGCCTACCCTCATCCATGAGTACTGAATGACAAAATGAGCAGATTCAGAAAATCAGAACAGGTGATTTGTATATATGCAGGATGGTGTCAATGGAGAAGGCTAAGTATTTGGCCTCACTGTGTTTAAATCACTTTCATCTTTGTCCCTGGATATAACGGTATGGAGGGAAATGAGCAAGTTGACAACTTAGGTACACATTGAGCACATTTTAGCATACACAGTTGTTAAAAATGTTTAATCATAACCCGTCCAACAAGGCAACACACGCAAGTTATAAAACGCTGAGTGATGCATGTAAAACTTGACAAACCGAGTTTTTCAGTAATGTGATCCACATCCCTTTCCCAACACACATCTCTCTATCTTAGGCAACATGTTCTGGGAGTCTGAGAGTATCCCTGTGTGAGTTGAGACTTAGTCACCAACCAAGGGCTGCCATCACTACTTTGATTTCCCTTTCCACGCTGCAGCGGAGTAGGCAAATGACTTCTCATGCACCTTTGTACCATTTTTATATGCAACGAAACCCCATCCGCACTTATTTATTTCTCTGCCAACTGAGCCACCCGTGTATATGAGACTCCTAAGACTTTGTATGTAACAGAACAAATTCCCACACCACCCCCCCCTCTTCACACCAGTCTATTACCTATACACCCTCCCAGGTGTATTACTACACCTGCCAGACTCTCTCTCTGTCCACCTACACCCATTCACTTCACCCTTTCTACCTCTTCTGTGTCCTCCGCCTCCACCCATAACCCTCTGTATTTGTTTTGTTTCCCACCTGTTCTCTAGGCGTTGGTGTAAGGGGTATCAGTCATTGATGGACATATTGAGGTATGCCCTTACCTGCGTCACTTGATGCAGTACTTCAAAGCTGGGCAATTCCAACAGAAATTTCATGACTGTGATCAGGGTACAACTATTAACTACATTGTACATTTACCTACATCAAACATATTTTGACAATTACCTAAATCTATCAAACATACTTCCACTACTACCTAAATACTTAATTACTTGCTACATCTATATCAAATTACATATTCTTATCAAAAGCTATATCTAGTATGTACATTCTTGTTACAAGCTAGATCTACGGTGCATATTCTTATTATATACTACATCTAGGATGCACATTCATATTACAAGCTACATTTAGGATGCACATTGTTATTACAAGCTACATCTAGGATGCACATTGTTATTACAAGCTACATTTAGGATGCACATTCATATTACAAGCTACATCTAGGATGCACATTCGTATTATAAGATACATCTAGGATGCACATTCATATTACAAGCTACATCTAGGATGCCCATTATTATTACAAGCTACATCTAGGATGCACATTCGTATTACAAACTACACCTAGGGTATATATTCCTATTAAAAACTAAATTTTAAGGTATATATTCTTATTGCAAGCTACATCTAGCTGACAAACTTTATAATCAATATTCTTTTCATGTAGATTCTATATTCACATTTGTGTGATATTATCTGTAACACAAACAAACAATAAACTGTACATTAAAACACATGTAACATATGTAAAATGCATTTGTGCATAATGGAGATTGGAAATAGGATGGGTAATAGTGAAAATTGAAAAGGGATGGCAGCGAAGGCCACACCATGCAAACCTTGATTCTTACTTTTCTTGACTGAAGATGGCATCAGTTTCGATTGGTGCTGTTCCATTTGTTTCTCCTAAAAATATAAGCAATATCAAGAGAGTAAATTATTTCCTACACAACCAAATAGAATAAAATAAAAAACAAAAGAAAATGTCAGACTTTCATTGCAAACACTGATAAACAAATAAAAAACGCGTTCAGTGCTGCTTATAATCATAACAAATTAAAAATTATCCCGCTACAATCATACACAAATAGAACACTTTCAGTACAATCATTAACACAAACAAGCCGAAATCGAATGTGCTGGACCGGAAGTCGCAAATAACGTAATTCCGATATAAACGAGTGCACATCGTACCAGGTACTTTACGCAGCCAGACAGAGATTATATAATTTCGTGTCATCAGAGAGCGAACGCAGAAGAATAAGATAACACAAAGATAACACAAAAAGATGTTCCAGTACATACAATCATACACAAATAGGTTTCAGTACTAACAATCATAAACATATAAAAACACTTTCAGTACTAACAATCACAAACACATAAAATTTCATGTAATAATTTTTAAAATGCTTGCACTATGACACTGCACGAATTCTGCAGCAGACACATATGATTAATATCGTACACTGCACGAATTCTGCAGCAGACACATGTGATTAATATCGTACACTGCACGAATTCTGTAGCAGACACATGTGATTAATATCGTACACTGCACGAATTCTGTAGCAGACACAAGTGATTAATATCGTACACTGCACGAATTCTGTAGCAGACACGTGATTAATATCGTACACTGCACGAATTCTGTAGCAGACACATATGATTAATATCGTACACTGCACGAATTCTGTAGCAGACACGTGATTAATATCGTACACTGCACGAATTCTGTAGCAGACACATATGATTAATATCGTACACTGCACGAATTCTGTAGCAGACACGTGATTAATATCGTACACTGCACGAATTCTGTAGCAGACACAAGTGATTAATATCGTACACTGCACGAATTCTGTAGCAGACACGTGATTAATATCGTACACTGCACGAATTCTGTAGCAGACACAAGTGATTAATATCGTACACTGCACGAATTCTGTAGCAGACACGTGATTAATATCGTACACTGCACGAATTCTGTAGCAGACACATATGATTAATATCGTACACTGCACGAATTCTGTAGCAGACACATGTGATTAATATCGTACACTGACGCACATATTCAGCTCACTAAAACATAGCTAAGTCGGTCTTCTTGTCTAATGACTATTACAGCAATCTTTCATTCTCAATCAGTAAGAATGATACAATAAAAGCAGTTTTTATGTCATTCACCAGTTAGTAACTAACATTCTTACAATTACACTTTACATTCAGACATACAAAAAAAAACCGGTTACTTTAGATATACTATAAGGATATTTAATCAAGTGTTGCGAAATTACAAATTATACGGCAGATGCGAAGAATTAGTAGACCTATGTGTTAAAATTGATTAGGAATCGATGGCTTGATCATGTAATCAGTAACATTCAATCGCATTCCATTCTCCGGACTCCATCCTGCTAATCTAGTAGAGTTTGAGAACGAACGCAGATGTAATGTCTATTCTAGAGAATGAATCTCTATTTCTAAATCATGTATGTGTGGTAACACGCTTGCGCGTACAAACACAAATATGTATGTTTGTGTACTAGTGCTGGCTTTAAACAAACTGATGCACACCGTTAAAACAACTCCAATAATCACAACACGGAGAGTGTCATCTACATAATTGAAGAGAAAGTAAACAATCTACAGAATTGAAGAGAAAGTAAACAATCTACAGACAAGGTCATTGCCCCTAGAGATTTGACGGAAATTTAAAACCGCTGACAAAGTAAATTTCAGTCAAACCTGACAGTCGGTAATGTCATTTAGCCGCTTTGAGATTTCTCAGAAATCACAGAAAACTCAATCACCAGAGTGGTGTCAGCCGCAGCCTTGGGCTACAAATAGAGAGATCCCGTCGAGCCTCTTGGATCGGCTCCCTAATTCTCTTTGCCTGCCTGGACGTGAAGAGTGCATTAACCAATTACATTTATATGGAAAGATGGACATTGTGTTCTGTCTTTGTGGAATCATCTGATTAAAAAATAGATATGAGAAATGTGATTCCATGGCAAAAGACACGTGCTCAAGCTGGGCTCAAAGATAAATTCTTCAAATAACTTTTTTCCAGCATGAAGGCCTATATCAGAAATTATTATATTAACGAGGTAGCAATAATTAATCCCCCTTTATTTTACATTCTCGTGATGATGTGCACACGATATTGAAAATGTTTTACATTCTCGTGATGATGTGCACACGATATTGAAAATGTTTTACATTCTCGTGATGATGTGCACGTTATTGAACATGTGTTTTTACACTCTTTTAATGATGTGCACACGATATTTAAAATGTTTTTCTATACTATCGTGATGATGTGCACACACTCGTGAAAATGATTGTTTTTTTAAATTTTACACTCTCGTGATGATGTGCACCTGTTATTGAAAATGTTTGGTTTTTTTAAATTTCACCTGTTTCTTCTTTCGCTAAGTATAGAGTTTAGGTAATTCACTGCAGTCTACCAACTGGTAGAACAGTTGTGTGTCATGTATAGTCACAGATACATCAGGATAAGAACAGTGTGCAGCGGGTGAAGGGGAGTTTAAAATGGCTAATTATGTAACATCATAAAATTTTAACTATGAAGTTTTATCTACAAAACTGTAGTTTTGCATTCGTGCACTTGTAGTATCTACTTTATATTTTTTTCCGAAACACGTTCACATCCCCCAGCAACCTTTCATGACATTGTGTGTTTTAGTGTTGAAAGTTTTAATATTTTCAAACTCTGTTCCTTGATAATAATGAGATCTTCATACCACTATTACAAGCAACACTACAGCTGATATTGTAATTTATTTCAGCATTATTTATTTCAGAAGAGAGGAGAAGCAGAAAGAAGAGCTATGGGTAGACCTACAGTACGCTGGATCGACAACATCAAAGAGGCATTACACGAACACCAAATAACATTATCTGAAGCTGCCAGATAACAAGCGAGAACAAGAGCATTGTATCTCCCTCGACACCCGTAAAGGGTAAAAGAGGAAGGAAAGAAGAAGAAGAAGAAGATTTCAGCATTATCTTTCTTTCTTATTTTGTAGTTTCTCAGTTTTTGCTGACAAGCGTCGAATGACATGACGATCAGTTTTCGTGCTATGACAGGTTTGATCACTTGATATGAAGTAATATTGTAAAGTCTCAGGACGTAACTCGGTAACTCCTTCAATCCATCCCCTACCTAATTTCCCCCTGCTTTTTAGTGATTCTATTCTCATGATGTATGTTCTTGTATGCTGGCTAATATGGGTTGAATCTCATTAAATTGATGAACCATTTCAGAACATGACTTTTCAATAAAACAAACAATTGTTGTTGTTTTGATACTCTGAAACCACGAGCCTGAATCTCTAATTTGAGCAATGGGGCATTTCTACAGAGCTTTCTTTCATACCCTAAAGACTCCAACTCCCAGATATGTGCAATTCTTTGAGACAAAGCTTTCTACTTATAGGGTGTGTACGTTAAAATGGAAAAAATCCACTATTTTGAATGTATAAGACATGTATATTGACAGTAAAGGTCTACGAACAGAATCAGAACGCTCCTTCACACGTCACGATTTCGATTACTTCCGTGCATTTCATTGGTTGGCGTTGGCAGGCAAATTATATATACTTTCTAATATAAAAATCTTCTTACGGTATGGACAACGGTATGGACAGTCAAAAATCTTCTTACGGTATGGACACAGTCAAAAATCTTCTTACGGTATGGACACCGTCAAAAATCTTCCTACGGTATGGACACAGTCAAAAATCTTCTTACGGTATGGACACAGTCAAAAATCTTCTTACGGTATGGACACAGTCAACAATCGTCTCCAGATACATGAACAGTTCACAATATACTCTATAACTGGGCATTAGTTCACAATTTTCTTTAGATGCATTAAAAAAATACTGGCAAATACTGAATGTTTCCCGTTAGGGAGTTGTCGGGAGGGAATTTGTAGATGTGTAATTAACGCCGCATACTCTTGCTGTCGCTACGTCATGCACAAGGTATTTTAATTTATCAGGAGTTGAACTCTGGACCTCACGGATGTGGTATCAATGTTCTAACCTCTCGACCATGCGTCACACTAGATGTATTAACATTCCATAATATTTCATCGGTGTATCATAGTCCAAAGTCATCTCCAAAAAATAGGCACAATTCACAATCTTTACTCATCATCATGTCGTGCCGTCTCCGCAACGAACATGAGCTGCAACAGAACTCCAACATTCCCTGCCTCTTATTTTGATCGTGCACTCTACTATACATAGTGCCATGTTCTTCTTCTTCTCGTTCGCAGTTTGACATGTCTACACAGCAAGTCCTGTTTTCCTAATAAATGCTGCTGTATTTGAAAGCTCCTCAGTGCTCCCATACATCTTTCTGTGGATATCCATCTCTGACATGTGAGATGAAATGCTTGAAGAAAGCCGTCAGGGTCACCAGGCTCGATAGAATACGAAATCAAGATATCAGGGAAAGAATAGGTATAATACCTTGTACAGATTACATAGAGAGAGAACAGGTCAAGTGGTTTGGCCACATTATGAGAATGCATCACGAAAAGTTGACCGTACATGCATATAACCAAATTAGATCAGGGTACAAAGCCAGAGAAAGCCAAGAAAAAGATGGATAGAAAACGTCAGGGACATCATGAACAAACACATAGCACAGCCAAGGCCACACATCTGCTTTAGAACGCAATCTCTAGCTACATCACTCCTATGCTTAACGGAAAGAGTGGATAACAAACCACCTGCGGAAAGACAGTAGACAATAGACTCTGCAACCTGTCCATCTTGTGATGTTACTCTCCCACTTGTATCTCTATCTACCTCTTGCTCGGTCACTTCGACTTTACCCTCAAGTAAGGTTTTCAATAAGGTGTCTTGTCTTTTATGTGTCCAAAATACTTTTATTTGTTGATCTTTATTTCCTTTAATAATTCTTTCTTCATATTAAGTGTTTCTAGAACCTCTTTGTTTGTTTTCTTCTTTTTCCATGTTCTCCATATTCTTCTATACATTTAAATCTCAGTCAGCAATTCTGTCTTTTAATTGATTGCTTATTGTTCATGTTTCTGAGTCATACATTATTATAGAATAAATGTAGCATTTCATAATTCTCATTTTTAGCTTGTTTGTAATTGGTGTAGATGTTCATATTTTCCTCATGTCATTGAAAGTACTGTCAATATGTACAAAATATTGATAATGTTCTACTTGCTGTAGTTTCTACCATGTATTTTTATGTTTAGCACCCATTCTTCTGTGACGTTGCTGATTATCATGGTTTTTGCTTTTATGGATGTTTATATTCAGTCCATATTATATCCAGTCAGGTTTATTGATTTATTGACTTAACTTATCAGTCGTTGTAGTTGTTGTTCTTTATAATCTTTACTAGGTAAAGGTATTTCCCCTGGCAGCAACCTGGAATGACGATAACTCTTCATGTACTACGCCACAACAACTCTTATGTAGGGTAGTCAGTTCCCTTTCTTGCTGTCTTTACCTCCTCTAACGCATGCGTCTGGTAATCATTTATAGCTGAGTCGACTGGAGTGGTCGTGTCAAGCGAGAAATCACAACCCGGATTTGTTTTATCCGGACGTAGTTTCTAACCTAGCACTCTGCAACCCGGTGATAGCAAGCAGACTGACTATCAACTAGGCTACCGCGCTTCTCAATCTTTACTAGAACCGGGCGTTAATTCATATTTCCTCTAGATGCATTTCAAGTCCACAATTTTCTTACAGTGTAAGAAGCACAGTACACAATCTCCCAGAGGTAGTACAATTTACAATCTAGGATATTTCTACTGAAACTAATCAACAGGACGAAAAACAAAGAACCAATAAAGACAAAGCTACAGGACAACATGCATATATTATAGGGATAAATAATGGTACATGTTTATTAATTCACTGGAATTAATTGAATTTAAGATTTAATGGAAACGGGAAACGTCTGGTTTACTGGAGAAGGACTATATTAAGAAATAACAATGTTTTCCAGAAGCATGTCAGTATTTCCTTTTGATTCTCAATTTCAATCAAATTGCTGGTGAATAGATAAACATGTATCGAAGTTTTCTGTCCCAAAGAGAATACATTGAAAGGGATTATGGTCCATGATGTATCTTGTGTCTTTTCGTTGATACCTAGTATATCTTAAGGAATTCATGATAAAAATGGATCGTTACATCGGCACTTTATATGCGTTTCATAACACGGTATCAACGCTTCTGACATTTTTACAATCATTTATAGTGAGGCAAATATAGAGGGAATAGAATGTACCATATTCTATGTATGAATCGTTACTTCATATAGCATGCAAGCTCACCATATGCTTACAATATAAGATTAACGTGAGCGCAAATAGAACAATGCACGGGCTAAGCAAGACAAAATAGAAAAGAAAGTGCAACTTTTATATTCAAAGCAGTGGATCTGATGGAGGCTCGTGGTTTGTCTGGAGTCGAGATTTTTTAGAAGATGATAGGGTGTGTGTGGGATTGGAGGGGGGGGGAGAACTGGAGTCTACGATCTGACGGAGGCAGAACAAGAATACCAGCGTGTTTTGACAGCTCTTCACAAGGAGATAAGCTTCTCGATAGCTGGACCCACCTCTGACAGTCACAAACTAATCACAGTTTCGCTCAGCAGAGTATAAACTTAACCTTGCACATACGAGAAAATGAAGGCGGCGAGGAACACATGGAAAAAAATATGGGTAGGTGTGAGAGTTAAAAAAAAAAATGATACATGATAAGTGCAACATATTCGATTTATAAAGATTTTTCGTTTCGTTCTTTCAACTCTACTTTTCAATATATACATGGACAGAATAATATAAGAAGCTCACATCAACAAAGTTGCTAAAAATTGCAAACACACCTGATGAGGAACTTAATAAATGAAATAAACGAACTATTATGTGCCGACGATCAGTCAAATATACAGAGATGAAGAAATTTGCAAAACCACATCAATGCATTGCTATTAACTTGTAAGAAGTACAGCATGAAATTAACGGGGTTAAACGGGGGGGGGGGGGGGAACAGAAGTAATGAAAATTAGCAAGTTTGCAACAACAATGGATAAAACAATAGTTAAAACATCAAAGTGAAACAATCCACAGAATTTAAATATCTAGGCAGCTTTATTCCGAAAATAGAAGACTAGACAGAGAAATAGAAACAAGTTGTCAGAAAGCAACACAGTGACCTGCGAACTTTCACCATTACATCTTCGCTTAAAGATCAAGATAGAAATCAAAAGACTGATAATATCTACATTTTTCATACCAAAACTCTGCTACCAATGTCAAACATAGTCTTTAACAGCCTCGCAGCAGAGGAACATGTTACATGTGAAATGAAGTGTCTGAGAAAAGCGGCAATGGCTACTAAACTAATTAAAATAAGAAATTCAGAAAAGGGTTGGGTATAATATCATGTATTGAGCATATCGAAAGAAAGCAAGTAAAATGGTTCGGTCACCTTATAATGAACCCAAACTAAATACCACTAAGAGCATAAAACAAAAGAATATACGAACATAAGCCAAATGTAGACCAAGAAAACGGCGGATAGAAAACATCAAGATAGCCGTGAACAAACATGGACGTAATGCAACCAAGGCGACTCATCTGGCCTTGGAACGCCAGAAGCTCCAACCCATATACGCTTAATGGTAAGTGTGAATACGATCAACCATCGTTCACATGAGGACATAATGGAATATTTTTGAGATGCGAAAAGGTGCACGCAATTAATATATGTACACGAGGTGGATAACATTTTTGGGATGCGAAAAGGTGCACAAAGTTCATTTATATACTATATGCACGAAGAGGGTGGCATTTTTGGGATATGAGAAGATGCAGAAAGTTAACGTATGTACACGTGGTAGGTAACATTTCTGTGTCGGAGAAACGGATTGAGCGTCTGTTCGTGTGGTATAGGGTATACAAGTTGTGTTTGGTCTCTTAGAGCTGCAAGTTGTTTTTCTGAGCTAGTGGACAGTGAATAATGCATTTTTAGAGTAACGTAGTTGGCAAAATAAATTGGTTTGGAAGGCTGTAGCTGTGTGCTCCAATTATTCTTCTAGAGTATATGCCCTCAGCATTGCTGCAACAATAATACTAAAAATCACAGGCCTATGTCAGCAGGATTTGCTCCTTACTGAGTATATTTTGATGTGCAATGTCAGCTCTAAACGTTCTTACCAGCGATAAACTGCCAGCCTTGAAAGAAGCCCTACAACTAAGCATTTAATTAAGAATAGTGTTACAGTGGATATACCATTTGACTATGACGTACCAGGAAATGAAAGAGTAGAACTATTAACAATAGAAGGAGCAACATAGGAACAGCAAAAATACAAGCTATCATCTACAAAGAAAATATCATAATCAAAGCCATCAGGAAAATGAATCATTCAAATGACTATTACTATCTAAATAGCAGAACAAGTGGTCATTGACAGGACACAAACTAAAGTTACTTACAACACAGACCGAGACTAGCTCCACCATCTCTGTGCTCATGTGCACAGATAATACAGACAACGGAACACATCATACATGAGTGCAATACAATAAACTATTCACAGTTGACCTATCACATTCACAGAAAACTAAATCTGAGTTTTGAATTTTTAAATGCAGCAGCAACACAATTTATCAAGAGAATAGGCTTGCTATTTAGTTATAGCCAAGCAACTGTAGAAGAGAAGAAAATGAAACGTTAAAAGTGTCTTTAAAAAGTTATCTGAATTATATTTTAGATCAGAAAGAGGGAATCTGACCAATCTTTACCTCATATCCAATATAACATGTGAAACTGTTTCTGACTATGAAAATCTTTGTAGCTAAACTTAACAGGACCTGCCATTGAACACGACGGGGAAGTACCCAACATGTAGAAGGGTAGAGATGAGCAATACAAGAGTCTCACTGAGAACGTCTCATTAGAGCGTAGCACGATTTATGCAATTCTTCAATCTTAATCTTGAGTAATTCCTAATTAGAATGTTCTGTTATAAATAAACGTCTCCACAAACTGTAACAAATTTAAATGAGCTAGAAGCTGTCACTACAAGATCTTACAGTATGTAGATACGTTTCATAAACACAGAAACACACGGATCTGAGTGAAGCAGCAATTATCAGGTGATTAGGCAGACTTCTAGAAGTTTCCTCTGTATATATTCACTACTGTAGACATACCAAGCAACTATCAACGAATAGTTTCAAAACTAAACCACAAAATTATTGGCGAAAGATAATGCAAACTAACGAGAAAAAAACTAACAAATATGTAGTTATACAATAAAACGTTATGTTGAAAACTTCATATATTCATACAGACAAATTGACCTAACATTTTGGAGGGAGCAGAAGAATAATAGTCAACCAGCAAATGACCGGTACTGTCAGCAAACGTGTAATGGATACAACCAGGGAGAGATCGGATCAACTACGGATGTGTCCAGTTTGCAGTGATGATGACCCGACGATTAACTAACTAACTAACTAACTGACTGACTTCAACATTCTAGACCAACATTTTCATTTACATGTACATACTAGACAGACCGATGAATATACTTCAACAACGAATATGACAAAGACAATAACGTTCCTTAACAGACTAGACAGGCGTATAGAAACCTACTGTAAAATACCAGACGGATGAGATATACGAGGGGGAGTCAATAAGTAAGTCACAAATTGATGTTGGATGGCAGGAAAATGCAGTAGGTGGTTTCTAAAGCTGTTTATAGTTGATATCATCATAGAACTTTATGTTTATGTTCGCTAGCTGTACCTTGCGCATGCGCAGCACAAAAAACAAAATGGCTACTGTACTTACAGAGTGTACAATCAATGAACAACGTACTGTTGTGCGTTTTTTATGGGCAAAAGGACTGCCTGCAAAAGACATTCATAAAGAAATGCTTCCTGTTTATGCTGACAATTGTTTGTCCCGTAAAGCGGTGCACAGCTGGGTAAAAAAATTTTCTCAAGGACGCTCTAAAATTGTTGACGAAATCCGATCTGGTCGTGCTGTTGAAATTGCAACAGACGCATCTGTGCAGCGGGTTGAGGAGATGATTCGAGGTGACAGACGAGTAACGATAGACGCTGTAGCAGCTGCAATAGGGTGCTCACATGGTTCAGCATACAGCATCATGCATGACCGATTGAAATTTAAGAAAGTGTGTTCAAGGTGGGTGCCCAGACAATTGACGGACGAACACAAAATGAACCGATTAGGCTTGTCATTGGAGCATCTCTGTCAATACGCAAATGAAGGAGAAGACATGATGAACAGGATTATTACTGGGGACGAATCATGGGTGCATCACTACCAGCCTGAATCACAACGTGCTTCAATGCAATGGAAACATCCTTCTTCGCCTTGTGTCCAAAAATTCAAGGTTACACCATCAGCAGGGAAGGTTATGCTGACAGTGTTCTGGGATTGTCAAGGAGTGCTTTTAACCAATTTCAAAAAGAAAGGTGACAATGTGAATTCTGAATCATACTGTGAAGTTCTATCAGTGCTTCGGGATGCAATTCGAAGAAAACGTCCAGGGCTGCTGACTAGAGGAGTGCTACTCCTTCATGACAATGCTAGACCACATACGGCTCGATTAACTCAGGAGAAAATAAAAAATCTTGGTTGGAAAATTCTGGAACATCCTCCTTACAGCCCCGATTTAGCCCCTAGTGATTTTCACCTTTTTGGTCCACTAAAAACCCACTTTGGCGGGAAGCATTTCGCGACTGACGCAGAAGTTGAATGTGAAGTGAAAATGTGGCTTAAAAAGCAGAGCACGCAGTTCTACGCAGCAGGTTTGGGAGGACTCATAAAACGATGGGATAAATGCATCAATGTTGGTGGAAATTATGTTGAGAAGTAAAGGGATAATGTATGTGTAAAAATAAACAGTTTTCAGGTTTTTATCGTCGTCAGTTTTTTTCTAAAGAGCCATTGTGACTTACTTATTGACTCCCCCTCGTACGTAGACAAACTATAACAGACCAGACAGACACATGTATTGACGAAAATAAACAGATAAACAGACAAACGTTAAAGATCAAACATTTATTAAAAACCGACAGATACATAAACTTACTTTAACAAGTCAGACAGAATGACGGATTTAATAAGACAGACACATATTGAATAGACAAAACAATAATTGGACAAAATGTTCTCAGGAAAATATATTCCGACAAAATATCTCCAAAACAAACTACACATTTAAATAAACAAATATATTATATATTTATACAAACTGCAATAAACATTAATAAACTATATAATGTAGTAAATAATTATAATGAAGTCTTCAAATGATATGAATTGTCATACATGAAGTTAAGTTGATTGGTTTGAGTTTACTACAGAACATCAATGTTCAAAACACGAGCTATGTTGTTTTTTCCAGGAAGGTAAACGGATCTGCTGGATCAACAATTGCTTTAATAGTATCATCTACACGTTGGTAAATTTTGTAGGTTTTGTTGTTGTTGTTTTTATTTGGTTGGTTGATCAGCGGCAATTCGTTGATTCCATTTCGTTGAAGATGTCTGCAAACATCCCTAGCTAGAGATTCTTGTCGAGGTAGAAGATACGCCTGCTGTATTGATGTTGTATAATGTACCTGGTGCCTCCTCCCGTGTTTTCAGAACATTGGATCACTGACCAAAATACTGGACAGCTAGTATGATTACATAAGCGACTAACTTAGTATAGTGATACTTCTCAGTCCAGTCTGCCTTTGTTATTTTACTTTTCTAGTATGTTGAAACACAACAAAGATGTCATGTGCCATACCAGCTTTGCATAGGGAAGCTCCTGAGTGCTACCAGCCTAATTACTCCATATCTATCCATCTTATGTTTGTATAAAACATATCATATCTCCTTGGGGATGTTAATAAATTTGTCCAAAAATTTTCTATATTAATATTACTATTCCTTTTTTGGCTATGCAGATATATTTTGTCTGGTGATTTTTTTGTCCGAGATATTTTGTTTGATATATTGTGTCTGAAAATATTTTGTCATGGAACCAACTAAGCAGAAATGTGAATTTAATAGCTCAGACATACGTGAATTTAACAAACCAGAAACAAATGTGAATTTAATAGCTCAGACATACGTGAATTTAACAAACCAGAAACAAATGTGAATTTACATTACTAGACCAGACAGCGACAAACGTATTTAATAATTTAGTCAGACATATACTGAACAGACACGAAAGACAGACATAATATAAACTTACTTCAATGAAATTGGCAAGTAGAGTACAATTGAGCTCCTGCTCTAGAATGTCTCGGTTGCTGCAGTTCTTGTAGCAGCAACAGATAAGGGTAGGGAAAAGCACTGCTACAAGACGCGGGTCGCTGAAATATTGAAAGGGTAGGGCACACAGTTGCTGAAGTACAGTTGGGGGCTGCCCTGACTGGATGATCACCTAGGTAGCAAATGACAATAGAAGTATGTATCAATAGAGTGTATTTTCACTTAACAAAGCTGAGTTATCATAAAAAGTATTATTTCGATCTATAAGTCATGTTCGCCTAAGTAAACACTCGTGTTGCAGAACAAAGAACAGTATGCATGGTTATGATATAATCCATTTAGCTGTAAGAATGCAGTCATTGGCAGCCTTTAGACTTTCTGACAAAATTGCCAAATCCTTCTCAGTTGAGTAAACTAGGTGATACCCAGACTCGTACACTATTGTCCCAAATGTATGGCTGTGAATGTAAGGCATTCCAGAGCGACATTATACCAGGATCACAACATCCTGCTTGAAGTGTAGCACACACCACCGGGCCAACTAGCTTATTACTCTTTTGTCAGGTTTACTGATCCATCCGCATGGACGAGTCAACGAGCATTACCTGCCACATATGAATCTGTCACAAAGAAGACAAGATACAATGTCCGATGGCATGCATACTCTTTGTCATTAATGGGATCACTTGATAGAAGATACAAGTAAAACATTGAGACAAGACATGCAGTGCTAATTATGACTTTCTAAGGTGACAAGATGTCAACATATCCCCACAGTTTCCTTCATCGAATCCTACGACATATCTGGAAGGCAGATAGTATCCTTATTCTCTGACACAGAAGTCCAGGCACCGGTTACCACACAGGCGATCATATGTATATTCATAAAGTACACTAGGATAATAAAAACACATTCTACCAATCCTAATTCTGGCAGTAACTACAAATTAGGAGAACTAGCATGTACTTTTTTACGTCTATATGTTCTCAATTTCCCCAAGCTTCTTTTCGCTTCATTTTTGCAACCTCTTATGACACTATATTCATTAAAAATCAGTTTGTAACAGTCCATCACTGCCATTCCTGCAGTCATTAAGATTAGTTTGTATAACAGTGTCTCTTTGGCGAGTCTATCGTCAATAATACAGCACTGTGAACAGTGCGGGTTTACCTATAAGCTACACAAGCTATAGCTTAGGGCCCCCACTTTCTTGGGATCCCCCAAAAATCTTATTTAGCACTGATATATAATAGCTGGACTTATAAATGGCCCCATATCTCAAATAGCTTAGGACCTTATAAGTCTAAATGCGGCACTGCAGTGAATACATCGTAAAGTCCTTCCAATGTGACGTTTTCAATTTTTCGTGATTTTTATTGGTCACTTTGTGTATTTTTTTGTCGACAGAAAATGATAATCATGGGAATAATAGAATAGCATCACTTTTGACGGATGACTCCAGATTAGTCCACATGACTATAATTGACGAGAGGTTCGTTTTTGACATAAATCATGAATGTGTCAACATCAGAAGCATACGACCGCCGAAGACAGATGTGTCGGGCTAGTGTCGCAAATGAATTGGCGACTCAACGTATTTATTTTTTCTGGACATCCTGCTGGAAATCTAGTAGGACCGTTGTCCTGCTACAAGAGAGATTCAGCGGGAGTTTGAGAATGAAGGAGAAAAAGAAGCATACGAGATATGCTTGTGTAATTCCGAGCTTAACTCTTTAGCTGCGGGGGTATCCTTAAGGATACGATGAGGTGTTGCGGCTATTTTCCAGAGATCTTCTTAGTTTCCCAGGGAAACAATTCGTCTGGGTGCTTTATTATAATCTTCCAGAGTATTATAATTTTCCTTGGGAAGCATGAAAGAGGAGGATCTCCATAACATGGTGATGGTTTCTCATATCCATAAGAATACCTCCGCAGCTAAGGGGTTAATCTGAAAGGATACCCTGTGATGAAGAAGAAAACGTGAACATGAGTTCAGCCAGACAACATAAAACCATGAGTTTTTCCCCGTTAAAAACTCATTCATATGTGGATGTGGATGTGTGTGTGTGAGAGAGAGAGAGAGAGAGAGAGCGTGTATACATGCATCAAATGCGCTATAAGACCATGAGTTTGTCCCCATTAAAAACTCATTCATATGTGGGTGTGTCAAAGAAAGAGATAGAGAGAGAGAGAGAGAGAGAGAGAGAGAGAGATTATACATGCATCAAATGCGATATAACATTACACGAACACGTCGCATTTCTTCCAATCTGCAACTATTAAGTTTAAGGGAGAAATGAATGCGCGTGAATCATATGAGAGTGAAGTAATATAAGAAATGGGAAGAACAAACAGAGAACGGCTCGCGGGGAATGACTATATTAAAAGAAGATAATCTCATCATTTACTCTGCCAACCAGAAGCGCATGTGATATTTAATAGCTTTTCATTAACACATAGAGAACGAACAGATATTAAAAAGCCACATATCTTCTCCGACGCAGCCAGAGACAATTGTGTGTATAATACATAGAATAACAGAGAAATTAGATTAGACAGACCTAGTTACAGCCTGTCAGCATGTAGACAGACTAATCCATATATAAAACATGCTTATATTTAACTAGTAACCAGACATATAGATGGACTTAAGAGACAAAATGACAGCAAAACATGAGTTCCCATCAGGAATCGATGGGGAACCCTACGCTTGTGATAAGCCAAAACGCCCCTAAAATTTGCAGTTTTAATTCGGACGGGAACTATTTTCCTTACATTTAAAATAGAGGCAAACTAAAACTGAGGTAATAAACATCGACATTCAACCATCAACTGGTACAAACATCTGACAGAAACGTGCCGCGCGTCTCTTTTGTAGTATCACACTCTGCCGGAACATAGAACCGATGTTTTGTTTATGAGGGTTTTGAGGCGGTTCCCCGTGGTTACAGTGATGCAACGCCCACGTGTTTTTCATAGCGCTGCTCGTTATGAACGTTCCAGGCATCGACGTACCGTAGATTATCAGGTTCGTTTTCCGAGGACTTAATCGAGTCTAAAATCTGGCCAGATTGAGTGTGAACACAAAATTCTTCTGCGGGTAGAAATCTGGATGAAAATAAGAGACAACATCTGTGTAGCATTATCTTATTAAACTAATCTGTTTGAGAACGATAGGAGAAAACTTGACAATTTCAACTTTTGGCGGAATTTGTGATCACAGAATAGCGTTATTTTTATTGCTTCAAAATATTCTATCTGATATCAAGATAGGAGCTGGAAAAATACCCAAAGCAATTCACGTTTTCAGCTGCAGTAAGTTCCAGCCCGTAAAACCTATGTTTTGATCTATATTTTCCTCATAAATTTGAAAATGGATTGAAAGTTACGAGTTTGGTCACTCTTTTAGGACATATTTTATTCTGTTAGTTAACTTATAATAATGTTCAACTATCTGGTGCCATGGAACACTCTCAGATGTTTTCCCGCTCCATTGATTATGAAAAATTACATTTTACCAAAGATTGCTCTATGATACAGTAGTAGTATGTGTAGTTCAGTAAAAGTAAGAAGGTATTTTGCCACAATGCACTATTTTAAAATCCCGATTCAGTCAAACATAATCTATATGTCTAAAAATCAGTACCCATGTTTTGTAGCTAAGGAATCATTGCCAGTGATTCCATTGCCATTGTTAGTAGGTAAAACCATCTCAATTCAAATGACAGGGACTGAGCACATATGGGGCTTCATAATTTCAAAGACACTGATTCTATCGAAAGATAAATCCTTAATGTTTAGTAACATTCCGGCGCGCTGGAAATACGAGGGCTGTGGTAATATATAGCAAATATTGGGAAAAGCGGTAATAAATATAAGTGTTGCTGATATTTATATATAAACAAAATATTCCTACTATAAGCCCTAACAATGGTCCTATCCGTACTAGATACTTCTGATGTGTCTATAGTCCAGCATAACATATATGGAGGAAGAAGTATACATATTTGAAGTGGATTCTCCCACGAGGGCAGTACTCCCATTCATGTTTTCACAGATGTTAACAGCTGATGTCTACTAAGACTTATTGTTGTGCCTTCTTCCACAATCACCAAGATGTGGAAATATTTCAGCACGACAACGATAGGCCTCACACTACTTATGTAAACAGGAATTTCTTAGCCCAGCAACCATTTCTTGTACTGTATATTCTCCTGACATGAACCCGATGTAACACGTTTGGGATAAGCTGAACAGAAGCGTCCAGTAGAATGACATCAACAATGTAAGTAATCTGGAACGATCACTCATTGCAAAATGAAACTTCATACATCACACGATTTCGAGACACTGCAATAGCATGAGGCGCCGTGTCAAGTTTGTATAGAAGCTGCTGGGAGACACATATTAAAATTTAATGACGGTTGCAACTTGATGACAAGGGTAGACAACTACTTACTATCCGGTTTCGAATGATTGTATTTTTTTTAAAATACTGCCGATTTAATTCAGCAAATGGTTCATAAATGTGAAAAAAATAGCTTCTGTTAATTGAAATTCAGCACGTGCAGTAGCTCATGTGAAAACATGCGTTTCTAATGGTTGCTAGAGTATATATATAGTACTGGCTCTGTAACAATATCTTAAGAAGAAAGATATTTTTTGATCATATAAAGAGATAACAGCATGGAAAGATTAATTGCTGAAGGCAAAGTTAACGGCAACAAGGGAAGAGGACGTCCAAGACGACGATAGTGTAGTGATATATCAAGTTATTTAAACATGTCAGTACAATACAAGAATCAGAGTGGACAGGTTTTAACGGAACAAATAGCTAACATAATTAAACGGAACGAAATTCCTATAAAGACGCATATACCAACACATCCAATATTCGACACGTTGCGCGATGAGAACCCCTGACCACTCGACATGCGCGCTGCACACAGAGTGGGGGGGAGGTGGTGGATGACCAGTTCATTGCGCGTAAATCGCTAGATCGGTATTTTAAGTTACGACTTTTTAAGTTTCAGATGAAATTTAAAAGTTGACATGTTGTCACGTGATTTGTCCACTGATTCTTGTATTGTACCAACATGTCTCTAGCTGTGGCAGATGCAACTCGCCCACAATGGCGGAGTTTTACAAAGACAACATTCCGGAAAGATTTGACATATATATATGTCAAATATATATATATATAGACACATATACTGTAAAGTTTGCTTTTGTTTGATATGCATACTGGTTAGTAGAAAGAATTCCATGTCTTTACATAGATTGTAGAGAGAGAAAAATTGTGCCGTTACTCAAAGAACAGCCAGTCCAGAAAAAAATGCATGCTCTACTGAGTCCTCCATTCCTTTAATTTGTAATGAAGATTCATTATTTTCCGTGCGCCCGCATGTCTTAATACTCACAGGCTCTCCAAGCGCAAACACGCGCACTGGTGAGCATGGCTGCAGGTGAATCATGCAGGTATCACAAAAAAGTCGAGGGTTTTATAAGCGCAAATAAGTATATTAGCGACCGAGAAGCCCTCAGGTCAAAATATCACTCACGTTAATTGACATCTCTATAATTAATTTACAGCATTACTGATGTTTGCTTCCAGCCCTGATGTACTGTAAGACTCTTACAGCCAGTTTCTTGTAATCTGTCCTACCAATCAACCATTAGAGCAATGAAAATATCGATACTGATCGTCTAGAAACTCAAGACCGTGTTTCTTCAAGCTTAAGCAATAAAGTATTACACATATTTGCTTTTTATATTTTTTTTACAATAGTTTTTCATGATAAATTTCTAATGCAAAAACAACAAAAATCACACCAGACAATTTCTCGGAACAAGGTTTTTTTTTAATCCATGGTATTTCATGTTTTTTTTTTTTTTTTTTTTTTTTTTTTGGGTGTCTTTACATTACTTGAACTTTTATTTTTCCGGTTGCAACATACGGCTGTGAAACATGGACTCTAAGTAAAACAGCGGAAAAGAGGATCAACGCCTTCGAGCTGAAATGCTACTGGAAGATACTTAGAATATCATGAAAGGATAAAATCAGAAACTCAGATATTATAAACACACTGAATATTCCAGAGTGTTCCAGAGTGAATATTCCATTACTAAACACAATAACAAAAAGAAAACTACGCCTGTTTGATCATATAAAGAGACATAACTGTTTAGAAAGACAAATAATGGAGGGAAGAGTACCTGGGAATAGGAGAAGGGGTAGACCAAGAAGACGATGGACTGACGACATTAAAGATAACATGAATAAATCGCTAGAAAATGCAAGCCACATTATTTCAAAATGCAAGCTCTCATCGCAGAGAGAGGTTCAGAGAGTTCATTGGGAAGACAACGTTCTGGAAGGAATACGTCACACGACATATGACATTACTTGACATCACTTTCGTTTTCCCCTTTGCTACATTGGACTATTACATTCACATTTTTGGGAGCCGCGGTAGTGTAATTTTGTCAATATTGCACCGACCAACAGACCTGTGTTTTCAGTTCATTCGCTATTAATGGTATGAAATAATAAGTACTCGATTGGTTCACCCATCCACCATGAAAAAGGGTACCATGGATATTGCTCTGGAAAGGTCGATGATTGGCGCCATCGCTACTGAGGAATTGCGGTAGGCAGCGCTAATTTGATGGTTTCTGGTCAACCACTGACTATACAGCTGAGTACTTATAGGAAACCGTGTACTATAAAGCTGATTCATAACTCAAATTACCATTATCTTTCTACTCATATTCCACGTTATTTATGTGGCTTTCATAAGTAAAGCTGGTAGTATACATGGTATGACGAAGAAATCATTAATACAGATTTTTGGCTGTATTGATTTTCTAGGCAATCTATATATATATAAATGGCTCTATGTTTGATACAAAGAAAAAGACCAGACCAGAAATCTCAACGGTTTCACCGATTTCAATGAAATTTGGCATGGCGACTCATTGGGTAAGAAATTCCCCCGGAGTCGATATGAGAAATCTTAAAAGTTGAGAATTACTATCCAAAATCCACGATCGAGTATTGCTTTAATAATTTCCCAGTGATAGTATACTATCTGGACCTTCACGTGTCACTAACTCACCGACCTTTACATTCTTTGCAACATTACAAAATTATTATATAAATACTGTTTTACACACACAAATATATCGCCGTGGTGGCGTAGTGGAAAGAAAAAACACACTTTGTTTTAATGTGACTGGCGCTAGTGTTCGTTGCTACATTAAACGTTTAAATAATCGCGTATGTTGTTTTTATTTTCATAAACGTGTCCATCAACTTATATAACCTACATATATCTGTATATATATATTGAACAGTATGTAGGGGCCTACCTAGGCCCTTCTAAAAGATCGGAATACCAAATTATTAACAAATTAAATTGTACGCAGGTTATATCTTGGCGCTCTTCAGGAACGGGGTTATGTGTTTTGTGGGACTATCAATTATAAAGCTTGCTGAATTTGGGGAAAAACGTTTGTATTTTCTCTAATATTATATATGTATGTTCAGTAGATTTTCACTGTTTTCTGAAAGGTCCGGGTGTCCAACTGCCTTCAGTGGAAATCGAACAAAGCACACTGGCAGTCCAAGATGCACACTACCCTCCAAGCCACAAAGTCTGGCTTTCACGATAAGTGCCAGAAAAATATGAATTCATATAGTTTCATCTCTTTCTATTCCTTGGCATGTGCTCATATGTTTTACGTATTTATATTTTGACATGCAAGTTTCAGACAAGAACATTTTACATATTGCAATGTAGGATATACCGGTCCAGAAAGTGAAAATATCGATGGGAACTGTAAACCATGACTGAACACACATAGGTTTATCAGGATTGAATCCGACTAAGTTGTAGTAGTTTGAGAACAAGCATGGAGGACTTCATGAGAATATGTTCTTGCCACGTCTACGTTCTCCATTTGTAATGCTTGGCTTCTTGAAAATGTAAATGAGTGATCAGAAGACTGCAGCAAAAATGTGCACTTTATCGTAAATAAAATTTAAAAAAAAAAAAAGAAAACCGTAGTTTTGCGCCGATCAATACACACGATCGACGTTTCGACGAAAAGTTCTTCGTCACGAAAGGTATGATCAAACACAGAATGGAACCACAAAATCAAATGGAGAATGGAGACTACATGCAACACGAAAGTGATGTTATACACATGGAATGACAGATATGTATTGTTCTACATAAAACTACTTTTCAACACCTTTTATACTTCTGTCCCAATATTTATTTACCTAGGGTACAGTTTTACTATTTTTCTGATTACTCAATTTTTATTTCAATTTGTATGACTATTGTTTTTCACTGCACACTATTATTACGTCTCGCATTTACATGTATTCTGTCCTATCACATGTCTAACATTGTTCAGTTGCATGTAGCTTCCGTTTGATTTTGTGTGTTTCTGTTTGTTTGTCCCCTTCTTGATAAAGACATTTTGGTCGAAACGTTAATCCCGTGTATTGTTCAACATAGAACTGCTATTCAGCAATTTTTACTCATTAAAAAAATTATTTACTAACCCTCTGTAAGGGCGCATATATATATATATATATATATATATATATATATATATATATATATATATATATATATATATATATATATATATATATATATCTGAAATATTAGACTGAAATGGACAAGCTTGTGCGTTTTTGGAATCTGCAGGTTAAATATATACAGAAGCAGGTACACTAAGAAAATATTTGAAGCACTACAGGTGTGATTTTCCAGTGTTATAAATGAAGAAGTAAAAGATAACTTTTTACGAGTCTTGTATAGGACATTACATTTGAAGTATTTGTGAATGTCCAGTCACCTACACGTCCATGTGCTGTGCCACATAATATGGAAGACAATATGTTTTTCACTGAGAGTCAAAAACTTTCAATTTATTTCTCTTGAGTTGGGATTCTGAGACTTGATCACTAACCTCTCTGCTATCAAAGCTGGCAATGACAATGTTAATTAATAATAATAGAAAGACGCTAATCAGAAATGACCAATCAACCAAATCAACGGAGACAGGCTACTCTCATGAGTCTCACGCAGGACGCTGCGAGAATCTGCAACCTCTGCAAGCTGTCACAGTCACCAAGAACATTTCAATAACGTCCCTGTGAAAACCAGGTCAGATGTCTTTTGTGTGGCTTTATTTCTTCTTTTTTGGTGGGATGGGAGTAGTTGCAAGGGAGTTGGGAGTTAGCAGGGTGACCGACACGAGAGAGTAAAAGAGAGAGAGAGATGGTGACAGAGATTACATAGCTACAAGGAGATATATGCGTTTCAACAGTGTTATGTTGAGAAAACCAACAATCTACATATTTAGCACCAATTATGTTTGATAAACACATGCCATCTTACTGAAGAACCGCATGAAGTAAACACAAATGTAGAATGTGGCACACCCCTAGTCATACAAACACTGCTACTTACAGTACCATATTCAGCACCATTAACGCACTCTAATACTATCCCTTACTATTTCGTTTTTAGTGCTCTTCCTGACTTATTTATCCCCCAAATCCCAAATGAATGAGTTGGACTATTTTAAAGAATTAAATAACACTTCAATGTGCATAACTTTCTTGAAGGCGTCAAAAGAAACACTTGAAGAAAACAAAAATGAGAGAGAAGCTTTTTGCTATTGCAAAAGGGGTTCTCACCAAAGGTTTATACAAGAGGTAGGCAATCTATTGGGTTGACGGAAAGGGGATGAGAATTTGTGTGTGACCAGTCAAGTATTTTCAGTTTCTTGCAATTGAAACTTAATAAAGTAGTGATATCGTTGGTCAGCGCATATAAAAACATTGGTAGCATTTTTTATACATGATTGTAAGATTCAATTCAGTAATTTTTTTTTTTTTTTTTTTTTGGGTTGTAATTATTTTCGTGATATGAATTATGTTCGGTAGTTTAACTGTCTATTGTGGAATACGAACCGGGTACAATAGTCGTCACAGACACTCCGTGTACCTATACTGCCATATATGTACTGTTAAATCAGCCTAATAATAGCTTGACGTGTCAGAATTTGACCACCTTGAGTTCTTTAGCAATTATTATCTCACATTATTAGAACTGAAGATTATTCTATTTTTGTTCAACAATTTGTGAATATGTTTTTGAAACCACTTATAGGTTAGTAATATTGTCAGTGTTACGTCAAATAGCACGACTCTCGTTGAGTTAGGAAACACGACCGATTTTGCACTAGATAATCCAATATTAATCCTTCATTCTGTCTGAAGCCAGGTCGTCGTGGCCCTAAAGGGGAACAAAGAATAGAATCACTGTGAACTGCAATGCATGGCGTAAAAGGCGATTATGAGGAAGTTGTATGTCTATAAGGTTGGTTGGGTAAAAAATCATGCTTAATCCGGATGTATCAACCAGAAATGCACAGATATCGCAGTCACAAGCTGTAAATCATGATACAACTTATTCCGGACTGCATCCTAACAATATGCTTTAAGTTTGAGAACGAATGCATAATATCATTCCACGTTATCATAAACAGATACTTATGTTTTATGCAAATGATGACAAAACAATGAACTTTAAATTTGATATTGACTTTCAAGAAAAAGACAGCACGCACAAAAACAAAACTAATGAAAGGAGACGGCTAGCTCCTCTGGGGTTTAAGTGCTCACTAGGAAAAGAGTTTTTGTTTGTAGTAGGATGATTGGAAGTTTATTAGACGTGTCGCCTTTCATTGTTGGGTCATGAGGGAGGAAACATCCGTCGCGGGACCTCTCATTCAGGCCACGGAGTTTTCACAGTTCTGACTAGCCAGGTCACACACGGACACCCTAGACAGAAGATTAGAGTCCCCGTATGTTGCTGTCAGCGGGGAGAAAGAGCTTCAGATAGAGGATAAATGACTCCCCTGTCGCGTGGGACTCCTCATGGGACGTCAATAGACGATACATGAAGGGTTCAGGAATCCAAAAAACCGACAATAACAGAATGATAAAGTAGGCGAAACTAGAAATATCACACACAAGAGGAAAGACAGTAAAGAGAAAAAATGCCGCCAGAGAAAATGCATTAGACAGAAAGTAGGATCAAAATTATCCCCCCAAAAAACGGGAAACAGCTATAGAAAAAAACAGAGAAAGAAACAGCTATAGAATAAAATATAAATGATGAGATAGGATGAGAAAGAAACAGCTATAGAATAAAATATAAATTATGAGATGAGAAAGTGAGATCGGAGAATCTATCATATGCCATATTGTGTTCACATAACCGCAAAAGAGAGTAAAAAAGTGGTAGATATGGACATATCTATATGTTACAATATAACTAATAATAAGCCTCAGATGTGTATCGCTAAACCACGACCTCTAACATTTGTTATGATAATAAACTCTGATATAACAAATTGGACACATCCGCTGTTTAAAAAAGCTTGCATGACCATAAGAAGTACTTTTTTATTATTAAAAAAAAAAATAAGATAAGGACATGAATTAGATCGTGATAGAGGGCGTGAAAATGTGAGAGAGAATGTGACGAAAAGCGAGAGAAATAAACAAAAAGGTGAGAGAGAATGTGATGAAAGGCGAGAGAAATAAGCAAAAAGGTGAGAGAGAATGTGATGAAAGGCGAGAGAAATAAGCAAAAAGGTGAGTAAAGAGTCTGACAAAAAACGAGAGAAATAAACAAAAAGGATTGATGTTTAAACGGAAAATAAAACTGCCAGAGTGAGTGCTGAATCTACTAAATCAAGATATCAGAATGACGGAACAAAGTATCACTGATGAAGATCTTTAGAACATAGGTTCGATGTGCTGATGTCACCCATCTTGACTGAACTGATCATTTATCTCGTAAACTTTGTGTTGCCAGCCAATGAAAAGCATGGAAAAATCCGGATCACTCAAGATAAGTGAGGTTGCTTGAGATCAGAGAAGAAGGTCCTACACTTGTACAGCTTGATATTATCCAACTTGTGATGGAGTTAACAAATCCTAATAAAGAAGGGAATATCACGGCAAAATCCAACAGTGCCTCTATCTGAAGACAGTGTATTTAAACTGTTGCTTCTTCTTCGTTTGTTCTCAAACTCCTGCCAGCCAACGGGACATAATCTAAAAATGGAATAAGAGTTGTTAATGTTAACAGTCTGGCGGCGCTATCTGTGCATTTCGGTTGAACACATATGACGTTTGAATGGTTTTTCGGTCACTTTGACTTACGTGAGAAGATATCCAACCCCTTAGATTCATTTTAACATTCAACAAAACATCCTTAGCCATCTCTTACGATAAGCGTTGTAACAGTATTGTTATTCTTTGCTTCCGTATTTTCGGGTCCCAGAAACAGGGATTTTCAACGGTTGAAAAATACATTAAAAACTCAGAGAAGTGCTATATAACTGATATGATATAAGAAATATGAAACATCTCGGTGTCAATGACTGATTAATACGACTTCATGTATGAAACATCTCGGTGTCAATGACAGATGAATACGACTTCATGTATGAAACATCTCGGTGTCAATGACTGATTAATACGACTTCATGTATGAAACATCTCGGTGTCAATGACAGATGAATACGACTTCATGTATGAAACATCTCGGTGTCAATGACAGATGAATACGACTTCATGTATGAAACATCTCGGTGTCAATGACAGATGAATACGACTTCATGTATGAAACATCTCGGTGTCAATGACAGATGAATACGACTTCATGTATGAAACAAGGAGTAAAGGAGGCAGTTAATGCGTGTATGTATGTTCGGAGAAGGCGGTGGAAACATAAATACCTTAATGAAGACAAGTGTATAAATATGTGGAAGCGTCAGACTATAGATGCTTGAAACATACAGTATATAAATGATTGAGACAATCAATTATGTAACGAAACTGAATGAAACAATGATTAAAACTGTATAAATTCGTGCAAGAGATTAAAAATTGCTTGAAAGAGGCAGTGTACTGTGCTCGAAAGATGCAATATATAAGTGTTTGAGATTACTCATGACTGAAAGAGTATAAATATTTGAGACTATACATACTGAAAGAGTGTATACATGTTTGAAATTATACATACTTGAAAAAAACAGTATAGATGCTCAAAAGAAGCAGTTTATAAATGGTGCAAAGAGTGATTTACACACTCACCCTGCCACCCATAACAAAACTCAAAACACCGGAATTGTGAATTCTAGTAACAAATTAATAATTCATGTTGGTATCAAGTTAGGGAGCTACAGATGAACTAATTGTCAAGGACCTTTCATAGCATAAGATGGGCTTAAAACTCAGAAAGAAGACAATGAAACGAAGAAATAATAATGAGTGATGGAGGAAACTGTGTGATGTGAAGTCAAAAGAATAAATGTTGCTAAGTCACCGAGCTTTCGTAGGAGAATGTCAAACAATAGTAGCCGGGGTTAACAGTCATGACTGGTAGAGCATTGCCTTGGAAAATAATATTTAATTTAAAGTAATTGAATCATATATAAGACAGTAGAGGACATTGCTATTCAACGATTGTAGAATTTTTTAGTGATATTAATACATTCAATCACTGTCACATTGTCACAGTTTTTGGAACGAGCTCATTCCACCGAACTTGGTTTGTGAGGCAATCTTACCACTAAAACTGACAAAGTTTGGTTAGCAGAACATACATATCCTAACTTTTATTACTCTCACATTCTCTTAAGTGTGTTTAGGGGTCGTGGGTTCGAATATGATTGTGAGGTCTTGTTTAGAAAGTCCTACAGAGGTGGGTGTATCGGACCATTGGCGCAAATAAAACGGCGCCACATCGCATTTACATTCTCTGAACTACATCCTGCTCGAAATATAGTAGGACCTTTGTTCTGCTAAAAGAGAGATCCAGCGGGAGTTTGATAATGAACGATGAAGAAGAAGTTTACAAAATAGATTTCTTGGATTCCCTGGGGATTATCGCTTGAAGCTATGGCTCTACATGCTATGAGTGGTACTCTCAGTAGGCGGCGTGCCGTTTCGTTGAGAGACAGAATGCATGCAAAGAAATCCGAGTACAATGAAGTAAATTCTCTATGCCTTTTGAGATTTCTCATGTGCATTTTTCAGATTTTAAATTACATTTCACAGTTTTATGACAAAATGTTATGTGAGTTATATGTGAATATTACCAGCGATTATCAATTTCATATGTGCACTGGTGCTTATCTCAATATGTCCATCGGGATTGGTTCATAATTCCAAGTTGATTTATCAGTCTTCTCTATTATCTAGTAAGTTTCTCTTTATCAGCCGTTTCAATCGTTTAACCAAGATTTCGAAATATTGAGAACAACCATGTTTCCTACTTTCAGAAAATCTTCCCTTGGTGTATTGCATATGGCAAAACAATCCACTGATGTATCGTTTTTTGCTGATGCCATATTCACCAGTGTGTTCGCTTACTCATTACCCTAAACATCCGCATGTACAGGGAACAATTATGTATGTAATCATTATGGTCGCAGAACAACTTCACTCATTGGCTGAGCAAGACTCCCGCCTTATTTATTTTTCAGCTAAGACCCATTTTTAAGGAATTAACTTGCGCAGTTAAATGTTATTGCTATCCCTGTGTTTTTCTGTAAGAACTTATATTTGACATATCCATATAGTTGTACCTGTAACACTATAACATCCATTATTTTATTATTTTATTTTCTATTATAAATGTTCTCTTACTAAAGATAGTTAAGATCTAAAGCAGCAGCAGGGAAACTTTCTTGTGCCTAAGTCCAAATGTAAATTTAAAATATCATTCGCAGGCCATTTGTAAATTTTAAATATTCTCGGGTCAAACACACAATTATGAACCAAAAATTTAACCTGCAATATTTACTCAAACATTTTAGTTACTTATCCCTAATGTGATTGTTGGAACTTCCTTCTATTTGATGAGACGTGTATTTAGGTCATTACTATGATTCACTTAATAAAAATTTATTGCGTTCTTGATGAAAGACCTTAGATTTATTGAATGTTTAGTCCAGCCTTAGTTGTTGTCAGTGGGCCATACAAAATGATCTCGAGTGCAATTGCGGTCCGCGGTCGAGAGGTTCCCCACCCCTAATCTACAGGGTGCCAGGAATAATTAAATAGTCAATGGTCGAGGGATGATAACCACTGCACACAGAACACATCTATAGGTGCTCCAATCTCCACCTAAGTATATCCACAATTACGCGACGACTGACAGTTCCAGTTCTCTGTTGGTTAACAAACATTCTTTGCCGACCATAATAATGTTCATATCTTGCCACGCCCACATTTTAAGTCCAGCTCCTTTATTCTGGACATTGAAAAGGAATCAGCATCTTCATTTAATTTCGTTTGATCGTGCAGTTTCTCGAAGAATTCAATTTGCCAGCGCGATCAATTACCCTGCCATTTGATGGCAGAACCTGCCAATCTATTTGCTCTCTCTCTCTCTCTCTCTCTCTCTCTGTCTACAACATCCGAATGACCAGGCACAACAATAAATGTGACACTCTTCTACTTTTACCTCTTTGCAGCATTAAACCACTGTTAACGAATACGACCTACTTATATTTTCTTGATCAAGCTCAATGAGTCGCTGGGAATTCAGACATGAGTTGCACTCTGTGTGCCCATCCAGTTCAAGGCCCTGGCCACTGCTATAATTGCATTGCCTTGCTACTTGTTACAGCGGAAACACCATACTCCTCTCGAGTATGTCTTCCCCACACATTGAGCTGTAGTTATTGTGGGAAGTTATCACTACTCGAAAGGAAGTACAATAAAGTAATAAATTCCATCTTCCTACCAACATTGTGTTATCGCTGTCAGAGATGGCCTACCGACATTGTGTTATTGATGTCAGACATGGACACTAACTAAAGAACACGATATATAGCTTACTACACGTGAAATGAGGTGTTTAAGAAAAACAGCAAACAGAACACAAGATTATGTGAAGAATGAAGAGATTACAAGAACATGGAAGAACATCTGTGGTCAAATATATTGAAAAACATACTGAAATGGTTTGACCAATTAATGAGAATTGATTGGCCAGAAGCAAGAGCACACACCATGAAAATAGAAACAGCAAGATGCAAAGGAAGACCAAAAGAGAAGTTGGATTGAAAGAGTTACCGACACTATGAGACGTCACAATATTACTATATATCAAGCAACTAAACGTGCCATAGCCCGAAAACCGATTGTCAATCCTGCAAAGCCTTACAAAGGCAGAGAAAAGAAGGTAGTTAGCAAGTATACTAATCTACGGAAACATTTATCAATTCTGCACCATATGCCACATCCTCAAGTGCGCATATACTTGCACCATATGCCACATCCTCCAGTGTGCACATACTTTGTATTACTTCCTCATGCTCCATCCATGACTTTCCTGTCTTTAGTCTATCATCTTTCACACGCTGTATTTCAGTATGCAGAGATTGCTATTCATCAGCACCAATTTGGAGGTAGTATCTTGCTTGGCACAACTGTAATCTATGTTCCACAGTTGGACAGTCAAGTAAGAATCACATTGCTCGTACATATATGTCTCTCGTGCATCCAAGAATGCTACACATCATCTCATTCTGGATCTTATCCAACCTTTCCGTCCTTGTCTGGCTGAGAGTCATAATTTTCAATGCATATTCAATCACAGAAACAACCAATTCTTGGTATAGAAGAAAGAGTAACATCTGTTCACTCTGAGCAGCAGCTTTCATTGCTGAAAGACATTTTATTGCCCTTAAAATGATGTGATCAACATGATCATTTAAGCTTAGACTCCTGTCAAAAAGGCTCACACCAAATATTGCACTGTTCTGGTTCTTTCAACAGTGTCCCAAAGTAAAACTAGGCATTGATGTGTTTACGTGACTGAAATATGAACTCATATGGTGACACTATCTAACAGAGCGACCTACCAACTTTCACTATTTCTTCGTCATCCGAAGATCACAATGGAAATCAAAAGACAAATAATATCTACAATTTTTATACCAACACTCTGCTATCAATGTCAAACATGGTCTTTAACGCCTCGCAGCAGAGGAAAATCATTACATGGGAAATGAAGTGTCCGACAAAAGCTACAATGGCTACTAAACTAGATAAATAAGATATTAAGAAATTAGAACACAAAAAAAGTAGGTATAATTTCATGTATTGAACATATTGAAAGACAGCAAGTAAAATGGTTTGGTCACCTTATGAGAATGAACCCAAACCAAATACCAATAAGAGCATATAACAAAAGAATATCCGGGCATACGGCCAAGTATAGACCCAAAAAAACGGAACAATCATGGAATTAATGCAACCAAGGCGACACATCTGATATTGGATTAACAACTTAAGCCCCCCCCCTCCTCCCAATTACATAATCAACACCTGACTGGAACATACTCTTGGATGGTTGCTGAAACAGAGAGCAGAGCACTTACAGGGAATGTCCTATGTGCCATGATGCTGGTTTCTAATCAGGTGGTGCATGAGGATGTCTTCATAAACATTTGCGTTCATCATTTTACTTTGTGGTTAATGTGGAATAAATGCTTCAATTATCACCTAAGGAATGTTAGAGCATAGAATGTGATAACAAACTCTACTACTAACCTGATTATCTGGGTGAAGGACAGAGAAATAGCCGACACATAGTACCACTTCATGTAGCAGTTCTTCTGCAGTAACATGGGAGCAGTACCAGATGAGGTAACTTGCGATGTGACGGAACTCCAGGGATAGACCTTCCTCGCCCAGAGTTCTCTGTCAAATATTAATTGTATACATAATTAATTCACTACATTCGTGTTAACTAAGTACAACTGTGGTCTCTATTTAACCAAATTTTACATATTTTTTTCTAGGCATTCAATCGCTTCTGTTATACCCTGGGGCGTAGAGTTAATTCAGGGAAATGGCATACGATTCCACCACGCAATCTGTCTTAACCCTGATCTAGTCTAAGCAGAATGTTTAAGCAGTCTAAGCAGTTAATGGAAATGCGATGTGTCGTCGTTTTATTTGCGTCAATGGCCCGACACATCCGTCTTCGGTGGGTAGTAGGAGTTTCAGGACGCACACTGAAGAAACACTATGAAAACAATGCTAGCAAAAAATGATATAAATATAGCAGGATGTTCTATAAATTAAATGAAACTCAGCTTTTCGGTGACAATGACAATATACACGCGGGATCGGACAGGTTTGTCAAGCCCTAAGCGGAAAAACAACGTTTACTGACATCATCTCCGCGTGATGCTAGGGTTGCATAGCACCAAGATCACTGTTTACTCATTATCCAATTGTTGCTTATCTAAAAAATTCCACAGCATATGTGGTTACCGCACATTCCTCCCCTCTACGGTTCCAGTTTGATCAGTTGTTTTCATTCAATTCTTGCAACTGCCAATAGTCGTTTGTCAACATGTTTGCTTGTCCCATTATCTAGTCACGGTGTGAAATGTTATCACTGTAAAACAAATCAATTTAATCTCGCTTTAATTTTCCTTATCTCTACAATCATTGCTGAAGACGGATGTGTCGGGACATTGGCGCTAATAAAACAGAGATACAGCGCATTTCCATTTTCTGGACTACATCCTTCTGGAAATCTAGTAGGACCGTTGTCCTGTTACAAGAGAGATCCAGTGGAAGTTCGAGAATGAATGCTGAAGAAGAATCTCTACAAGCAACTCAAGTGTAGCATAATCATAGACAGAGTCATACTTAATGGTAACCAGCGATGGGTTTACGCATTTGAAACACACTCAGAGAGGTTGTGACAATCCACTACTTTTACGTCAACTTCATTTATCTTAGACTAAGTTTCATTATTACATTTGTCAGTGATCTCCATCTACACCGGTGTTTCCCAACCTTATTTTTTAAAAACCATGCCCCATTTAAGTCCTTCTAAATTTCTGATGATATGTAACATATAGACCAATATATTTTGTATATTCAAAAATTGAATTATTCTCTACATGAAGCATAATTATGACTTGTTTGAATTGTCCCGCTGGACAATAAAATTGCTCCTCTGTGGGGTGGTGGCCCCATGTTGGGAAATACTGATTTACACGATCATCAAACACCGCCCTGTTGTTGTGTACGCCATGACTTTTATGTGCAGTCAAACAAATAATATAATAAAGAAGTATTTATAATTTATTATATCTATCTATTGTCATTCTGAATTGAATACATCTTATTGAAACACTATATCACGAACAACAAGCAGCAGTAAGAGTGGAGGGATAACCATTTGAATGGTTCAAAGTGGAGTGAGACAGGGGCGAGTTCTATCCTCTTATCTTTTTAACATCTATGCAGAGAATATAATGCGAAATGTAAGAGAAGAACTAGAGGAAAATGAGTTTCTTCCAACAAAATGGGTGGGTACAAGATTCCAGAAATAAGATATGCAGATGACACAGTTCTCCTTACTACACATCCTGAGGGACTGAAACAGCTAATCACAACAACACAGAAATACAGCGAGATCGAAAATATATATCTACACGCACAGAAAACAAAAATTATGACAACAGACAAAATAAAGATCAAATCAATAACCAACATAAACAATATAGAACTAGAATGTGTAAACAAATTTGAACTATCTGGGTGTAAATATAAACAGCAGGAGATTGTTCAGTCGACATTAGAAGTAGAATATCAATTGCAACACTAAAATTAACACAAATGAGAAAGCTATAGCAAAGTAGTAATAACTACACACTAAATTAACCCTTTTAAGATCATGAGTTTTCCTAATGGCAACACTTGGATGCGAAATTTGGACTTTAAACAAGGCAATATCCAAAAGAATAAATTCATTTGAAATGAAGTGCTACAGAAAGATCTTAGAATATCATGGACAGAGAAAACGAACATTGAAGTTTTGAAATTACTGAAACTAAATGAAGGGTGGCTACTAAATACCACCATAAGATGGAAGCTACATTATTTTGGACGCTTAAAGCGACATGATGGTATCGACAGGCTGATTCTAGAGGGCAGAGTGCTAGGCAAGAGAATTGTACTTACGTAAAACACAGTTTTTTTAAAACAAATGTTCCACTAAGATATGATCTGTGTTTTACGTAAGTACAATTGTTCTTACGTTTCACACATTTACCTTATATTGATTGTCGTATTGAAATTTTTAACTGCAACTTCTTGTGGGTACTTTTATGTTTTAGTTATTAGTTTAGCTTCATTTTCATCCATATCTTCCGTTTCTATATTTCGGTTGGTCACGTTTTTATGTGTTGTGATAATTTCCATTCGTCGTCGTTTGATGTTTTGTGCGTATCTTGATAAAGACCATTTGGTTGAAACGTTTAAAATGTTTTGTGTATTGCAATGTGTATGTTTCCGTGTTTGCTCATTATAACCCCCTAGTTTTAGTGATAGTCCGTCGTGTCTTAGTGGAACATTTTTTTAAAACCTGTGTTTTACGTAAGTACAATTGTTGTTACGTTTCACGCAGTTACCTTATATTGATTATCGTATAGGCAAGAGAAGAAGAGGAGACAAGAAGACAATGGACCAGCGACATCGAAGAATGTATGCACATGTATCAGGTCAATGCAGGACTGCTTGCCGGAAACAGAGAGGCGTTCAGAGTAACCACGACGAAGACAACGTTCTGGAAAGAATATGTCACTTGATATATCTATCGTCAATTCCACTTGTGTTGCTACGCGCCGTGGGAGAAAGTTGGAGTTATACTTCTCTGGTCATTTGGGCTGCAATGGCCATGGTCAGATCGTGTCTCTTTAATGTTTCTTTGATTGTATCCGCCAGCCTAGTTCTAGGTACTCCTTGTGTCCTGTAACCCAATCTTCTGCTGTTGTATGCACGAAGGGTTGGTTGCATTAGTTCCACTGTCATGAGGCACCTGGTTTGCTGTTTCTCGATGCAGTCTTGACATGAGATTTGTCTTTATTTCTTTTCTATTATCTTCGTCAGTCTATTCTGGTGACATTTATAGCTTTAATCAGACATCTCATTTCACATGTCATCTTTTTTTTGCTAGTGTCTATGTTAAGTTGCCATGTTTGACATTGATAATACAGAGTTGATATAAAAATGTTGTTTATCAGATTGTCGTTTTATCACCATGCATATTGATTTTTTTTTGGGGGGGGGGGGGGTTGGAGTATTGACGACAGTTAGTAAGTCACATTATCATTATTGGTTTTCTGGCATCTTATTTCATCTCTCGATTGAGTTTGCCATTTCTCTGTGATTGACAGACTCCACAGAGGATGTATTATTATAGTAAAAATCACGAGGCAGTAAACGGGACTTGAACAGCGGCCGTTCAGATAGCACATATTTGCCCCACAACTTGAGTCAACAAATTTTCCGCGGTATAAGTGGCGGCGCCCAACTCCTCTCCAATCCATGATAAATTATATACTTCCACAAATGATATCAGCATGGACTGTTCGCATTAACATTTCTTTTTACATTTCTATTCTCCTGATCAAATATAAATAATCAACACTTCGTGCGCTGTTTGAAATATGGATAAATGTATAAATATATCATCTACTCCTTACTTGTTATACTAGATAGCAAATAATCTCTTTGCACTGTCATGACCTACGGACGCTCCTCTTTCTATAATTTGTTGACTTGTCCCGATATTAAGTTTGATTTGTTAGTTCCAGTCGTAATTCCGTATTGGCTGTCTGATGTGTTTGTATAGTCTAGCTCACAGTACTCAAAAGCTTCCATTAATTTTATATGATCAATTTCATCATAAAGTTTTGTTTTTTAATAATATTCAATATAAATCAGATACTAGCCGTCTCGGTATTCCTCCCACACTCCCTCCTCTCCTCTCCTACACGTATTATCAAACGTCTACAGATTGCAGAATGGGATTCGTTTAACATTATTTACAGCGTGGCTGATATATATATGCCTTTCGGCCCGACACATCCTACTTCAGAATCTTTCAATTTCTGCAGCTATTTTCTATACCGTTCCTGTAGGGAAAATCTTGTCTTGCTCAACTGCTGCAATTTGCCCTCCATGCACATCTTAGAAAGTTCAAGGGTGTAATTGCTCGTGTGTTTACGTACGGAGATGAAAGAGGAGCAAAGAACATAAATATAGCAACCAACCATGAATGTCGCAAGATGTGACCAAGGATGGTTGGGCGTCGCACTGGCTACTTAATTCTGGTGTTCTATGTCACGCCATCATATCACTGTGTTTTTTACTTTGCCGTGTGGACTACTAAGTTTTCAAATGTTTGTGATGTTATCATAGTCTATGGATAACATCAACAGTGTTTTCAAGGGTAGTTAAGATGTAGGTGTCAACTGGATGTACTGCTTCTATTATATAGAAGCCATTCTATTTAATAATGTGAAATTTATGCCATGACAAAATTTACTTCAATTATCAACAACGCTGAACAGTTCATTATGTAGTGACCTTGGTAACACATCGTGTGCGTACTCTCACTAGCGGACGGTCTGAGACATGTTTGATCGGGCTCCACGTTAAACTGACAGTCTATCAGGAGGTCATACAATGTCATGTTGAGGTTGTTTCCAATTGTACTGTTAACCAATACATGTAAAGTCTGATTTTCTGCGAATTTACGCGTTTGAAGCACGATAATTTATCGGTCGACCGTGTATAAAGGCGATTTACGACAATTTATGCGTTCTGGACAGCATAGAGCACGGTGAGATAGTAGTTAATATAGTCATCCACTACAATGAACTTTATTTCCAGTTGTCTCGATTCGTCTTGCCACTGGTTGCAAATGAGGTCCGACAAAAGAGTGAAGTCTGCGATTTGCACAACTCTTCCTCATTTAAATCCAAATCTTCAGCTCAAGCCATTTTCAAATATTTACTCAAGGAATATGACTTTTCCACTGACTTTTACAAACATCACTTTTGGCAGAATGTACGCAAATGTGTGTCATAGAAATATCTTTATCCTACAGATGCTGAAGATTTACAAAACAGCGCTACTTCCAGTGCTGTTGTACGCTGCTGAAATATTGACTGTGCATCAACGACATGTGAGGAAACTCAAATCACTTTCACACAACGTGTCTCAGAAAAGTTATGAACATCAGATGGCAAGACAAGATTCCAGATAGCACTGTCCTTGACATATCTGGTATTTCTAGCATTGACACAATTCTGATGAAGACAGACTCATTGGTCATGTCAGGTGGTACTTACGCCAGATCACAGCCCACCAAAGATACTTCTCTATGGTGGGTTTCAGAAGGGCATACGATCTCAAGGTGGCCACAACAAGCGCTACATGGACTCATTAAAAACCTCACTGAAAGCTTTTGAAATAAACCAAGATACACGGGAAGACTACAAAAATTTACCTTTTTTTTTAAAAGGCGTAGCGTTTTGTTAAAAAAAGAAATGCAGCAATTTCACAGCAGAGAGTAACTAGAAAGTAACAGTAAATTAAACACCACAAAACAATGGTCATCCCATACTCGAACTGTCGGAGGATATTAGTGGCCACAATAGGGCTTAGCCATTTACGAACTCATAGTCAAGGATATCACTAACTGAACCTCAAAAGTGGATGTAACAAGTGGTCATCATTATTTATGATGGACGAACAACAACCCATCCTAAAAAAAGTTGAAGGAGATTTTTTAATGTGATGTTGAAGTCAGATGTGTTGGGTCTAAAGCACATCTATGGCCGCAAAGGTATAAATATAAAGTACTCGGCTATTCGTACATCTTGTTAGCTGGCATGGAATCTGAGAACGAATACATGAGAGAACGAAGTGCAAAAATATTACACCTCGAAATATCAGGATTTAGTATTGGCTTGCCTTCCTCATATACTTTCAGTGGTCGGGACATTTACTTGGTAGGGGCACTCCGCGTCAACATTCGATCACAGGGAGTCTAAGAGCAATGCACTTTTTATAATAAAACGCGCGATATGAGAAGTTGATCACTGTCTCCCGCTTAAACACCTATCTAGCCTTATGATTGCATAAAATCTCTTTATACACGTTCTTCGTTGTTTTGTAGAGATAAAGCATCAGGGTCGGGAAACAACCAGGCACAATGAAGATATGATGGTTGGGGCAATACATGGCACATGCAGGGATTCACGAATACATAATTGTTGTCAATATTTATAAACAAAACATACAAGCAACGAGACACGGTGAAAGACGACGTTTGAACTAGAAAGCCTTCATTAGGATCAAAGACAAATAATAAACTACATAGGAACAAACATAATGTGAGACGATGATAGAAGGAAGAGGGAAGAATGAAGATGAGAAAGTAATAAGTACAGTGGGCGGTGCATTTCAAGCCTGTTGAGAAACATGAAGAGGAAATAGAAGAAGATAATGAGAGAAGCGAGAGAGGAGGAACGAAGTCAGAAGCAAAGAGAAGAGTAGATGAACAAATACAATTTAAATAAATGAAGGAAATAAATAATAAAATATGCTTAGCTCGTGAATCAGAGATATCAGAAAACACACGCTGGACTGTCGGAGCGAGATCATGAGATCAAACGGAAGGGTCGAACAAGATCGTTATCAATCATCACAATAGGGAAAGACAAATATCACAATAGAGAAAATAGAAAAATTGGGATGTTCATGTAATGCACCTGTCAGCACACGATACGTACACGATATATATATATATATATATATAAAACATTGTGATAGACTAGACGCATGTGCTCTACAGTGTGATAGACTAGACATTATATATATATATATATATATATATATATATATATATATATATATATATATATATATATATATATATATATATATTTATATATATTTATATATAACAATAAAATTATAATGTATGTTTTGACAAGCCACAAAATAACAAAGAAAACAATTGACTTGACTACCCCGTCATACCGCATTGCAATTATTTTATTATTATTACTATTGCTAATGCTACTGTTATTACTACTATTATTAGTATAGTTTCTTCCTTTTACGAATGTTCAGTAAGTCTTTATTTGCTTGATATATGGACTCAATAGAAACGTTTCCGCAGCAAAAAAGTAATATACCTTTAGCTCTCTTCTCTGTGATTTATTTTCAATAAATAACGTAGACTATGGGAAAGAGATTAGCGTAATACAGAAACCACTTTCCGCTGGCCTTGAATTCCGTTTAATATTAAGTGGAAATTGATCAGCAAAAAGTGATATAAATATCCATTACCCTTTACCAGATCAAACACAGCAGATGAACATTACAAGATGTCAAAAATGTATACATGGCAAGCATACACTTAAACACATGACATACAAAGACGACTGGTGCCATTATCGCTTTCTGAGACCATTTCCTGACCTCTTTGTCCTTACAAGAGAAATAATAAACATACATCGTCGGCGAATAAGATGGACCACACCCCCTATATATTTCCTCCTCCGGTCGAAGAGGGCGTTCAATCATCAGCATCCGTCTTATATTAATATATTAACACAGCGACTCAAATATAAATCAGATACGTTGAATATTTTCTTTATAGTGTCGTGTATTACATCATGTTCTGTCAAGTGTGATGAACTAGCAGCATGTTCTCTACATTGTGATAGACTAGACGCATGTGCTCTACAGTGTGATAGACTAGACGCATGTGCTCTACAGTGTGATAGACTAGACGCATGTGCTCTACAGTGTGATGGAGCTAGCAGCATGTTGTACAGTGATATGAACTAGCAGCATATTATGTAGTGTGATGGAACTAGCAGCATGTTATGTACAGTGTGATGGAACTAGCAGCATGTTATGTAGTGTGATGGAACTAGCAGCATGTTATGTAGTGTGATGGAACTAGCAGCATGTTATGTACAGTGATATGAACTAGCATCATATTATGTAGTGTGATGGAACTAGCAGCATGTTATGTACAGTGTGATGGAACTAGCAGCATGTTATGTAGTGTGATGGAACTAGCAGCATGTTATGTACAGTGTGATGGAACTAGCAGCATATTATGTAGTGTGATGAACTAGCAGCAAATTATGTAGTGTGATGAACTAGCAGCATGTTATGTAGTGTGATGGAACTAGCAGCATATTATGTAGTGTGATGAACTAGCAGCATATTATGTAGTGTGATGGAACTAGCAGCATGTTATGTGGTGTGATGGAACTAGCAGCATGTTATGTACAGTGTGATGGAACTAGCAGCATGTTATGTACAGTGTGATGGAACTAGCAGCATGTTATGTACAGTGTGATGGAACTAGCAGTATGTTATGTACAGTGTGATGGAACTAGCAGCATGTTATGTACAGTGTGATGGAACTAGCAGCATGTTATATACAGTGTGATGAACTAGCAGCATGTTATGTACAGTGTGATGAACTAGCAGCATGTTGTACAGTGTGATGGAACTAGCAGCATGTTATGTAGTGTGATGAACTAGCAGCATGTTATGTAGTGTGATGAACTAGCAGCATGTTGTACAGTGTGATGAACTAGCAGCATGTTGTACAGTGTGATGAACTAGCAGCATGTTGTACAGTGTGATGAACTAGCAGCATGTTATGTAGTGTGATGAACTAGCAGCATGTTATGTAGTGTGATGAACTAGCAGCATGTTATGTACAGTGTGATGAACTAGCAGCATGTTGTACAGTGTGATGAACTAGCAGCATGTTGTACAGTGTGATGGAACTAGCAGCATGTTATGTAGTGTGATGAACTAGCAGCATGTTATGTAGTGTGATGAACTAGCAGCATGTTATGTACAGTGTGATGAACTAGCAGCATGTTGTACAGTGTGATGAACTAGCAGCATGTTGTACAGTGTGATGAACTAGCAGCATGTTGTACAGTGTGATGAACTAGCAGCATGTTGTACAGTGTGATGAACTAGCAGCATGTTGTACAGTGTGATGAACTAGCAGCATGTTGTACCGTGTGATGAACTAGCAGCATGTTGTACAGTGTGATGAACTAGCAGCATGTTATGTACAGTGTGATGAACTAGCAGCATGTTGTACAGTGTGATGGAACTAGCAGCATGTTATGTACAGTGTGATGGAACTAGCAGCATGTTATGTAGTGTGATGAACTAGCAGCATGTTATGTAGTGTGATGAACTAGCAGCATGTTATGTAGTGTGATGAACTAGCAGCATGTTATGTAGTGTGATGAACTAGCAGCATGTTATGTTATGTGATGAACTAGCAGCATGTTATGTAGTGTGATGAACTAGCAGCATGTTATGTACAGTGTGATGAACTAGCAGCATGTTGTACAGTGTGATGAACTAGCAGCATGTTATGTAGTGTGATGAACTAGCAGCATGTTATGTAGTGTGATGAACTAGCAGCATGTTATGTAGTGTGATGAACTAGCAGCATGTTATGTTATGTGATGAACTAGCAGCATGTTATGTAGTGTGATGAACTAGCAGCATGTTGTACAGTGTGATGAACTAGCAGCATGTTGTACAGTGTGATGAACTAGCAGCATGTTGTACAGTGTGATGAACTAGCAGCATGTTGTACAGTGTGATGAACTAGCAGCATGTTGTACAGTGTGATGTACTAGCAGCATGTTATGTAGTGTGATGAACTAGCAGCATGTTATGTAGTGTGATGAACTAGCAGCATGTTATGTACAGTGTGATGAACTAGCAGCATGTTGTACAGTGTGATGAACTAGCAGCATGTTGTACAGTGTGATGAACTAGCAGCATGTTGTACAGTGTGATGAACTAGCAGCATGTTGTACAGTGTGATGAACTAGCAGCATGTTGTACAGTGTGATGAACTAGCAGCATGTTATGTAGTGTGATGAACTAGCAACATGTTGTACAGTGTGATGAACTAGCAGCATGTTGTACAGTGCGATGAACTAGCAGCATGTTGTACAGTGTGATGAACTAGCAGCATGTTGTACAGTGTGATGAACTAGCAGCATGTTGTACAGTGTGATGAACTAGCAGCATGTTGTACAGTGTGATGAACTAGCAGCATGTTGTACAGTGTGATGAACTAGCAGCATGTTGTACAGTGTGATGAACTAGCAGCATGTTATGTACAGTGTGATGAACTAGCAGCATGTTCCCACAGAGTTATGAATATGCAGCAGTAAGTCATTAGTGTTTACTAACAGGTTTCTATTCACTTGTATGACATGTGGGAAGGAGTGAGCAAGTGCAACAGTGTGAGGTGAACATTTAGAACAGAAGGAAACATGAGTACAAACACATTTAATTAATCTGAGTCGGCTTAGTTCTGTGGCTGCAAGCTTCAAGCTGTGCACTTGTGGATACCTGCAACTTCGGATATATTATTCTGTAATTTCGTTGGAAATGATAACTAGGAGTTTAAAAGTTAGAAAACTAATTGGTCTTTTATTGTCAACAAAACTTTGGAAAATAACTGCTTAAGAAGAATTATAAATTAGGTGGCAGGACAAAATAAGAAAGGATATATGAAAAAGAACACGCCACAATCTAGTGGACATCCATATTAAGGAGAGAAAATGGGAGATTGATTTGGCACACGCTCAGAGAACCCGTAAAATAAATAGCTAGAAAGCCAATAACATGGAACCCGCAGTAAAAAAGAAAAAATTGAAGACCTAGGAACACACGGAGAAGATACGTCATGAAATATATGACAGAGACAGCAATCACATGGAATGAAACATATTCAAGGACAGAGACAAATGGAAACTCCTTGTCCGCGTCCTATGTTTGTGAGGGTGTGTTATCACCTTAGTACCCTAATGACTCGATTGATTGGTCGAGGCTGTTGAGCAAGTGTTCTGATATTGATACTTAGCTAAAAAATGTACCCATTACCACGAGACTGCCGTCAATTCACAGTCTACGGTTAAACTAATTTTGTAGATATAGATAAATTTGTCTAATAGAGGGCACTTGTTTTACTGCTATTCAAGAGACCTGATGAGTAAGTATCGTCAGGAGTTCTGGAAAATATTTGTAATGAACCCAATGTGTCTATGTCCTGATAATCACCGTCACACCTGCTAACCTTCACATCATCAACTCCCAACAATTCAACAGCATTCTTCTTTGAAGTCACGTTACAAACAGATGTAATACTCATCCAAACAGTGATGAAATGCACGTGCAGGAAGTGTGCAGGCCAAAAGCTGTCCTGAGTCAAACAGAAATCGGTTCACTAATATTATTCACAAGGTAATGGTGAATTTCTTTGTTTATAAGGGTATCAATTGGTTGGTGAGCAAACTAAATACATTCAGTTGTGTGCACCGGGCAGATTCTGCAACCGATTCTAGCTAAATCCGCAAGAATACAAAACGTATAATAACTACAAGCGATAACTGGTTCTGCGCATGTGGCTTCCATATTCCCAGTCTGTGGGGAAATGTGAACGATTACGATACAGTTATTGCAGCACATGCAATGAATAGGAACACAAGAATACTAGACAAGAAGACCATATTAACTCGACAAATAGCAGAATTGTTTAGCTTTGTTCCCCTCTGGAAGTCGGATGTTATCCTGTTACAACTCTCAGCTTGTGTTGAGGTACGTAATCAGTGCGGCGGCATTCATATATTTGTTTCACAATAATTAACTACTGATGAAATGTTATGTGTCGACACACAAGTCAATCGCAGGCAATTCCCAATCATCAGATATGTATTTCAATAATTATATCACAAAACATACCTACTGATTATACTGATATTCTTCTTCTTCAGCGTTCATTCTCAAACTCCCGCTGGATTTCTCTTTTTTTGCAGGATCATTGTCCTACTGAATTTCCAGCAGGATGTAATCCAGAAAATGGAAATACGTTGTGTCACCGTCTTATTTGCGCCAATAGCCCGACACATTCGTCTTCGGTGAAAATTATACTGATATGAATAATGTGGGTATACATGACCAATAAATAGTCTGTATACACCCTGCAACTACTCAGTCCAATATTTTACATTTGAGAGTCTCCGTGTTTGTTGTGGAAACTGAAGAAGAGACTGGTGTATCAATTACCATTACTTGTCTAACTTTAACAGTATATATACATACATTTCTTGATGAGATATTTGCTCACCAACTTTAACTAGTTAGCATTTTTCACAATGATACTCACCAACATACCAGTCAGCTTTTCCTGGATGAAATATTTGCTTCTCGCATTGTTTCAGTAGGTTTTTTTTAAGGATGATATTAGTTTACCCCCATTTTTTTCTGGAAGTGATATTTACTCTCCAAAATGTTCTAGTCAGATTTCTCTCGGTTGATATATTGTTCAAACTGTTCCAGTTAACTTTTCCATGATGAGATATTTGCCTCTAACTTGTACCAGTCATATTTTGTTCATAATTAGATATTTGCCTCTAACTTGTACCAGTCATATTTTGTTCATAATTAGATATTTGCCTCTAACTTGTACCAGTCATATTTTGTTCATAATTAGATATTTGCTCCTAACTTGTACCAATCAATTTTTCAGCATAAGATAGTTGCTGTACAACTTGTACCATCGTACCAGTTAGCTTTTCAGGATATTTGCTGCCCAGCTTGTACCTGTCAGATTTTTGGGATTAAGATATTCGCTGTACAACTTGCACCTTTGTACAGGTCATCTTTTCAGGGTAAAACATGGCTGCACAACTTATACCAGTCAGCAATTTCATGATAAGATATTGGTAAATAACGTATACCAATCAGTTTTTCAGGATAAGATATCCGCTGCACAGCTTGTGCCAATAAGATTTTCAGGAAAAGATATTTGTAGCACAAATTGTACCAGTCAGTTTCTCAGGATAAGAAATTTATAGCACAAATTGTACCAGAAAGTTTTTCAGGATAGCATGTTTGCTGCACCACATGTACCAATCAGCCTTTTAATGATATGATGCTATTTGCTAATCATTGAGTCGCCATTTGCACATTCTTTATGCGTCTGAAAAATTTATCAACTTACATGTATGCCTGTGAGGTTTCTTTCTATGTTTTATCATGGAGTGTAAGTTTTACTGTTTATTTAGTGCAAGAGCGGGGAACCTCTGGCCCGCAGGATCATGTGGTTTGGTCCATCAAAGGCAACTGAGGCTGTGCTAAAGCTTCAATAAGTTTGGCATCTTGTTCCATAGCAGCATTAATTTATATTAAGTATAGAATAAAATAATGTTCATAATAACCGTCTTATTGGTTTGAAAAGTACAATGCGACGAGTCCATGGTTAACACAATACTAAATTCAATTATCGGCAGCATATGTTCTTGCCACAAAATATGCATAGAAGCAAAACTGTTAGATACATCACGATAAAACTCAACATTTCATAGAATTTAATGCGCTCCCGTTTGACCAACGCAATCCCAGAAAAGAAGTTGTGTGTAGCAACATCATACTGTCTTTATAATGTTGGTCAATACTCAAATATACACTATGTGTGAGTGCATCATAGAATCAAATATACACTATGTGTGAGTGCATCATATAATCAAATATACACTATGTGTGAGTGCATCAAAAATTCAAATATTTACTATGTGCAAGTGCATCAACGATTCATATATAAGGTATATGTGAACGTACCAGATATTCATATATAAGGTATATGTGAACGTACCAGATATTCATATATATAGCATATATGAGTACAATCACTCTGCATTAATTACACGGATTCCAACAGTATTGACACCTTGAACAGATTGTGTTGGATGTGTCCGTACAGGCAACACACAGCGTCACTGCATTATGCCACTCCGACGATTTCCATGATTTTCATTTTGGTAATGTATTTATACTTTGTCATTTATACTTTCACCAACTAATGAAAATCACAACAATAACTAGACTGGCCTTCGCCATAACTTAAATTATTTGAGCGCAGGTCTGTATAAAGTAAGTCTTGCGCAGACACAAATATGACAGACACTGCTTACTCATATTAAAATATGCTAGTACACAAACACACAAAATATGTTTTACCTGTAACATCTGCAGGTCAAGCACAGCCATATGGTTTAGCATACGAAGACCTGCTAGAATAATGCTGACGGGCTGAGCAGCCAGCTCCCGAGGGACGCTGTCCACACTGCGGCTGGGGGCGCCCGAGTGCAGCAACATGCCGTAGAGCAGGGACACTATGCCTACCAGCTCTGTCACTTCAAATGTGTATATTAGCTGTGTCGGGTCCTCCGGTCTTTTGTTGTCAAATACATTGACATTCCTGAAAAAGATATATATATATATAATTTTCAAGGCCGATGTGCTTGCCATCATTTTGAATCTTCTTACACCAAATATATAGTTGCTGGATGTACATGAATGCAAGCTCCATGATGGAATGGTGAGGTTCAAACCCTAATTTCCTGAGGAAATTATAAAATGGTATTTAATAATAGGGATAGGGAACAAACCAAAAAGTGGGTCCCCCATCCCTTTTTTATGATTATCAAAAAGGGATCACAAAAATTAAGAAATTTCCTACGAAAAGGAGGAAATAATCTTTTCAAAAAATAAGAAGACATCTTGCCTTATGCCTGCATGCATAAACATACCGGATTCTCAATTGTGGACTAATTTCTATAGGTTTTACCCCTTCAAGTATCAAACAAACGGATAACAGAATAACATGATATTCAGAACGCTGCTCCTCTGCATACAAATAGTGGGGAGGCCATCTTTACTACGTCATTATGATGTCACATTGTTCGTCTTTACCAAGATTACAAGTGCAGTCATCCTTAACAAAAATATTGACAAGTTACAAGGCGATGCTGGGGTTGTTCCAATTTCAATCATACATTTAAGATTTTCATTTGAAGCACCCTTATGGTTGAGTGTTGAAATGCACGTGCAGATGTGCTCAATGAAGTATGTTTAAGTAAAAATGAGGATAAGAAAAGTCGGAGATGTTTATGAATCACAAGTGTTTACTTTAATCATTTAGAAGAAATAGATAACGCCGGGTTAATGTCGAGAGGATATCAAAAACGAGAATATGAGAAAGAAAAAAAGTGAGCACTTCAATTCTTAAAACAACCAAGCAACTTTCTAAAACTGAATACAACTTCATTAAATTACTCAACAACTTCATAAAACTATACAGCATCTTTTTTTTTTAATTAAAAAAAAATGTTGTGTGTTTGTTTGACAAGCTCTCTTTATAAAGAAATGTTGGTCAAAACGTCGATTATGCATTGTTTCAAGTAAAATTGCTATTTAACCATTTTTATATTTTTCTCTAATATTCACTTACCACATCGTTCACAGTTTTTCTGCAGTCTTCCTCTCTCTTTATTGAAAAGAAACTAACAATTTCACAAAACAACCAACTAAAGTAATCAAACCAGTCAAAACTTTAACATCACCCAGCAACGATCGACAACTTAATTAAACCACCAGGCCGATCGGTAACTCAACAGAACCACCCAACAGCAATCAACAACTTCATGAAACCACCCAGCAATTTCATAAAAACCACTCAGCAACGATTTCAATCAGCAACTTCATTAAACCCCCCTGCACCAATCGGCAACTTCATAAAACCACCCAGAAGAGATGGTCGAAAACTGAGGCAGTACCTAGCAATCCGCAGAGAAATGAGATGACTCAAACACTAGATATAGAACTGTATTTTGTTGACGTCCTTCCCGCTGTATACCAGCACCTATTCATAACGCTATGATTTATTAAGGACACTGCTTCAAAACTCGATACTGAATCAAAAGCCCTTGGGCCGGGCCAGCAAACAAATATAACTGCTGTGCATATCGAGCGGGTAATTGTTATTGTCATTGATTACAAATCTAGGATTAACATGAATATCGGCAGAGTATGTAAATAGAACGTCGCTGTAATCACAACGCATTATTCATGAGCCAATATCACTACTTCATTCAAGATATTGAACATGAGGGCACATTGAGTCGATGCTTTGCAAGAGTGTCTTATCTTCACTATTCAATTCCATATGAATTATTCAAATCTTCATAATCTGTACACCATCAGACACGTTCACATTAACCACACAATATTACAATATCTCTGCTTCACCCTCACAAGCCTTCACGCTAATTACATCAAACTCTCATTGTTACAATAGCACTACATGTCAACTTACCCGTCATCATTTTACACTGCCTCTGTACATTACTCCATATTTATTCTATATTCTATACATTGTGTATGTGCATCATTATATCCTTCACTACTTTACACAGTCTCTATATAACTTATATTGTTGTAATATAGTCCGCATCAATATATCATTCAGTATTGCACACTACCTCGGTACAACGTACATTGTTGTAATATAGTGCGCATCATTATATCATTCATTACTTTACACAGTCTCTATACAACTTATAATTGTGATAAAATGATCTCTCGTGCCTCTGCCAGTTCTGAAACCTGCTTGCGCTTCGTGGATCTCATCCTCCATCTTGTTATGTATTCTTTTCATTATAATGTGCAGTAGTATTATACTGGCTTGGCTGATCAAGGCGATTGTTCTATAATTTGAACATATTTGCATATCACCGCTTTTGGGTATTGGTATGTATACTGAAGTAACATCATTCATAATTTATCTAGTGTCTTGTTCTATCCATGTGTACAGCTAGGCATCGAAGTCTTCTTTCTTTAGCTCTCAGTGATGCTGATATCATAGTGCAGCCTTGATATGGTAGTATTTTTCTGTCATCATCTTCGTCTGGGTCTTCCCGTTTCACTATTCAGTTGATCTTTAATTGAAGGCTATCGATGAAATCCGATCTGATTCCATTCTTATTAGGTGGCTGAACCATTTGATCTTGTGTGTGTCTATGTTTTCTTTGCACGATATTGTTTTCAACAGATTTCTTATAGAACATTGTTTATTATATCTCTTGTTGTTACCCCCAGTGCTGTTCTCAGGCACTTTATATCGTATACAGCGAGTTTTTGTTCTAGTTTCTCGGTCAGGGTCCAAGTCTGGTATTGGTAACATAGTGTAAATTATAATTTATAATGTTGCAATATCTCTGTAAATGATATAATTCACTGCTGCACATTGTTTTACCATTTCTGTACACATTTCTACTCTTACAATTATTACAATATCTCGGTGTCGTGCTTGTGAGGGTAACAATAGTAAGGTGATCGATGTTTTTGACAATTATTTGCATTGTACATCTGACTTCCGAGCATGATGAGCATGATGACACTGCGCAGATGGACAGACAATATGAAAAGCATACTGCACCAATATACTTGGTCAAATATAGAATAAACAGATATGCTATCCATTGACTCCACGCAGCATAAATGGAAGACAACAATATGTATCTGGAATTCTCCTGAAGATCAATTCATGTTTACTTACAAATCATTACTCCTAAAAGCAAACTATGTAAGATAGCCGCACCAATCTCCAATTAAATGTCAAATAAAATGATTGTGCTAGCTGTTTCAGATCATGTATGGGTGGGAAATCAACGTTGTCTGCCGTCACTCGTGTATTTAACAATACTCAACCTAGTCCCTATCGATTTAAAAATAAATTATACAAACAATTTTTTATTCCAACTTCGTACTTTAAAAAAAAAATCTTTCTTTGACCCTATATTCTTTCTGCCCCTTTTGAGTGCAGCATTCTGATCGTTTGACATTATTGACACGCGTTGCCCATTCAAACCTAGACCGTTTGTCCGTGTGTATGAATGCTCGTATTCACCGTCACAGACAATGCTTTGACAAGATGCAAGAGAAATACGGGAGTGCTTTCAGTGAAATCACTACTGGGTGGGCAAACTTCAGCAGCACTACCTGCCAACAATGGGTGCCACTGGGATGTTATACACGATTTCCGTGGTTTGACCATCTCTATTCTGACATCAACTTATACACCGGCACCATCTGAATGTTTGCTTGTGCTCTCCGCTCTGGTTAAACGTCATCGATGTGACTTTTATATCTACTTCTTTACATGGTTGATTAGTTCAGAGATACCACTCAAGAAACAACCCCATACTGGAAATGCGAGGGCTGGGGAACACAAGGCAAATGTAAAACTGAACGGAAATAGGTACAATTAATACCAATATTTATAAATAAAACATACTAACAAAGAGATACAGCTACAGACGAGCCTTCACTGGGACGAAAGACAACAGGCACAACAAGCAATGTATAGATACATTGTCAGATGTCAGGGCCACAGATACAACTTCGGTTGGAGATAGGGGGTAGGGGGGGAGGTGTGTAGTTTAACCTATACATATTTTTTAGTTATCTGTTATTTGGTGATGTTTGTTTCATAAATATGGATTAAAGACTCTATTTTTTTGTTTCTTAAACATGGGATTAAAGCCTCTATTTTTTGTTTCTTAAACATAGGATTAAAGCCTCTATTTTTTGTTTCTCAAACATGGGATTAAATGCTCTATTTATTTGTTTCTTTATAGGGATTAAAGCCTCTATTTATTTGTTTATTAAATAAGAGATTAAAACCTCTGTTGATGAACATTTTTCTTAAGTAGGGAATTAAAGCCTTTATTTATGAGGCACATTTTTCGCAAATAGGGATTAAAGTCTCTATTTGTCAAGGTACATTTTTCTTTAAAATGGGATTATAGGCATTATTTGCAGCGGTACATTGTTCTTTAATGAAGTATTAAAGCCCTATTTGCTGAGGCACCTTTTGTTTCAATACGGAATGACAGGCACTATTTGCTCTGGCACATTTTTCTTAAATAGGTGATTAAATGTTATATTTGCAACGGCACATTTTTCTTAAATAGAGGATTAAATGTTATATTTGCAGCTGACAATTTTTGTAAATAGGCGATTAAAGCCTCTATTTGCCGAGGCCCATTTTTCTTAAATATGGAATTAAAAGCAATATTTGCAGCTGTACATTATTTTTAAACAGAGGATTTAAGCCTTTATTTTCCAAGGCACATTTTTCTTAAATAGGGGATTAAATGCACTATTAACCGTGGCACATTTTCTTTAATAGGGGATAAAAGCGTCTACTTGCAGAACTACATTTTTCATAAATAGGAGATTAAAGCCTCTATTTGCCGAGGCACATGTTTCGTAAATATGGAATTAATGGCAATATTTGCGGTTGTACATTATTTTTAAACAGAGGATTTAAGCCTCTATTTTCCGATGCAAATTTTTCATAAATAGAGGATTCAAGCCTCTATTTGCCAAGGTAAATTTTGCAGCCTAAGAATTGATTATATCATGGCCTTTTAAAATCTTTGTTCGAACTTATGGTATAGAACGAAATTATATTACAAAGGGTGCAATTACTGCTAGAAAGACATCTTTTGTGCCGGAATTATCTGGTGTTAGAGTAATCTTTAAGGGGGTATTGTATGTGACCTTCATTTTAACAGACATTGGTACAGCGTCACTGATAGAAGCTACCCCGACATTTCCTATGATTTTCATATTTTGTATTGTTAGACAATGAAAACCAAGGAGGAAGTCGAATTGGCCTAACGCAATGACGTAAAATGGGAACCACTCCGGTCTGCTATACCGACGGTCTCGGTATTTTGCAGCCTAATTTACTAGTTACTTATTACTAAATATCACACCCTATTTATCTCGGGGATGAGAAAGTGGAGGTGTTAAATGCAGTTCAACAATAAATAAAGTATTAATATTGTGTATTAATTATTATATTATTAATGTCCGGTATGCGACATTTTTTTAAAAACTATTGTTGAACTGGTTTTACAATCGCAACGTTAGCAGAATGTGGATGGTCGGCATGAAAACCACGAGCAAGTTTCGGTGAGTTGTATTTGTTAGACAGCTCTACTAACCTCTCTACTACTGACACGACTGTTATGTATTTAATCTGTAGCCAAGGTACTGGATTCAAATCTCGTAACAGGCAATTGTACATTCGGACCGTTCAGAAAGTAATGGAAAACTACTGAACGTATTTGTATTGTCTAGAAAATCACTACAGCCAAAAACATGCTGCTGACTACGACCTAAATAGGATACGCTACCAATAAAAATGTAATGCAACAAAATACATCTGAATGTGTAGTCCACAATGTTTTTCTATGTGTTTTTACTGGCTTAATAATCTGTTTTATTTTCGCCGTTCATTGTTGTATTTCTACAATAGTGATTCTGACAATGATAGTGATTCAGGTATTTAGCTCTTTCCTACGGTGAATTCCTGTAGATAAAGGAACAATGTACATTTAGATGAAAAGAACACTGGACTTTTGTACACATTCTGACAATAGTGAATAGAGTACTCTAAACAGATTCATTGAGAAGAGCAAAACGTAGGATTGCCTTAAGATGGACCCCGAAGGGCAAGCGTCTGATAGGGCGACCTGTGTCAAAGAACAGCAGAGGTTGACTTGAAAGTGGACTCGAACGGGTGAGCTCCAGTGGATGACAACGAAACAAGACGAAGAGTTTGCTGTCGTTCCTTAGGATCTGCGTATGCTTTGACGGACTGATCAAGAATACAAGAACAACAACAACCAAGACGGACTAACACCCCAGTTTGACAATGTGTGTCTCGGAGCAAGTAGACAAATAACGTGATTAACAAACAAATCACTTAATTAAGGAAAAACAATCAAGATTCATTGGACATGCCTTTTAATATCATAAATGACTTACGGAGATCGTTGTGCAGGATCATATGAACCGCGACCTCCATTGTTTATGACCACATATCCTGATATAACCAAAATGGGATTCTGTCAACGATCGACAACGACGTTCCTCACTATAAAACGCTTTTCTTAAATGTAAAGAATAAAAGATAGATTGATAGTGATTGCATATTGCCAGATTCGACAAATACAACCAGGCAAAACACATAGGATCGAGGAATCTTAATAGCAAGAGCTGCCAACAATCAACCTTTATTCCTGTCTTGACTGTGGCATACATCGTGATCGACTCGTCCTAATTGGTTTCCTTTCTTCACTTCCTCCGCTTTCTATGCAATTAATGCTCACTGATTCAAACTATCCAAGACGTGAATAAAAGCTGTATCAAATGAATTCAACAAACCGTGTAATTCAATAATATAACCCCATGTATGTACTCACACAAGACAAAGCGCAAAATTAACGTTGAAACCGCAATTGATACAGAGAAGGAACAAGAGAGTGAGTCTATAATGTTGATAGTTAAACAGTATTGAACGATTAAAGGAGCTCGCCAGGTATGGAACTTTCATTTGCCCAGTTAGTCAACCACGTGCTGAAGTCAAACAACATGGTGTCCTCAAGCGGAAAGCCTCAAACAATGAAGAGTCAAATAAAATCCAGAGGAAAAACTTGCACTTAAATAAGCAAACATCCCGTTTGTTTACAAGATACACAAACAAGCGGTCATGCAAACGATCTTGTGTGTATCTCTTTGCACGATAACTCATTCATTAGGGACCTTGTATGCATTCTGCTTGTTGGCATTCAAGTCACCAGATAAGTTGTAAGTAATGTTGCAATACCACAAATTGAGAGCATCACTAACTCACCAACATACCGACAGACAGACAATCACACCATAACATACCGCACAAAAGACCACACACAAAATTTTTTTAAAATCATTTATACGTGTGTGCGCGCGTAAATTTTATACATATACGTATATAAAATTGTACAAAACGATATAATTATAACATCTTTATTGTGCGCAATTCATGAAATTATATAAATCGGTATATATGACGCAGGGGCTTGTGACACATTCCAGTATGTTTGAAGTATTAGTTCGGGACAGCGAAAGTTGCGTCATTTCTTCTAACATCTGGTACATATCACTATTGCTGATATTTCTCCTAACATCTGGCACATATCACTATTGTTGATATTTCTCCTAACATCTGGCACATATCACTATTGCTGATATTTATCCTAACATCTAGTACATATCACTGTTGTTGATATTTCTCCTAACATCTGGCACATATCACTATTGCTGATATTTCTCCTAACATCTGGCACATATCACTATTGCTGATATTTCTTCTAACATCTGGCACATATCACTATTGCTGATATTTCTCCTAACATCTGGCACATATCACTATTGCTGATATTTATCCTAACATCTAGTACATATCACTGTTGTTGATATTTCTCCTAACATCTGGCACATATCACTATTGCTGATATTTCTCCTAACATCTGGCACATATCACTATTGCTGATATTTATCCTAACATCTAGTACATATCACTGTTGTTGATATTTCTCCTAACATCTGGCACATATCACTATTGCTGATATTTCTCCTAACATCTGGCACATATCACTATTGCTGATATTTCTCCTAACATCTGGCACATATCACTATTGCTGATATTTATCCTAACATCTAGTACATATCACTGTTGTTGATATTTCTCCTAACATCTAGCACATATCACTATTGCTGATATTTCTCCTAACATCTGGCACATATCACTATTGCTGATATTTCTCCTAACATCTGGTACATATCACTATTGCTGATATTTCTCCTAACATCTAGCACATAGCACTGTTGCTGATATGTGTTGTTTACAAATTAAAATTAAACAATTACTGAAAGGCAATGTCATATATATGATATGCTTCAATATTATTATTGTATATGATGGATGCGTTTGGACGCGTGTGGAAGGATGGATGCGGTTGTTGTTGTTACTACTCCAACTAGTATTATTACTATTATTATATACATGTAAATATTCAGTAGCTGACACACTCAAACTTACACACTCAAACTTTATTTGATACACGCATGTCAATGTGACAAGCAACTAGATTCACAGATGGTATAAAGCAAAGTCTAGCCAGAATGTCCTTTCAGCTAAGCCGAACGTGAGTTGTTAAATTTGTCAGGCTGATATTTGTCGCTTCTAAATTTTGGACAGACGGCGTGAGATTTTAAGGGACGATTTAATCTTTCATGAGACCAACCAACTTCTCACGTTTCCTCCCAGAGCGCAAAGTGATTCACTGGGATTTTAATGGGTGCTGCAATCTGTGGCGATCGGCAGAAACAATCACTCATAAGGATCAATGATAATTCACACCAATACATCTGATACACTTTGTTTAAAAAAGGCCAGTATATTCAGTCAAGAATACAGATAAATCCGTTGGACAAAACATACAGATCAAAGAAACTGGACAAGTGTTGTATATACGCACATGTTTTTGATTGTGAAGGAGTTCCAATATTTTCTGTCCCTCAACAAAGTTGTACATTGTGAAAAAGTATGCTTTGTTTATTTCTTAATGTTTTCTTGACAATTTGACGAGATAAATAACATACAATATTCAAGCATTTTTCACATTCAAGCAATGTCCTAAGCTACGACCAAACAAGACAGGTCTCCGCTTCCAATTAAAATGTCATTTGTTCACAGTTGTATGTTTTGGGATGTCATTTTTGCCATAATCATTTTCATAAATAACACTTTCTGAGCTACGTTTATTACTGTATTCTGCCTTGTGTTACAACAGCCCCATGTTTCAAAGACGCCAGATATCTGATATACTAAATTCGGATCATCCTCAGATTGAAAATGGGCGTTCCCTGGTTAAAACAAACTTGAATTTCCAAGCAAACAAATACATTAACAGGACTGACAGAAACTGATCACTGTTCTAGAAACTGACAAAGAAACTGAAAAAGAGTAAAGCATAGAAACATCTAGGAACTGACATCAGATAGATAGTAGAGACACAAACTTCGCGGTAAATACTGGAATCTATCGTTCGAGTAAAATGTTTAACGCACTCTATAGACCACAGGTTCCCATAGTGGCCGGTACCGCCTTCCAGTGTGCACTGAAGCTGTGGGGGAGGGGCGATAGTGGGTTCAGAAGAAATTGAGGGAGGAGGGCGTTCTTGCAGTATAGGGGCGGTGGCTCCTTGGTAAAATATCTCCTCACACATATGTATCACTTCCACTATTTTAAAATCAACTAGGTATTCTATCTTCTAAATTAGTTATAACATCACTGCGCTTTGGTGTCTCAGGGGGTGTTGACAGCTCCAGTATAAGCGACCAGCATCAAATAGTATATTAAACTAATCCAAGACTCTTTTATCTGTTGTTTTGTAATTGCACTATTACAACCGTAAGTATAATTTCTACTGAAATATTGTCTATGTACGAGTTACAGTGCAATCCCAATATAACAACTTGGCCCAGACCGATAACATATTATGTAATAAATGAAATTAGCTATATACAGTCATCATCATCAGGTGCAATGCCGGCTGGCGTAGGCGGTGATGGCTCTCCACAGCTCTCTGTCCACAGTATTATGTATCAAGGTCGTTGTTGTTTCCTTGCCGTGCCAGGTTGTTAAACTGTCTAATATTTTCTCACGTTGTCTCCCTCTGTCTCTGTTGCCTTCAATTTTGCTTGTTCTGACTATGTTCTACAAACCTGCCTGTCTCATGAAGTGGCCACACAAAAAAAAGATTGCCTTTTTCTTATATTATTGATTAATTAAAGTCCGTTTCGCATTTGACTCTTTCAAAACTTCCACATTGACCAACCATGTATCTCTACTACATTAATATCTCATTACCTCAGTATCTCATGCCTCACCGACTAACCATGTGTCTCTATTACAATAACACCTCAAGTAATCTCACTGACCAACCCTGTGTCTCTACTACATTAACATCTAGTGCAATATAAATGATCAACCATTATCTCTACTATATTAACATGTCACGTAGTCTCACTGGCCAACCCTGCACATCTACTACATTAACATATGTACTCTCACTAACCAACCAGTGGCGTAGTGTGGGTCAATGGCGCCCGAGGCGGAATCATAATTTTCCGCCCTTCTGACATGAACAAAATATGTCAGTGATTGTGAAAGACTGGACGAAAATAAATTTGCCGCCCTCCCGATGATGCCGCCCGGGCCGGTCCGCACCTCCACCCCCGCCATTGTAACCAACCCTGTATCTCTATTACAATATCTCATTTAGTCTCACTGACCAAAACTGCATGTCTACTACATTTACATCTCCTGAAATCTCACTGGCCAACTCTATCTCTACTATCTCATTATCTCATTTACTCTCACTGACCATCCATGTATCTTTACTACCCCTTAATATCACTTAGTCTTACTGATCAACACTGTATCCCTACAACATTTCATCAACAGGTGTTTTCACATTAAAAGTTGTCTGCAATGTAACATCAACACCATTTATCTCTTGCCTTGGTGGTACATCAATTATAGGAGTGTACCATGTCGTCACTCTCACTTGACCTGTTCAGTATTGCAACTATAGTGAATGTATCTTTTAGTCTCCTCTAGACGTATATCCCGTATTGTTACCTGTAGTAATTTGATGTAGTTTCATTTCACATATTTCAAACTCACCACATCCTTGTACCTGTGTGTTAGAATCATCATCCTTGCATTCAGCTAAGACATTTGCGCTATGATCTCTATCATATACACGAAGATCTCATCAGCAAAGATGTGAAATTGCGGTTAAGCCATTTGATAACGAGCCTGTTCGAAACGTGGCTGTGGCCTCTTGTTTACAAGTGCTATTTTGGATATCTCAGGCTCTGAGTATTATCGTTTGAAGCTATTGAATTATGTGTTGTGAATTATACTAGAGGCAAGCTGTGTTATTGAAAAGGACATTTGGGAGGGGGTGGGAACATCGTATTATGAAGTCAATCTTTTACTTTTTCAAATCTGTGAACATCAGTGCAGAATCGCTAATGCATGAGAGGGCTCCGATGTGATGACACATGTAGGAATCTTAAAGCAGTTTATTTATTTTATGAACTGTCCAGAGTTTTCTCTCACTTGGTGTCAGAATGGTCAGTAGGTCCGGCTCGTAAACACGACTCACTCAAACTTCCTCGTGGATGACTACATTGCATCGGTGAAGCGACTGGATGCATTAGCACTGTCTAAAAACTAAACAATAGTTTAATAGCAGTGTTCTATAGCAATATTATTTTTATAGTTCTCTAACGTGCTTTCATTTTATAAGGACATTCTAGTTTATTCATATCCGTTAGGACTAAGACTGTACGACACATATACTGTTCAAAGTAAGAAACTTAACTTTTGTCCAGTTACTTTTATAAAAGCTATTCGCTGAATCGCCATCATTCAACCCATGGAATGTGCCCAACTGATCATTAACTTCTCGTAGTTACCTGAGTTGTATTCATGTTATGATTCGTGAGGTCATGAAAGAGGGCAAGGTCAAAATAACATTTTTGGCAATGACTCTTACTGGTTCATGAGAATTCAGTGACACTTAATGAACACAAAAGTATCTGACCACATATTTTAATGTTCATAAAAGATTGACGGCCCTGAAATAAATTCAGTTGAAAATTCAATGAGCGAGTATAGTTCATCTCACTACAGAACAAGGATACATCGGTCACCATTGGACGCTTACAGACTGTACAATCACAAAGTGTAGTGACCAGACAATTTAATGTGGTTTGAAGTACCATTAGTCGCCTTTGTATCTCTACAAAGATTTCAATAAACTGGCTCAGTGGCAGACCGGCAGTGGAAGACCCAGAGTTACAACTCCTCCCAAAGACCGAGTCTTATGGCTGCGTCACCTCAGGAATCGATTTGCATCTGTGTTCTCCCCAGTACACTCAACGTCAACAGCTCGTCGAATTCTAGATCAAACGGTCAGGAACCGGCTGCACGACGCTGGTCTTTGGACTTGGATACCATACAGAGGTCCTGTTCTTACGGATCGACACCGCCAGAACTGAGTGCAGTGGGCGAACCAGCCTCGTTAATGGGCCGTTGGGAATAACGGGAGTCGGATTTGGTTTAGTGATGACTCATTTTTGTGTGCCCCAGCGACAGGGCAGGGGGGGGGGGGAGAAGAGTTTACCGCAAAGTCCGTGAGTGTTACGCACAGAACAGCGTGGACGAGGCTCCAACATGGTGGTGGATGCGCACTGATCTGGGATGCGATCAACGCCATGGGAAGAAGTGACCTGGTGCAAATTGAAGTACACCTGAATGACAAACGATACGTCACTGACATTGTTCGTCTTCGCGTCCTTACAATTTTGGATGCACGAGGGTCGACTTTTAAGCAGGATAACGCTCGACCTCATTTGACACAATTCACCACCCACTTCCTCGCTAACAACAACACCCAGACCATTCCGTGGTCAGACATGTCATCAGACATGAACCCCATTGAACACTTATGGAATGAACTCGACAGAAGACTCCGGCAGCGAAACGTTGCTCCAGTCAGTCTCTGATGCTGTCTATTGAACTGCGAGAAGAGTGTGCAGCCCATTTCAAACCAGCAGATCCAACCCATTTCACGAAGATGTCTTTCTCCGAGAGATCAAAGGAGGTCATACGCCTTACTGAAACGGAGGCCTCAGTCGCAAAGAATAAAACTCAAAACAAATTTAATGAACATCATCCCATTATTAAAGTTCGAAAGGTTCTTGATGCCAAAGTTGAAACATTAATTTCGAAAAATTAAATTTTTGGCACATGTTTGAAATTTGGTATCCATTGGCACTGCAATAATGTTGCGTTTCTTTTTTCAACAGTAAACTTATGGTCATTGGTCACGGATGACTTCAATTCGTGACCAGACACCAGAGCATTTTTCCAAGACAGATCTACATCACTTTCACTCATTATCTTCTAAAGCAGTCTCAAGATCTAAAGAAGAAACACTGGAATGACGACTAGTGTTTCCCTCGCCCCACATCAATCATTTTGTCGTGGAAAAACAGAATAACTAACAACGTTTTAACTAAAATAACACCACACTTTCTGGTAACAAAAACAAAGAGGATGTGTCAGGACAAGGAATCCAGTGTTATAATGTGTCTTTTGGGACAATATTTGTGGCACTTTCCAACTATACCGTAAAAAGGCGTTGCTTGCTAAAGTTGCCGGAAGCCCTCGGTGTGAGAAGTCACAGGATCATGCGTTGTGCGCGCGACGGGGTAACCAGAAGGTGTGAAAATATTGTAGCATGCTAGCACCTAGAGGACCGTAACTCTATCACTATCGTTGCCGCCCTGTAAGCAGTATATCAATTGGAGACCGTCCTCTTTGCAATCTTCGCTTTGCTGATGACATCGACCTAATAGTTTGGGTAGAACAAGAACTACAACTAACCTCTAAATTAGAGCAAGTAACACAAAATACAGAATGTAAATCAATAAAGACAAAAGTAAAATACTGGTGAATAGCAGAAACCAACATCCAAAAATTAATGTCATGATGAAAGTACATAAATTGGAGGAAAGTAATGAGTGTAGATATATAAATTTCTAATTATGCGATGATGATTAATAAACAAAGAAGTTTTAAGATCAGATTAGAAACAACATTGGTGACTGTCCAGACTTCAAGATATATGGAAAAGCATCATCAGTTAAATTGTTATACTATACAAAACATTAGTTTTATCCATCATTCTGTATGGACGGGAGAGTTTTATCACTCACGGCAGATCTAGATAGGATTCTGACCTTTAACCATAAATACTATAGACATATGCTACGGGTTTGCTATAGATATCATATAACGAACGAATATTTGAGGAATAATATAAATATGCACGCAAGAATCACCAATACCAACAGTTAAGAATTCTGATCTAGTCCGGGCATGTTATCATACACAACTCCTGTATATAAAACAATCTCGCTGGGAAAAGTGGAGAACGGAAGAAGCAATAGTGGACAGCAAAAGGCATGGGTTGACAACATCATGAGATTGACAAGACCGCACCACAAACAGAAGAAAATGGAAATTACTATTTGTTGACGTAACCTCCACAGCGCCATTACGGCCCAAAATGGTTCTGGGATTACCTGATACTACAACTGTGATACATTGGCGTAGCGTGAATTTTTAGAGGAGACGTCGAGTGACTTTTTTTTTAGTAAGGAAGTAGCTTCTTCCCCCCCCCCCCCTTTTTTCACAACATAAACCCATATGTTTACGGTATTATATAATATATGAACAAGTGTTTTTTTAAAATACCTGATATAATATTGTAGTGTGCCTCCAGAAGTGTGTTCTTATCTGTGAAAAATGTTCAGTACTAAGGCCAGTAGATAAGGGATGGGAGGGGGTTAGGATGTTTAACCCCCCCCCCCACCCCCAACAAATCTAACATGACTTTTAGAACTAGAAACTTAACCAAAAAGTCTGTAGAAGCTCCACCTGCAGCGATTTTTTTTTACAAAAAAATCTTCAAAATTTCCCTCAAACAGAGGGATTTACACACGATAAAGGAATGCCATATTTTGTTTAGGTAAAACCCCCTCCTTGAGATAAGCATATTTACGACGTTAGTACCCCTCTCAATAAATGTTGATTCCGATGAAAGGGCACTTAATAATTTTCTTCTCAGTCGCCAAGGAATTCAAACATGACGAAGGATTGTTCATGAAATTTCTGAGATATGTTTTGATTCTCTTCAAGGTGCTCATACTTATTTCACTGCCTGGCTGTAGTGATAGGTATAGTCAACACTAAACTGAGTAGTTTTGTTACTTCCTTCTTTACTGAGTTTAGGATTGTTTATGGAGGATTGTTTTCGAAAAACCCTTGGGACCATCGCTTGAAGCTAACGATTTGTATGCTATTAGTGGTAATCTTGGCAGATGTTGTGCCGCTTCGCTGAGAGGGACGGAGCACATATAGAGTAACCTGAGTACAATTAAGTAAAACTATGCCGAAAACATTTTTGTTTTCAACTAATAATTTTACATAAGAGGATGTTATGTACCTTGTAACGCAAAAGTCATGTCTCTACTTTATTTTTATCTCCCGCTCCGAATGGCAAAACATAATCAAGTGTAATTCCGAAAAGGTTAGTAGACTATGTTTCTACACAGCTCTCTGTCTCTTGTGTTGCTGTGTTAAGTACAGCGGACGACATTGTCTTATGCCGCAATGACAACCCATCCAAGAACCTCTCTTTGTCTTCCTCTGTTTTTCCCCCTCAATTTGGCAATTAGACTTGCCTAGACTAAGACTTCAGAATGCATAAAAATAGGGCCACTGTTATTTTATCTAAGCATGTCGTAGGAAGCATGCAACAGGAAAGTTGAGGAAAAGAATGACAACCTGTCACCTGTGAAAACATATTTCTTACTTGTGTCGTCTATCAAATGATCTCCATGGATGACTAAGATATGCAGACCAGTGAGAATTGCGCCTATGTCTTTTTGTGGCAGACTCCAAGTGGAGGGGATGCTAGATGTTTCATCAGATGTGACAGTAGAATTATGCGCTAGTTCGCCTGGAAGTGTATGCTGTGCTCCTGGTACGAAGTGATGATCCTGGACTTGTTCAATATCGTAATGCTTCCCTTTGGGTACTAAACATGCATCCATAACCCTCTCTCTCCCCACCCCCAAACACGTCCATGTCTTTGAGATAATATTATATGAGTCTGCATATCACATGTGGACTGTACTTTTGTCAGAAAGATATGGGTTGTCAAGAGCTACCTGCACACAGTTAAAGGGATGATTTAATCATCTTCAGTCTCTTTTCCGGTGGTTATTAAATGTTTATGTTTTGCCATAAAAATCTTAGACTGTCTGCTTCTAATATTTGCTATAATGTCTTCTTACTACATCATTCCTGAGAATGTTTACATTAATTTTATTAGCTGACTGCTATAACATCGCCATCTTATATTCAAGGTGTGACGATCAACCCAGCACTTTTGTATTGGATATAATTTCTTCTTATTCTGCGTTCGTTCTCAAACTCCTGCAGATTAGCTGGATGTAGTCTGGAGAACGGAATGCGTTGTGCCATGGTTTACAGCATTGCTGCGATATCTGCGCATTTCGGACTGACACATCCGACTTCAGCATGGCTTTGGATCATTGACCCAATATGGGATGGAACAGCCAACTCCTTCCAATAACCTCCTTAGTCACCTTTTGCGACATGCGTGGAAGATAAACAGTGTTGCTATTCTTTGCTCCACTTTCGGACGCCCCGGCAACACGCGGGCGTTGGATATAATAATTTTATAGAAATATTTTTAATGAGTGTGCTACCATTGTTTTCTGAAGGTCTGGATGCACAAATATCTGCAACTGAAACAGTTTCATTGGCCGTCTGAGAAGAGCTCTGTACCTGTCAACCACAAAGTCGGATGACTTAAAATTATGACTCAATTTAGTGAAATTCTCTAATAGAAAGGAACTGCATTTCACTCCTCTACAAATTTTTTAGAATCTTCCACCAAAACAGGGTAAGATTTAACGCAGATTAGGAGACAACCCACAGTGCAGATTAAATATTCACAACCTGACGTGTCATAAAACTTAAAGCTTTCAGACAAGAATCCTCAATGAGCCAAGCGTTTAATACTCTCTATCTAATCCAATGTTTCCCAACCAGTTTTTTTTAAACCATGCCTCACTTAAGTCATAAAATTATAATGCCCCGCTATGTAACATATACATATTTTTGTATGTTAAAAATTTAAATTATTCCCTAAATGAAGGCTAAATACAACGTGTTCGAATTGCCACCCTGTTTGGCGTGGGCCCCACATCGTGAAACACTGATTTAACCACTACATTGCAATGCTTGACCATATCATCTTTGTTTACCAAGCAAATAAATCTTATAAATACAGCAAATCAGTTTAAAATTGCAACAGTGCCTATCTCCTCTCACCTGCTGAGAAAGACTTGGCACCTAAATGTCTGCCTCGAGTATTATGAAGAAAAGTGTTCATATTATGATCTTGCTTTCACTCTACATATGGATTAAGGCAGTTGGTTTACTGTCTCTTCCCATATTGATCTTTAGATGCAGAAGTAATGGTGAAAGTTGATATGTCACTGCATTTGTTTTCTGGCATCTTGATTCTATTTCTCTGTCTTGTTTTCCATTCTCTGAAAAAACACGTTCCTTCAATTTGAATTCTCTTGCTTGTTTCACTGCAGAATCGTCTATTGTAATATCTATTGATGTTGGTGACTTGCTGATGTTCATAACTTACGTCTTGTGTATGTTAAAAGGTTATCTGGGACTTGTACAAGCTCTGGAAAATTCCTTATCAAATAGTATGCAAAAACTGGTGCACCATACAGAATATCAACAACAGGTTACATATACAATTACAAAATCCCATCTTAAACATGTACAAAATATCACAATACAGTTGAAAAAAGTAGCTTTTCTTAATTCAGAACTTGGCGATCAAAACAGCATTTTTTGCTGCAGTTTTTTTCAAGAGAATATGCACATTCATTATGTTGTCATTGAATTCTACGCAGTCCCACATGGGGGACATGAAAGAACTGATAGGTTGTAGTGACAAGCGATAACTCGATGACGCTTTGGAATTTTGAATGCATTCAGGAAATTATGGCATAAGAAGAATGCAGGGCTTGATTCTTTTTTTTTTTATCTCTGTGTCTATGACCAGAATGCAAGTTCTGAGAATACCCTGCGAAATTTTTAGAAAAGAGCGGCATATAGGAATTAAGATATGCGCTACCAATAACAACAGAATTGGAACAGTTAGTTATCATGTTTAAAAAAATGGTTCAAAAGTCGTTGAAAAACACTGGACTTCACTGTACTCGGTTTCCCCTCTGTCACTCTCAACGAAGTGGCACGACGCCTGTCGAGAGTACTACTCATAGCACGTAACTCTGTAGCTTCAAGCAATAATCCATAGGGATCTCCGAATAAATCCACCTTGTAAACAAGACGACACTAGCCGGATTCAAACCCATGATCTATTGAACACAAGGCGAACAGCTTAACCACTAGTTACCCTGTACTAAGTAGTAAAGAACATATTGAATAGATGATCGAAGAAGATGTCCAGAGTGATATAATGATCATCTGATAACTAATAGACTAACTACCTGCAATTGATTAAAAACGTGTTACCTTGAGCATCTGAACACTCACTGACTCAGTCACATCAGCCGCAGTGAACGTAGCAACAATAACACGGCAATACAAAACAAGTTTACAATTTTATCACTGTCCAGTTTTCAGGAGAATAGAAACGCAGAAGAAATTGAAAGAAAAAATATGATATATAAACGAATATCACTAAGATCACAAACAAAAAAAAAAGAAAATGTTAGCATTTATACAGATAAGAGATTACACATACTATACTCTGTTCATTCTAAGATTGAAGTGGGTAAAAACACACCCATATATTATTCCGCGACAACAGTTGCTTTCTTATACAGCTGATGACATTAATAAAACAATAACGTAATTAATTGTTCAGAACTTACATCATAGCAACCCTGTCCCCTCCCAAATACCATTGAAAGCGTATAGCAAATGATCATCTGGATACAGAGCCACGGGAAGACCGAGAAAGAGATGGATCGACAACATCACTATCACCCTCCACAAACACGGACTCGGTACGAATCAGGTGTCACATCTGGCCTTGACCAGAAACTTACAGCTACCACTCCTAAGATTAACGGCAAGTGTGATATCAACCAGCTTCCACATGGGGATAGACAATAGACTATAAACTATAATGGTTGGCCCCTGACCTCTTTGCGCCTGCGCAATCATATAACAGTGGGTATTGTAATTTATCATAAAATGATAAAGATATTTTATATATTTTAAAGCATACATTACTATTGTGATAGATGTTTCATTTAGCAACAACTGATTTAAATTAACAACAGTAATATGTTCTAATGTACTATATTACTGTGCACTTAGCATTCGATTTATGCGTTCTGCGTCAAACAGCCAATCATAAGCAATGACCTACTTCATTCTTAGAATGAACAGAGTATAGTGAAAGATATTAATGTACACAACTTACCTCTTAGACATAAACTTGGTCATGGCAATAAGCAGCCCCAAACTGTGCAACAGGAAGTCAGCAGAGTTCTTGTTGCCGTCCACCGGGCCACGTACTGCGCTGAAGTAGGTGCGCAGTTTATCTATCACCCCCACGCTGATGATGTAACTGTACACAAAACATGTATTGTTAGAATATAACACATCGATCTGGTAGACTTGAGGAAATACATGTGTAGCGTGGTCAACAATAACATGCTATATATAATGGACTGTGCAACTACAATATCAATGCATTTTATAAAATATGTCAAGTAGAAGATTTTCGTTGTGTTAAAATGTATAGAAAACCACATCGAGACCAACTCTTTGAAGTGGAGATGAAGCCTAGTTCAGTCAAAAGAGGATGGAAACTAAGATTGGCTGGGTCATCCCTTACATCGAACAGGACCATAGTCCTGCTTAATCAAACACAGAAGCTGAAATCGGAGATACCAGGCCGAGAGGCGTATCCCAGCAACCATGGTATCATGCAACACGACTAGATAACATATTTTCACAACCAAATTTAATTAATTGTCACAATGCTCGCCATGTGTAGTTCCCCCACTCAGGAGCAGTGCCGGATACTGAACATCGAATAGAACCCATCCTCAGCTACTGGAGGTCCCTCTAGTTTATCTATTGTCTAACCACAGGTGGAAGCTGGTTGATAGCATCCACACTTGTCTTTAAGTGTAGGGGTGGAAGCTATAAGTTTCTGATCAAGGCCAGATAGGATGCCTCAGTCGTACTGAGTCCGTGTTTGTGGAGGATGGTCATGATGTTATCAATCCATCTCTTTCTTGGATTTCCCTTGGCTCAGTATCCAGCTGATCGTTTGTTATAAGCTCTCAGTGGTAATTCACTTGGGTCCATTCTCACAAGGTGTCCAAACCACTTTTTATACTGACGTTCTATATATTCGATATTATGTCATTATTCCTACTCTTTTTCTGATATCCTCGTTTCTTACTCTGCCTAGTTTGGTGACCATAGCTGTTTTTCTCACACTTTATCTCACACATGATGATTTTTCTCTGCTGTGAGGTTGTTAAAGACTATGTTTGACACTGGTAACAAATTGTTGGTATGAAAATTGTAGATATTATCTGTCTCTGTGATAGTGTCTGGTTGCAGAACCCTTCACAGGCAGGGGGTTTCACAGTAAGAAGTGAGAACCCTTCACATATAGCAAGAGATGGACGGCGTGAAATGCAACACATTGAATGTTTTGCTCTTGTGTAAATGTTGTCACTATGGATGCTAGTGGCACACCATGCAAAGGTGTGTTTATCTAAGAACGTGTCAAGCGACGATAAAACACAAACGTGTGTTATTATAGGAACGTGTCAAGCTATGATCAAGTGCAACGTTTGTTTACCTAAGAACATGTCAGATAATAGACAGACGGGAATCATACCAGGTAGAAGCTTCCTGGTTGGTCTGAGGCAACGTGGGTTTATTGTAACCAAAAGGATCAATTTCTGATTGGCCAGAACTTTTCCTCTGGGGAAATGAAAGCTTTTGATTGGTTGGAAGTTTCTGGAAGTTTGGAGAAACTTAGGAGTGGAGGAGGAAGAAGATTGCATTATCGACTGCCGAGCGAGACGGTCTCCAGGAGCAGGGTGTTCCACGGAGTCCCAGGATCAGTCGACAGGATCACACAGAGTCCCCGGGACGTGTGTGGAGAATCAGTACTTGTCTCACAGGAGACAAGTCCCTTGTTGACTTCAACAACTGGAAACAAAGTTAGTTGACCAAAAAGTGAGATTAGTAGTAGATTAATGAGATGGTCTAGAATCTCATTAAGCTTATACCACGACGTGCGCCAAATTCCTGGATGTGCTAGGGTAGTTGTGAAACCTTAGCATTTCGTATTGGTGAAATATCTTAGAGATAAATAGTAGAATAATGAGATTGTCTATAATCTCATTAAGCTCATGTTATAACGTGTGCCTTTAACGGAAGTGCTAGAGCAGTTTATGAATATCTCGACATTGTACATTTTATATTGATGATATATTATACGTCTCGGAGATATCAATTACTCCAGAGTTTAATATTGATTTGTGTCATTGGTTTGAAATTATATTAAACGACATTTTTGTTTCTGTAACAAGAAGTGTCTCTGCATTCATTGATAAGCACTTATTAAAACCAAGAAGAGATCTACGTCAGCAGTCATTGTAGATCACCAGTCATTGTTGATCAAACATAGAACCACAGGGTTCGGAACGCAAAAGTAAATATACTGTAACACTTTCCTCTTCAAAAGTAAATATACTGTAACTCATCCTCGTCTCAAAAGGATATACTGTTACACTGAGGCCTAGGACCAGTACGTTCCCGGCCAACACGAAGTGCTACCCTATACCTTATCATCACGAAGGCCAATTATACTGAAACACAGAAGTTTCAAAGAGAAAATCGGTGTGTTAAATTTATATTTTTCAAAGTTACGACACGAGCTGTCGTGAATTTCAGTTACATGTTCGTTTAAGTAATCAGTGCGTGTGTAATTAGTAAAATTTCAAGGAACAGACGGACATGGATGTGAGTATGTCTTGCTAACTAATTATCACAGAACAGAGAGAAGTGAACAATTGTTATATAATTTACGAACAATCTATTACTATGTGGAGACTATAGTTAAATTCATAAATTCCCCGACAGGACCAGGACGACTGAGAGAAATGAACATTTGTTTTGGTGTTGAACATTAATAGTGAAGTTAACAATTAATTAGATATTGAGTTTATAAATACCATCCCACAAAAATTTATATAATGTCATTCCACAGAGATATATTGAGTTTATAAATGTCATTCCACAGAGATATATTGAGTTTATAAATGTCATTCCACAGAGATATATTGAGTTTATAAATGTCATGCCACAGAGATATATTGAGTTTATAAATGTCATTCCACAGAGATATATTGAGTTTATAAATGTCATTCCACAGAGATATATTGAGTTTATAAATGTCATTCCACAGAGATATATTGAGTTCATAAATGTCATGCCACAGAGATATATTGAGTTTATAAATGTCATTCCACAGAGAGATATTGAGATCATATAATGTCATTCCACAGAGATATATTGAGTTTATAAATGTCATTCCACAGAGATATATTGAGTTTATAAATGTCATTCCACAGAGATTTTGAGTTATAAATGTCATTCCACAGAGATATATTGAGTTTATAAATGTCATTCCACAGAGGAGATAATTAGATACTGGACATATTGTTTCATGCATTTATATATATATATGTAAATTGGATAATATAACTCAAGTTGTTTGTTCATACATAGATTAGCAGTTAGACAGATTAAAGCTATCCAGAGATAATAGTTGAGTTGAGAGAACGTCACAGAGTTAGTAGCGAGAAACTCATACAAGAAGTGTTGGGAGAAAATGGAACAAAAGGCCTTAGCCCCAGTAGCCGACAATGAAGAAGTAGGGAAGTCCGAGCTGCGAGAATTAATACAAGCCTTAAGATGGCAAGGCTCGGCTACCGGTATTACGCCGTTCTCAGGGAACGAAGCGCACTTCAAGAGCTGGATAGCAGAGATAGAAAAGTGCGCGTTGTTGACAAGAGCCAGCGAATATAACAAGAAATTGTTAGCTCTGCAATCTAGCAACGGTCTAGTAGCAGAGACGATTAGGCTCAGGATAGAGAGAGTACCAGCAGAATCCTGGAAGGACTTCCAAGCGGGATTAGAACGGAGATATGGTGGACTCTCCGGAGCCGAATATGCGCTGGTAATACTAACAAAGGTTAGACAAAACGTGGCTGAAACAGTGGAAGCTTTCGGAGACAGACTGTTACGTCTGGCAGAAGAAGCTTTTCCCCAGGAAATTGAGGAAAGGGGTGTAAGGAGAATACTCCTGCACTATTTTGTAGAAGGGTTGCTGCCAGGAGCGATTAAACGTCACCTCATTGAAACCGATCCCAGCACGCTAGACGAGGCTCTCCGTTTAGCACAGACGAAGGAGCGCACTATTAAGTGGATCGAATTCAGGTTGGGCACGGAGCCCCAAGAAAGGGAATCTGATATAGTAGAAAAGACGCTCCCACTAAACCAGGGGGGATTTGACAGATTCCGTGAAAGGAAACAGGAGTTTCCAGAGAGAGACCGAAGATGCTATAATTGTGGGCAGGTCGGTCACCTCATGGCAGACTGCAGAATGGGAGGACGGTACAGGCACGAATTTCCGCTAGATCGAAAATGTCGAGAAGAGACGAGATTCACCCAGCGACACCTGGACGTCAGGAAACGACCGTTCCGCTCAGAGTTAGGGGCCTACCAGAGAGTAGCCCACGACACAGTACCCACAAGAAGAGGACAGGAGGTTGAACGGATAGGAGCGGTGATCAGGAGGGACCAGAGGGGTCAGGTTATGACCATACAGAAAAGGGTAGTTGTAGCCAGGAACGGGCACACGGGAGGAACCAGGACGAACGACATACCCAGTCGGTCGTTTGCGAAACAGAACAGGGGCGGCAGTAGGGCTAATTTCTTCTCGAGACGGCGAGAGATAGATAGAGGAAACTGGCGAGTAAATGCCTTAAGAGTCCGCCCGAGCAATAAAGAGAACCCGGATCGCACAGAGCGACCTATAGAAATCTTGAAGGAGTTAGAAGTCTGCAAGACAGACAAACGGAAGTCTGACAGTGAGATACAGACAGCAGAGAAGCTAACGGCCGTGCTTCAGTCAGAGTTGATGTCTCTGAGTGAGGTAGCGAGAGATCATTCTGAAGAGATTCAGGAGCCCAGACCAGAGTCCAGGGTGCCGGACGAGCCAGCCACGGAAGAACACTTAGATGAGGTGACGTCGGGCGAAGAGATCGAGGAAGACAGCGCGTCAGACCACGACACTGATGACGACGAAATCGCAGCTGATAACTACACTGATACAATCGAGTGCGAGTCACACGATAGCACTGAGACGGAACCCGGGACTCAGAGTGAGACAGTTGAAGTGGTGGCACCACCTCAGCCTGCGGCGGACAGCACGGAGGACGCACCTTTCCGGAACACTCAGGCCGAGAGTAGACAATGGAACGACGTTGCAGACACCATAAATACCCAACCCACGATACAGGCGGTAAGAAAAAAAAAACCGAGGAATGAGGCAGCGTTCAGATTAGCTCGCCAGATCGTTCTAGGTATAGATCATATGAAACAGAACTAAGATCGGAGACAGATCTCCGAACTAACCGGAAAGATGGCGAAAGTGTTTTTTTTTTTTTTAGGTAGTTTGTATATAACGTCCCATTAAATGTACATAGTTGATACAAAGTTGTAGCTTGAAAAAAAAGACAGAATGGTTGGAGGGGTCACTGTTTTTTTCAATTATTATATCCGGAAAAATTAATGCTTGGTCTTCCGCCTCAGCAGAATTAAGTATAGACTTAGATTCGCCTCGACACAAAGCCGCATAAAGTTTTTTTGTGACAAGGGGGCGAGTGTGATAGTGTCTGGTTGCAGAACCCTTCACAGGCAGGGGGTTTCACAGTAAGAAGTGAGAACCCTTCACATATAGCAAGAGATGGACGGCGTGAAATGCAACACATTGAATGTTTTGCTCTTGTGTAAATGTTGTCACTATGGATGCTAGTGGCACACCATGCAAAGGTGTGTTTATCTAAGAACGTGTCAAGCGACGATAAAACACAAACGTGTGTTATTATAGGAACGTGTCAAGCTATGATCAAGTGCAACGTTTGTTTACCTAAGAACATGTCAGATAATAGACAGACGGGAATCATACCAGGTAGAAGCTTCCTGGTTGGTCTGAGGCAACGTGGGTTTATTGTAACCAAAAGGATCAATTTCTGATTGGCCAGAACTTTTCCTCTGGGGAAATGAAAGCTTTTGATTGGTTGGAAGTTTCTGGAAGTTTGGAGAAACTTAGGAGTGGAGGAGGAAGAAGATTGCATTATCGACTGCCGAGCGAGACGGTCTCCAGGAGCAGGGTGTTCCACGGAGTCCCAGGATCAGTCGACAGGATCACACAGAGTCCCCGGGACGTGTGTGGAGAATCAGTACTTGTCTCACAGGAGACAAGTCCCTTGTTGACTTCAACAACTGGAAACAAAGTTAGTTGACCAAAAAGTGAGATTAGTAGTAGATTAATGAGATGGTCTAGAATCTCATTAAGCTTATACCACGACGTGCGCCAAATTCCTGGATGTGCTAGGATAGTTGTGAAACCTTAGCATTTCGTATTGGTGAAATATCTTAGAGATAAATAGTAGAATAATGAGATAGTCTATAATCTCATTAAGCTCATGTTATAACGTGTGCCTTTAACGGAAGTGCTAGAGCAGTTTATGAATATCTTGACATTGTACATTTTATATTGATGATATATTATACGTCTCGGAGATATCAATTACTCCAGAGTTTAATATTGATTTGTGTCATTGGTTTGAAATTATATTAAACGACATTTTTGTTTCTGTAACAAGAAGTGTCTCTGCATTCATTGATAAGCACTTATTAAAACCAAGAAGAGATCTACGTCAGCAGTCATTGTAGATCACCAGTCATTGTTGATCAAACATAGAACCACAGGGTTCGGAACGCAAAAGTAAATATACTGTAACACTTTCCTCTTCAAAAGTAAATATACTGTAACTCATCCTCGTCTCAAAAGGATATACTGTTACATCTCTTCCCATATTTATCTTTAGATGCAGAAGTAATGGTGAAAATTGATATGTCACTGCATTTGTTTTCTGGCATCTTGATTCTATTTCTCTGTCTTGTTTTCCATTTTCTGAAAAAATACTTTCCAAATATTTGAATTCTCTTGCTTGTTTCACTGCAGAATCGTCTATTGTAATATCTATTGATGTTGGTGACTTGCTGCTGTTCATAACTTACGTCTTTTATATGTTAATTTCCATGTTACACTTCTTACAAGCTGTTGACAGTGTATATATATGGATTTGCATGTTCTCTAAGTCATTGTAAATCAGGCCGTTTCCTCAAATGAGTTGTCTGCACTAATTGTATTTTCCTCTTTTAGAATAATAGCTTCTTTCGCTATTCTATCTATATACATAATGAAATTAAAGGGGAAAGCACGCAGTCCTGTATCATTGCACTTATGCCCTCTAGTCTACTTTGTGGAAATAGAAGGCAAAAGAGGAAAGTGGCTGGCCAACCAGACAGGCAACGACCCCTCTAAACATCATGCATTTAAATTACAGGGAGTAAACAAACAAAAAATACAGAACTAGAAAACACCTTGCACAAGAAAGAGATTAGTATTTGCTGAATACAGGAAACACACTTTAATGAACAAAATAACCTTCAAAGTACAAGGGTACCAATGTATTAGAGTTGACAGGAAAGACCGGAGGTATATGATATACTAACACTGGTAAAGAATAACATCTATGCCACAGAAACCAAAACACACAAGCAAGGTGCTGAATACCAGATAGTTACATAAATTACAGCACCCTTGAACTCCACATACCAAACGTATACTGCCCAAATAACATCCCATTAAGTATGCCTGCTATTAACATTTCCAAGAAAAGTTTCATGGAAGTGGGACACTTGAACAGCTATTACCAAATCTGGGGATACAATAATTTAGACAGAAGGGGAGATGAGATAAAAAGCTGGCAAGATGACAACAACTTCATCCTCTCCTGAATAATCCACAGGATCTACCAACTTTCTACTCAAGCAGATAGCAAAGCACTTCAACCCCAGAACAGGCTGGAATAGTGGAAAGAAAAATATGTGAACAACTTGGTGGAAGTTACCATCGCCCAGTTATCATCCAATTGAACAAAACAATAATTACAAGACCAACTAAGCCAAGATGGAACTATACGAAAGAAATGGCACAACACAGAGAAAATCTACTCACAAGAGACATAAAAGTAACAGGCAGAGATATCAACACAATTGTCAGGGAGTTTAATAACGGAATACTTCAGGGAGCTAAGGAGACAATACCACAGGGGGGGGGGGGAGAGGAAGAATTATATACCATATATTGAGCTAACACAATCCAAAAACTATAGAAAGAACTGGCTGAAGCACGTAATTTGGAAGAGATGCAACTATTCCAACAGAAACACATGGCACTACAATAGACCAAAACGAAGTTCACCAACGAAAATATAGAAACAAAGAAGAAGCCAGTGGGGAAATAACATGAATTAAATTTTGAAAAGAAACTGATAAAATTGTGGAAACTAACCAAGCAAATAAATGTTGATAGCAAGTCTCAGTGACAAACAATTGCAGTGGAAGATTCAGATAAACTCTACACTGGCAAGTTAGCAGCTGACATGATTGCAGATTAGTTTAGAAAAGAGACCATTACCATCAATATGCAGACAACGAAATATTCGCCAAACATTGGTAAGAACAAAACAAACTGTTCAGATATCATTTATAAACCATTCACGTTAGAAGAATTATTATATAAGGAAAATAAAGACTGGAAAATCACCAGGACCGGACGTCATCAACAATGAAATGATTAAGAACCTAGGACATGCAGCAATGTATAAATTACTATAGATATACAACTACAGTTGGGGTACATGCGATGGACCACAGTCGTGGAGAGAAGCGCTTATGTGTCATATTATAAAGAAAGGCAAGGACAAACAGAAGCCTGACAGCTAGACCAATAAGTCCAACCAGTTGTGTCCACAACACAATGGAAAGGATAGTCAACAGAAGGCTGAAATGGTACTTAGAATCAGAGAAACTATTGGTGTCAGAACAAGCTGGATTTAGAGAGTGTAACAACAAAGACGACCACATAGCATTCCTGTCCCAGATCATAGAAGATGCATTTCAAGAAAAGAAGAAAGTTTTCACCTTATGAATAGATCTCCAAAAGTTTTTGACAAGGTCTGGAAAGATGGACTGATAGTAAAGCTGCAAAGAAATGGAATCAAGGTTAACATGAGTAAGTGGATACGATCCTTCCTACACAATTGGAAAGCAAGAGTCACTATGGAAGATCACAACCGCAAAAAGGTACTCCTAAAACATGAAGTTTCTCAAGGCTCAGTACCGTCTCCAAGTCTGTTTCTTATATTGATAAACCATATAATCTGCGAAGCTGCCACAAGGTGTAAGTAAGAAACACTATTTATGCTGATGACTTGGTGGTGTGGTGCGTTGAAGAGTATCTAAAGATCACAAACAAGAAAATACAAACGGCAGCAGACAACACAGGGTCATAGGCAGAGAAATGGATAGTAAAGAGCAATGTTGAAAAGTCCTCAATAACACTCTTCATGCTCTCAAATAAGGACAAAGCAGGAGAGATAAAACTTGGAAATGTAGATATCCAGATAGAAGAGAAGTCAGTGTACCTGGGCACCACACTAAATAAGAGACTGAGATTGAGGCATCACATCGATAAAATAGAGGCAATATCAAGAAAGAAAAAAAACTTACAATCCTGAGGGAATTGGCAGGAAAAACTTGGGAGGGGGGGGGGGGGAATCAATGAGGCAACTCTAAGTAAGGTATATACATGTGCAAATAGACCAGTACTAGAATACGCATCAAGAATGTGAACTTCAATAGCTAATTTCCATTTACAAGCTATGGACAAGGTACAAAATTCGAGTACTTCTTATCACAGGTGCCATGAGAAGCGTGGTAGCCTAGTTGATAGTGAGCTTGCTTGTTATCACCGGGTTACAACATGTGGTTCGAAACCACATCCCAAAAAAAGAATTAAGGTAATAATTTCTCGCTTGACACGATCACTCTTCCAGTCGATTCAGTTGTAAATTAGTACTTGACATATGAGTTAGGGGAGGTAAAGACAGCAAGGAAGAGAACTGGCCACCCCGCCTAATAGTTGCTGCACATTAGTACATGAAGTTATCTTCATCCCCAAAGGAGTGTTACTACCATGAGACCTACCTTTACTTTACTTACATGAAAACATCTGTCATACATGAAATGGACAAAATTAAGGCATCACCTCCTGACCATACAGGAGGAACACTAAGACCATGATCCATATAGAAAAGTACAAGAGCATGCCAGCACACATAATAAAGACCAAATTCTGGGACCTAGCTAATGGAAGGCTGAAGAGGAGCAGTTTTAATCACTGATCTAAAAAACTAAACAGATAATATAAGAAAGAACTACCAAACATCACAAAAGAAATACGAACACTTTGTCCAGTTCCATGGGAACAATATCGATATCTCGCTATCATAACCACCATAAACAACAACCACACTATGAATGAACTGAACACTCTCCAGAATAAAACAATAGTATGCAACATGATTGAAGTTATATACCATGGATACAAGTATATACTGATGGATAAACCAGTGACCTCCTGAGCACAAAGTGAGCAGTTTACCACTATGCCAAGGAGACCCCTCTCCTCCTTCCTGGAACAGTGTTGAGGTAAATCACAGACAGTTTCAATATTATGCAAATCACAGAAAATTCATTGTTGAGACAAATGACAATTTTTCCTTTAGTAAATCAAAGAACGTTTCATTGTTTGGGTAAATCACAGTAAGTTTCATTGTTGAAGTCAATCACAGAACGTTTCATAGTTGAGGTAATCACTTACCGCTTCATTGTTGTGGAAGATCACAAAAATTAATTGAGGTAAAAATTACTGAATTTATCTTGGAGGTAAATCATAAAAAGTGTCACTGTTGCAGTAAATCATAAAAAGTTTCATTATTGATGTAAATTACAGAACGTTTCAATTGTTGAAGAAAATCAACATAAAGCTTCACTATGGAAATATGGATTGGATCTTGTCGACTGCTAGAAACATTCGAATTCTGATTAGCAAATACATTTTTAGACAGTGTGGATAACGAATAAAAACACTGGAAAAGCCTACAACATAGGAAAACAAAGCCAACCTGCAGGTTTTTCCAGTTTGTAATGAAGCACAGACAAGGTATGTAACACGATATCCTACGTTCTTTTTCCGCTGTCAGCTGTGTATACTTTGAGTTATCTCTTATCTGACTCCAATAGCTTTCTCTACTGTTCTGTCTTCTATGACGCAATATTTGAAAATGATGACCCCGGGAGAAACATAAGAAGAGGACGCCGAGATTTATGATAACGCAAAGATTATCACCCGCTTTATAAATATTTACACTGACTTACGCCGCTCATGCTGGCCGTGGTGCTAATCAGGGAGCACGGGAATACGGTTAGCGTGTGTGAGGCAGAAATCAAAGCAAATTTGCATCAGGAAACAGGTTAATCTCTGGTCACCTGCGTAATCTAAGAATGAAGAAGTGCAGGCTATAACGTCGTTTGATATCGCAGAGAAAACAGACACTGGTGACCCTGCAAGAGTTTGATGCAGAGAACACCACTCACGTCCTTCAGGCAAGCATACACTGTGAGATAAGCTAACTACTGACATGGCTCTCCACAAAGACAACATAAGATGGAAATTTTTTCATTCTTTCAAATATGATTGACTGCAACATGACTGCAGCGTCACGATTTTTCTTTTTCTTTCAAAAATACACTCATTATATTCTGATAGACACGTAAATGATCACTTATTTTTACGCCATCCTGTTACGGGTTTTAATGTCGCGGTTATGAAGAATTGTTTGTTAATTCCTTGATTAAAGCTTCTTTCAAACTATAGTTGAAGTCCTTCTTGGCTATATTAAAGCGCGTGAGACTTTTATTATGGTGCGACCTTGAAATCTTAGCGGTGTCCTAACTAAACTATTAGATGCAACATAATTACCCGGTTGTGGTCCTGAAAAGGACTTATTTAAGTGTGGTCTGGTTGTCTGGTCCTGGTGCTAAAAATGACTTTTTTTGTAGTGTGGTCTGGTTGTTTGGTCGTGGTCCTAAAAAGGATTTGTTAATGTAACCTGGTGGACTGGTCGTAGTCCAGACAAGGATTTTTTAGTGTGGCCTGGTCGTAGTCCTGAAAAGGACTTTGTCACTTAGTGAAGCTAGGGACAGTTTTCTGTTGTCACCTAGTGAAGCTAGGGACAGTTTTCTGTTGTCACCTAGTGAAGCTAGGGACAGTTTTCTGTTGTCACCTAGTGAAGCTAGGGACAGTTTTCTGTTGTCACCTAGTGAAGCTAGGGACAGTTTTCTGTTGTCACCTAGTGAAGCTAGGGACAGTTTTCTGTTGTCACCTAGTGAAGCTAGGGACAGTTTTCTGTTGTCACCTAGTGAAGCTAGGGACAGTTTTCTGTTGTCACCTAGTGAAGCTAGGGACAGTTTTCTGTTGTCACCTAGTGAAGCTAGGGACAGTTTTCTGTTGTCACCTAGTGAAGCTAGGGACAGTTTTCTGTTGTCACCTAGTGAAGCTAGGGACAGTTTTCTGTTGTCACCTAGTGAAGCTAGGGACAGTTTTCTGTTGTCACCTAGTGAAGCTAGGGACAGTTTTCTGTTGTCACCTAGTGAAGCTAGGGACAGTTTTCTGTTGTCACCTAGTGAAGCTAGGGACAGTTTTCTGTTGTCACCTAGTGAAGCTAGGGACAGTTTTCTGTTGTCACCTAGTGAAGCTAGGGACAGTTTTCTGTTGTCACCTAGTGAAGCTAGGGACAGTTTTCTGTTGTCACCTAGTGAAGCTAGGGACAGTTTTCTGTTGTCACCTAGTGAAGCTAGGGACAGTTTTCTGTTGTCACCTAGTGAAGCTAGGGACAGTTTTCTGTTGTCACCTAGTGAAGCTAGGGACAGTTTTCTGTTGTCACCTAGTGAAGCTAGGGACAGTTTTCTGTTGTCACCTAGTGAAGCTAGGGACAGTTTTCTGTTGTCACCTAGTGAAGCTAGGGACAGTTTTCTGTTGTCACCTAGTGAAGCTAGGGACAGTTTTCTGTTGTCACCTAGTGAAGCTAGGGACAGTTTTCTGTTGTCACCTAGTGAAGCTAGGGACAGTTTTCTGTTGTCACCTAGTGAAGCTAGGGACAGTTTTCTGTTGTCACCTAGTGAAGCTAGGGACAGTTTTCTGTTGTCACCTAGTGAAGCTAGGGACAGTTTTCTGTTGTCACCTAGTGAAGCTAGGGACAGTTTTCTGTTGTCACCTAGTGAAGCTAGGGACAGTTTTCTGTTGTCAATGAATGATGTCTTCAAAATATTTCCCGTAGCTTGGATACATTGCTTCAAATAATACAGACCACTTGAATATGAATACTCATCATCATTAGGTGCCGTCTCCACAACGAAGGTTGGCTGTAACGGACCTCCAACATCTTCTGTCTCTGCCTTGGTAGTGTGCTCTGCAAGACTGTATTCCCTGTCCATCACATGATGTTTTTCTTTCACTTGTATCTCTTGACTACGAACCTCAGGGATCTACTGGCCCGGAGTCACCTCCAGCCTGACGTTCCTAATCATTTTGGCACCATCAGATGCAAACGCAGCAAATGCTACACTTGTCACCCAGATCCGGTCTGTCTCATTCCCTAAAGCCACCTTCACCATTGAGGTGAGCTTCACATGTGTGTCCCGCAACGTCATTTATGCCATCATATGCAAACGTTGCGCCATGACATATATAGGTGAAACTGGAAGGAGGCTCGCAGACTGATTCTGCGAACATCTGTACAGCATAAAAAAACCATTCGCGTTTGTCTATAGACGTCCACTTCAATAGCACGGGCCATCAGGGCGCCCAGGACATTCAGGTTACGGCCATTAATTCGTGCTTCTCTGGCGACCGGGTCGGTCTGGCGCTTGAGAACCGCTACATTTACCAATATGGCACTCTTAAACCCGACGGCATTCCATACTACACATACCAATGTGACCGTCGATATCATTATTGTTCGTTTTCTGTTATGTTTTAATTTTGTTCCAATTGTTGTCTTGATAAAGGCCTTTTGGTCGAAAGTAGATTTGTGTGTGTTATTATGTTTGTCTCTAATTAACAAAACTTTATTACCCTATTCCTGGATCTGCCTGTTGGATTTCAATTTTGCGCAGTAAGTACATATTATCTCCAACTACCGCTTGTTCTCCTACTCTCGACTCTACTTTCAAGTAAAGTCTTCAACGAGGTGTCATGTATTTTAATGTCTAAAATATTTTTTTTTTTTAGTTTTTTTAAAATATGCAACGTTGTCAGAACCTCTTTGTTTTGTTTTCTTCCCATGAAGCTCTACCTATTCCAGGTATTCGACGTTGTCTTCAACGAGGTGTCATGTATTTTAATGTCCAAAATATTTTATTTTTTTTAAATAGTTTTTTTTAAATATGCAACGTTGTCAGAACCTCTTTGTTTTGTTTTCTTCCCATGAAGCTCTACCTATTCTTCTATATATGCACATCTCAAATGAATCAATACTATATTCCAGCTGTTTGATTATTATCCATATTTATGAGCCCGTAGTTAAACACAGTTAAACACGCAGACGCAGTTAAACATGCACCCAAAAACAAAGCACCAGGAATAGACGGCATACCTATGAAACTAATAAAATGCTAACAGTGAAAGGTATGAAGTGGCTACACAGACTATTCAATGTGATATGGAAGACACAAAAGACACCACAGGAGTGGAATAGAGCTGTGATTGTTCCCATCTGGAAGGGAAAAAAAACAGTAAAATATGCACTAAGTATAGAAGCATATTTAAGCCACATAGGGAAATCTTTAGGAAGATACTAGAGAGAGGATGCGTGCATATATATATATATATATATATATATATAACCACGGCTCAACAACACACAAATGAGCTTTCGGAAAAATAAAAACTGTACAGATGCAATCTTCGTCCTTAAACAACTTTCAGAAAGAGCGACAGAATATAACCAAGACTTATACTTGGCTTTTGTGTACCAAGAGAAAGCTTTCGACAGAGTGGATAGAGCAAAATTATGGATACCACTATAGACATATGGAGTTCCCCAACATCTGATAAGTCTATGTCAGAGCATGTACGCCAATAGTCAATGCGCAGTAAGAACGAGCATATGTACATCCGATAATTTCCAAATTGACTCGGGAGGTAGTTAGTTAGTCGTTAGATCATCGTTACTGCACTCCGGACAAGTCCATAGGTGATCAGATCTCTCATTGAGTGTATCCGACATTACACGTTGACTGGCGGTCTTGTTGCAGTATAGCTTTGTGTGTTTCTATGTTTATTCCTCTTTGATTTTGCGGATTATCGTGGTTTTGTGTTTTCTGGATATTAATAGCTAGTTTATAATTTCTGCTTGATTTATTTACTTGATTCGTTTTTCTAGCTCCTGTTCACTTTCCCGTATTTTTTTTATTATTTGCAATATTCAGAATTGTACAGTTGATTTGACAACAGAACTAATACGTTTGTTGACAATTTAGTACATTTACTTTAAAAACTTTATAGAGGGATTCCACTGTAATAACCTGGAGAAAGATGTGGTTTAACGAAACGGCCACATTAACTATAAGCATGCATACCCTTGATAACTTTAGGGGAAACTAAGCACATATGAATTTGCTCCTACCGACATGACCGTTTTGAATCGTTTGAAGTGCAATGGTGCCAGCACATAATCAATAACTAATCTGACGAGAGATTGATATTTCAATGATATGTAACACATAAACAGAATTATTTCTTAAACACAGAAAGAAATGTTCCGCTTGAACTTCACAGCTGAATACGTCATAGCACGTACACACATTCTTACGGTTAAAATAAAATAATTTCCTGATATGACAACTGCGTCTTAAATAAATATTTCAAAAACAATTCTGTTTTCATAAATAATAATTTTTTCCAGATTTCCGACTAATAATGTGACCACAAATTATGAAGCATCTATTTTGTGGTGTATGATGCAATTTGAGCCACAAGACTTAAAGACGGACAGAAGGCAGGAAGTTTACCGCGACTGACCAGTAGCCTGGCTAATAAGTCGATGTGAGCATGTAGACACGCCTGTAGTTTGTGCCATTAGACTACGGTTTGTTTTTCACGAAGCAGCCTCCTCAATTTCCTCAAGTTACTTCCGATTAAAGGATGAAATAATTGTGATATAATTATGAGGTCTTTCACTACATGGGTCCCAGTCGAGACCTGGGTTCACTTGGCAGTTCTCAAGACTCTCCGCCAATTTACTCACGCAAGTCATTAATTTCATCAAACACATCTCGGTCAACACCCTGAGGGGAGAAGCACGCGGGGACAGTGTCATATGAGTGGAACATTGAAAAGAAAAAAAGGAAAAAAGAAAACTAAAATATAATAGCGAAGATAGCAATAATAAAAATGGTTGGGGTCGCTGAATGCTCCGCTCAGATGAAAAGACCAAATGTGCCACGCCTTCTCGAAGGTCAACAGCATTAAAGTCCCTATTGAGTAGCCATTAGTGGTGGGAAGAAAATGGATAGTCGTTATTCACTATCTTCTGGAGCAGGAAATGAACATAGTGGACAAATAGCCCTGGTTCGTTGGATCCCAGCCGCCGACGAAGTGACAACAGTATTGGGGGAAATGAAGTAATAATTTATCAATTAGTCCCGAGTCTCTGCTTGCTGTCTTGGACGCAATCTTTACAATAAATTGTCAATATCCCGAAGAGCTTGTGCCAAGACTAGCAGTGTATGTTTCAAGCAAATGAAGAAGATAGCAATCATTGTCTCGGCACCAGTTCTGCTGTAGACATTTTCTTCATCGGCACTTCCCCTCTTCCCTTTCCTTTTCTTGCTTCATTCACAACCGGATCCTAGTATCCGCTTCTCACGCACACGCCACGACATGTCGGAAGTCGGTGATCAATGCGACGAGAATGACACCATCAAAGCCATCTTTCTCACTTCAATACCAGAATATTTTACGCCATCGGGAATTCTCTTCCAGCCCTTCTCTCCCCCCCCCCCCCCCCACCACACACACACACACAGATACATACAAAATATCCTGGAATCCACTTGGTTTCACAGAAATTGGGGCGATATTTGGACGGGGAAAATCTCACCAAAAAAGTATGAAAAATTGAAAGGTAGAAGAACAAAAGACTGTACTCCAAATGCGCTTCAGTTCTTTCACTATTCAAACGTATGTTCTCTACGGTTTTGTCATCGTTTCATGCGTGTAGGAAATTTAAACTCAATAGTCACAGCTCCTACTCTGACTTAAAGTAATGTATTTTAAGTTATGCAGAAATCACAAGTGAAGCTCTATTGATCTGTTGTATATACTAGAAACCATTAAAAACGCATCCAAAACGTGATTTATCTCATGCTTAAAATGTTGATGTACATTAGTGATTTTTCATCCCAGAACGCGTGCCAATGATGAAGTTCGTGCAGTCCTATTGTTTTGTTAATGCGATGTCTCTTTCGCATTTTTTTCGTGTTTCACGTACAAAACAGCAAATAAATGTTGCCATTAAAAGTTGAAACAGGTTTAAATTTGGTACCCACATTAATACAATTTAGGCGAGTAAAAGGCATCGACTGATATTACAAGAGGGATGGCAAGCTGCTGGTATTCTTGTCAGTGGAATGACGACCAGAGAAATTGCCAGGAATTTCAATTGTCTAAAATTACCAGTCCACTATATTAATACTGCACCAACGATTCCTGGCGACAGGTACCACCGATGACCGCCCCAGACCTGGTCAACTTCGTGTAACAACACAAACTCAAGATTGTTTCCAAACAGCAACTCATATACGTAGAACTGATGGATTTATTAGCCCAAACACTGTGCAAAGGTTACTTCATTTCTCTGTCTGATAAAACAGAATTCCTAACATTTATCCTATCCGTACTACATGCCACCGGACCAACAGACTGGCACAACACAATATTTATTGTCAAAGCCTGGAATGGAGATATACCAGTGTCATCCTTAACTTAAGCGCCAACATCGTCATTGCAACTCACGCCAAATATTACACTGTACTAACTTCTGTCTATCGCTTTACTGATCGAGCATATTTTGAAAGAGGGCGATTATTTTTATGGAATAGTAAATTGCTTCTTTATACTCTAAATAAAAATACTTTATACGCCCATAATGCAGCAAACAGGATTTGAACTAGGTTCTCTCAGGTAGCACCAAATCACTTCGCAACTTGAGTCAACATATTTTCCATCTTCGACCACAAGGTGCAATTTTAGTCCAGGCTTCTAACGTGTATATCCTCAAACTAGCAAGAATATGGACCGGTCGATTGACACATATACAACAACACACACATTGAACATGAATGTATATTCCTTGAGAACCACAAATATTTAACATTAGTAACACTTGATGATTCTATATTATATTATTCTTTACGCACTCAGTGATTGTGACAAATGTCAACACTTTTAACATCAATTAGGCCCGAAAAGACGATTTCCTCTCATGAAATCTACTTCATCTGTGTTATGTACACTTTTTACAGCTAATCAACACATACTTGGATTGGTGTCAAATATGATGACAAATTTGTTGTTGCAAATGTGAGTCAGACGATCCGTTGTTATTTCAACAAAGTTTTTTTTTTAAATATACAATACTCTAAAATTATCAAATAATTGCCCTTTGATGTTATGGTTTTATAATATTTTCTAAAGAATATTTTTGTCCACTCTGTTGAACCTTGGTCAACTAATAATATATTACGGTCTTTGTTATATTGATCTTTGGCTAAAGTCTGGTGGTAAACATCTGTGTAGGTATATTCTCTTCAGAAGACTAACTGTGATTGACTTAATTGTGGGTCAACAGTGTGTCCTACATGCTATTCTATTATTTTTGCACAGATTCCCATGATTCACTGGTAACCAATATTCTAAAAGTATCTTTATGTGGTGCACACTGGAAACAGATATACAACAGATCATGTAGTGTTTCTGGCTTAAATTTTAGGAATCACGTTTGTGGCTGTATAAGGTATGAGAATTGATTGCAACGAGACAAGCAATATACCTCACAGCCAATGGCACTGTCGATATACAAAGATGCATGGAATTCTGGCTTGCACAACTGAAATGTAGTGTAAATGAAGGGCCGGCAAATGTAGATGTCATATCTATTTATCAATCTATCTATTTGCTAAATCATTTGTTGCCTTTCAGTGTCCGAAGTAGAAGGGTTATCTGGAGATTGCCCTCGTGTGTGCTGAGTATATTGTGCACTTTGTCACCTCTTATTTCGGCGGTCTATCGTTTTCGTGGTCGGCCTCTAGGTATGCCTTCACTGTATCTGTACAGCATAGCTTGCTGCGGTATGCTGTCTAATGGTAGCCTTCAGATGTGGGAAAACCATTTGATCTGTTGTCTTTTAATATATTTCAAGAATGGGGTGGTGAAAGTTCTTTGTCTAATGTCCTCATTCCTCACTCTGTCTCTTAGCGATATTTCTAGGATTATGCAGAAAGTTGAAAGTTGTGCCATTTCAGCTGTCACAAGTTTACGTTTGTCTTGTGTTGTCATTGTCCATGTTTAGCAATGGTAGCACAGCTTCGGCATAGTAATAGTTTTGAATAGTATTAATTTGGTGTTTAAATATACATTTTTGTTTCTGAAAATTGTCATTTGGCCTATGGCTTAATATGATTTACTACATCTATTTTTAACCTACAGACTAAGCTGAAAGTTTACAGAGCAGTGGTACTTCCAGTGCTGCTTTACGCTAGTGAAACATGGACTGTGTATAGACGTCATGTGAAAAAACTCAGTCATTTTCATACAAATTGTCTCAGAAACGTTATTAACATCAGATGGCAAGACAAGATTCCAGATACCACTGTCCTCGATAGAGCTGGTATCCCAAGCATTGACACGATCCTGATGCAGACACAGATTCGTTGGGCAGGTCATTTTGTGCGTATGCCAGACCATCGTCTGCCAAAGATACTTCTCTATGGTGAGCTATAGAATGGTATACGATCTCAAGGTGGACAAAGGAAGCGCTACAAGGACTCGTTAAAGAACTCACTGACAGCCTTTGAAATAGACCACGATACATGGGAAGAACTTGCACAAAATAGATCTACATGGCGTTCTAAAATTAAAAAAGAGCGCATCATCGTGTGAAAAGAAGAGAAATGCAGCAGCTCAACAGCGGAGAGCAGCTAGAAAGTCATGGATAGACCAGGATCCGTCTACAGTCGTTATTCCATGTCCAAACTGTCCAAGGACATTTACATCTCGAATAGGGCTCATTAGCCATCTACGAACTCATAATCAAGGACATAACTAAAATTGAATTTTCAAAAGTGGATGTAACAAATGGTCATCATCACTTGTGATGGACGAACAACACATCTATTGTGTATTTCTTTGCTACGCTTGCCGTCTGTTGTTACATTGCTTCCTAGGTATGTGAATTATGTTACTTGTTTAAAATATATATATTATTTTTTCTTTCTGTTCTTCCTATCTTCATTACTTCAGTCTTTTCTATGTTTATCTTCATGTTAAAGGTTCGGCATATTTAATATAATCTATTTGTCTTTATAGTTGCCCTTCTGATGATGCTTCCAGTGATTGTTCTTCTGCAAATAGCAATTCCTTTAAGTTATCCTTCAGATTGTGTTCTTCCGTTGTCTTTGCTACTTTACAGATGTGATTTATGTAAGTTATGAACAATAGGGGGATAGTACATATCCCTGTCTCACTCCCGAGTGAATTTGAAAATTATCGGATGTACCTGTGCTCATTCTTACCGTGCATTGACTGCTGGCATATCTGCTCTGACATAGGCTTATCTGATATTGGGGGAACTCCATATGTCTGTAGTGTTTCCCTAGTTGTGCTCTATTCACTCTGTCACAAACTTTCTCTTGGTCCATGAAAGCCACATATAAGTTTTGGTTGTGTTTCATCTCTCTTTCTGAAAGTTATTTGAGGGCGAAGATTGTATCTGTACAGCTTTTATTTTTTCGAAAGCCCAATTGTGTGTTGCTGAGCTGTGGTTCTATATATGCGAGCAGATGCCCTGATATGGGTGAATACTTTGAGAGGGATGTCCTCAAGAGAACCAGCACAATGAAGTACTTGGGGTTATGTTGAACCAAAGCCTGAATTTCAAAGACCATATTGACCACATCATTGTAAGTTCTTATAAGCGTCTTGTGGACGCATGTGGTTGCGTCTGTGGGTCTCACCAATGGCCCACTAGACATTCCATCCATGCAACAGAAAACCTTAGTGGATGAAATGCCGTTATATTGAGGTTATCTTCTTATAGAAGCTTCATGGCATGTCATCTATACAGTTATGATTTTGTTTTGTTGAAATGTTTTTCATGTTTGCCTGAATATATATGTATGCACCCTCTGTGGTTGGGAGGGAGCCAGAGATGTACTGAGCAGAACTGAAGAGTAGGAAACTGACATCACTGTTTTTCCTATGGCTGAGGCCCATCATAGAGGCACAGTGACTCAGGATGTGACAATCCTTTTGACTTGAACATTTGGTTGCATGCATGGAGCAATAGAGAAGTTCGGCATAACCAGTAGTCAATTGGTGGCAGGGAATGAGCACAGTGAACCCGATCTTGGCTACAGTGCCTAGGATCAGTGCATAGGTTGAAACCTACTTTCCTGGAGGTGTGATAGTTATTCTCTGGCTCTGTCCCGGGGTGGGTTGAAAATCCACAGACTTCCCAGCAATATAATGCCATCTAATGGCATTAGGTCAAAGAGCATGAGCCCATGGACAGCTGGATCAGCAACCAACCAACCACCACCCAAGGGTCTTGTGGCAATGAAGGTTATGATTGCTGCTCAATGTGAACAGAGGCTACTATTTCTGCTGTATCAGGGATTGGTGGTGGCGGTGGTGGAGTACGCACTGACAATTCTAATGCTGAGTCAGACTCAAACAGAAAGATTGGATAGAATCCAGAATGAGGCAATGCAAATCATTTTGGGGCGTATGAGAGATATGTTGGCATGCGCTATGCTATACTTACTTGATTGCCCAACTGCAGAGCAAAGAATACAAATGTGCAGGGTGTGGGACTACCTACAAATCACCGCTGATAAAAAGAACCCTCTAACCCTGAAGATCTCATAGCAAAATGCAGTCGACTTAAGAAAGAAAAGTTGTGGATCGGGTGCGCGGAGGACGTTATACAGAGCGTGTGCAGATTAGAGGATGTACTACATGGTGCTGAATGGAGTTTGGCGACCTCAGATTGTCTGACAGCCTTCCAAATAATATAGAGTGCAGGGAATGGTGTCCGACAGTGGTCGAGTCGGAAGTGCTCGTTCTGATCAGTGATAATTCCAGGGAAGGTGATATGATTATATATATATAGATGGGTTGGTTGAGAGACACATCAGGAGTGCCTGGGCCTTCACGGCTCAAAGGTGGTGGGAGACCATCAGAGAGGAAAGTGGTGCATTCGCTCAGAGGACAAGCAGCATGACAATGGAGGTTTTGGCAGTAACCAAAGCTTTGAAATGGGTGTGCGCACAGACTGTCTGCAAGCATGCCTGTATACTCAGAACTCCATGAGCATGATTGTGAAAGTTCAGGTGGGGTACGTTCGGGAACAGTGGCTGAATGCAGTAAAGAATTTCTGTGTGCGTAAAGTGACTTTCATTTTTGTGCCGGGACATGTAGGGGTCCAGGGTAATGAGAGAGCAGATAGGTAGGCCACCCACGCTGCTACTACGGATGTTGGTGGAGCGATGGATCGGTCAAACATTTTGAATTCCTTACAGGAAAACGCACAGATAAATTACTGTATAAGTGACGATGACTCTTGTTCCAAGACTAGAATAAAGGAGCTTGGTTTGAAATGTGGTATCGCTAGAAATGAGTAGTTTCGTGGGTGAGGAAGAATGTTGGTCAATCAACGATGTACCGGGAATGTCAGTCAACGTGTAATGGCGGATACACCCAAGAAGAGATCTGAGCACCTATGGACTTGTCCAGAGTGCAATGGCGATGATCCAACGACTAACTAACTATAGGTGAATGCTGTTATGGTAATGTAGCGCTTAGAGCACACATTGAAAATGTCTCTAGAAAAGGCAACAAATGCTAGAGAGCAGAGTTGTGTATGGTTCAATCTATGCTGGCAATAATGTCTTGAATGCTTAGCACAAAACCGACCAAAGCATTGTTCATGGTTGAGAACACACAACAGTCAGAACTAAATGTTCGATAGCAAAATGTCTCACGACAACAGACTTCATTCAAAGTAGGAACCATGCTTCAGATATTGAATACACCATTCCTAGAGTAGGTACTCCTGTGTATGATAAAAAGCTTTGAAAACAGATCCCCATAGCACAAGGGAAAGCGTCTAGCACATGTTGAGGAGTACATTCTGTTCAAACTCACTGACCGAAGCAATACTGACTCTGGACGTTGTGGGCAACACAGATGGAGAGAAAGTCCAAAACGCAACCCAAGTTTAATTCGACTATTGTCTCTGCCCAAAAAGGCTCATACATAGAAAATTAAGTTCAGTACTGAAGGACAGAGTGGGTAATGATATCGCCTTTCCTACACAAGATTTGTTCACAGCAGTAAAGCTTCTCATCAGAGATAGGCATAATTTAGCCACCTCTTAAGGGTGAAAATGCTACGGCTAAAAGTCAACACAAAGATCTTGCTTTGCGATGGATTTGAAATGCTTTTCTACAAGGCCACAAAAAGGATCTGTCAATGAAGATGATGAAGACTCTGAGCAACCCAATTCCACTTTAGTCATTGCCCAACATGGTTCATATAGAGAAAATTGGGTTCAGTACAAAAATCACACTACACATTGAAGTTGTCTTTCTATAAGGGAAATGCTTCACCACCTGTAAAGCACATCACCCAAAAATAAATGCACAGTAGGAGACCCTGGCACAATACCAGTTCATCTAGTGACATAGACCCCCTCTAATGTTTCTTTACTAGGCACTGCTTTATGCCCATAGCTGAAGTCTCCTGGGTATGAAAAAAGCTCTGAAAACCATCCCACTCACTACACATAAGAAGTAACAGCAAATCGCTCGTAATTCCTAGGTATCTAAACAATCAACAAACATTACTGAAACATTAATTTCTATTGTCCTTATTCATTATTATCGTTTCTTGCATAATTATCTTATCTGAATGAATAGTATTGTAACGAATTATTTGCTTGGAACATTGACAACAGAACTACAAACAGCTAGATGGCTTGGGCAGTGAAGGACAGAGGTCGATAACAGAAGTGATTAACGCAAATCATAATTGGTTTTGAAGATCCATGACTGCCTTCACTAGAAGTCATGAATCGTCCTATTACTGAAGGCAACATGTAAGAACTTTGTCAACATGTATGAAACGTATTGCACCTCAACAAGGTACTTTGCAATGCAAGGGAAATAACCATGATTTGTGTCCATCTCACAATAATAGAAATTATCTTTCGTTATTCGCAATGATGCTTTCAAGAACTCGGAGAGCCGCGTAGAGCAGTGGTTAGCACACTGGCTTCACATATGAGTGGTGTTGGGTTCATTCCCCAGTTAAGGCAGAAATGTTTTCAGATCACTAAGGCTTCTGGGTCGACCCAGCCTTAAATGGGTACCTGATTAATTCGGTAAGTAAAGACTGCGAGGGAGAGGAGATGGCTACCGCTCTCATTTGCAGAGCCACTGAAAAGTGAGATCGCTAACATCTCACACCCATCTCACACCCCTACGACATTAATAAATAACATCTATGACAATGGTATTTATTTGGTAAAGAGTTTTAAAATTCATATGGGATGTCCCTTGCACCAGGACGATGGAGAATACAAGTTTCTAGCAGTATGTACTCCAGAGAATGGAGATATGTTGCAACATCTGAACTTCTGCAGAATTTTTCTAATAAAATAAGTTGACATTCATGGTTAGGAAAGATAACCTCACAACCGCCAATTTAGTTATTTTTACAGCATTGCCACCATCTAAAATAATGGAGGTCAATTCGTGTAAGTATGCTACCTCGTCTTCTGAGAATAAGATAACTCAATTCATATTAACCATAATTACAAGTCATTTTGTAGAGATGCTTGAAAAAAGTTATTTTAAATAAGCTATTTCTGCCTCCCATTTAGGAAATAGGAAAACGGTAGACACTTAGATATCCTGCACAGTACAATGGTAACATCTACACTAGAATCCTACAGCAAACTCAAATACCTAGCTTAGCCTGCATTAGATATGACCCAGTGTGAATTTTAAACAATCAGAAGCGCTAACGTCTTTACACATAGAAATCTGAACAAAAGATCTGTATAAGATCAATCTATGCTTCACTGAACCAAAAAGGAATTCAACAGTCTCTTTAAGCACACTATGTGATGATTTGATTTTCCAAGAACTTGGATCAATGATGCAATCTTAAAGCCAGTAGATACATGCATGACTTTGTACTTGGAATATTCCAACAATAAAGGTCACCAAAAGTTACATAAATTTCAAGGAACATTTAAAAATGAGAGAATGACATTTTTACAGTATTAAAAAAATCCTAACCAAAGGCTATCTACAACCCTAGATGTCTTTACGTAGTCCTTGATACGTTTCTTTCTGGTCTTCATTTAAACACTTACCTACACACAGTTCACCATAGGATAGTCTCTTTGGAAGACCCTCGTCTTGCATGTGGACAACATGACAGCCAAACAAATTTTATGCTTTTCCTCACAGATGCTTTTCCTCTTAGACTTTACGAGGATCTCCATGTCATGAATGGGATTCTGCTATAGCACACCAAGAAGCTTTCTCAAAGCACCACAGGTAATAATAATTAAGTTGCCTTGCAGGCTTAGAATAAACAGTCCAGGATTCAGCAGCATATAACAATGAAGGCAGAACAATAGCATGGTAAACCTTCAATTCAGTTTCCAGACTCAGACCAAACCAGAATCAGACATTTATACAGAGACCACCAAAAGCTGCATTGTCGTGAATAATGTGCATGCCAACATTCTATAAATTCGCATAAATTATGTTACAACAACAAATCATAAGAATTCAGGATCATGACTGGAATATAACGGAGAGGACATCATTTCTTACTCCTCCCAGAAAATCCAATCAAGGTGTGCAAGTAAAGACAAAAGTTGGGTACTGGTAGTTGAGACAGATCTGTATTTCAAGAAGGCATTTGCTGATATGTCACCCTAATTGCTAAATTAGAAGAAAACCCATTGTCTGTTTGTATAAAAATCCCAATAATTGGAAGCAATGGAGATCTTGTAATCTTTTGTGCAGAAGAAAATTAATGCAGTAAACTGGATTTGAACCAGGTCCACTCAGACGGCACTAAATTGCCTCGCACCGTGAGTCAACTTATCTTTCGTCTTCAACCACCACATAGTTTCCTTTAAAAATATGTGATTTTATTCACGACCTTTAACATGTATATATATTCCTAAGCTACTATGAATATGAACTTAGGCCACAATATTACAATGGCCAAATTAGTCCTATTTGTAAACATAAATAACAAACATAAACAAGGTTGCTATAAACGTGACATGAGTAAATGAATAATATAATCCTTTTGTGCAATCGGGAGGTTTCTCCAGAGCTTAACTCATATTTATTTTATACCCAGAAAACCCCCACCTCACAGTAGTTTGCACTGCTTGGAGAAGAAACCTACTATGAGGCAACATTATGAACATCAAATGGCAGGACAAAATTCCAAATACCATTGTTTTTGACAGATCTGGTATCCCTAATATTGACATTATTCTGATGCAGACAGATTCACTAAGCAGGCCATCACGAATGCCAGATCATCACCTTCCACAGATACTTCTCTATGATAAGTTTGCAGAAGGGTATACGTTCTCAAAGGTGACCAAAATAATCGCTATAAGGTCTCATTAAAGACCTCACTGAAATCCTTTAAAATAGACCAAGATATATGGAAAGAAATTATGCACAAAACAGAGCTACATCACACTCTACATTCAAAAAAATGCAGCATCTTGTGAAATTTACTACATAAATTATGAACTTACATCAATTTTAACACACATCTATCACAATGGAAACCAAAATGCAAATCATAAATTCAATATTCATCCCAATATTACAAGTTGACACCTTCACAAGTATATCATAGAAAACAGAATTTCAATATAAAGTATTTTTTTATAAAAAAAGGACAATAATACACTTACCTAATGATGTCATTCCCCCTATTTGTAAATGCATCCCCTGTTCCACTCATGCGCTCTGAACTGGCCTCACTGCAGTTACTGGCTGGATTGTTCTTGGCTAAACATGACAAGACTGTACTCAAAACTTGCATGAGGCCTGAGCACACAGGGTCAAAGGGCAGGCTGTTTGTCTCATTGCTGTTGTCAGAACCCCCATTTGTTGTGCTTCCAAGGCATCCAAAATCCTCCGGCATCATGGCCTGGATCAATTAAGAGAATTCTGTGTTTTATGTTAAGAAACTACTTTCACGTCTGATTTATGTGAATAACTAATTACACTTCTATTCATTTATGTGAAGATACTACTTCCACTTCTACTTATTTATGTGAATAAACTACTTCTTCTACAGATTTATGTGAAGAAACTAATTCCACTTCTGAAAAGAAAAATTATGCAGCAAATGGGATTTTAATCTGGCCCACTACCAGCTCCAATATGCTGCAGGGATTTTTCTTTATTAATAATTTTCAATGATTCTATTATATATTATTAATTTCAACTTCTGACTTTATGAAGAAACTACTTCCACTACTACTGATTTATGTGAAGAAACTACTTCCACTACTACTGATTTATGTGAAGAAACTACTTCCACTACTACTGATTTATGTGAAGAAACTACTTCCACTACTACTGATTTATGTGAAGAAACTACTTCCATTTCATGAAGAAACTATTTCCATTTCGTAAAGAAACTTTTACTGATAGTATCCTGTTTGTATTAAGCATTGTTTTTTCAAACAGTGGAGCACATAGGACAAACACATCCAGGATGTGAATGGAAGTTGAGGAAGCTACAGCAGACCTCAAAGTGGTTCTCTGAGACTTTATTTACTAATACAGTTATTATACCAGACTCTATCCATGCTTCAAAAGATACAATACAGACCTACCTGAAGTTGACAGCCCCTTAAGGTCTGTACCAGAACAAACCCCGTGGAGTGAAAGCCATGGAATGCCAATATACATTCAGACCCATGTGAAAGGAATACTAAGCGAGGACGAACAGAACAGTGTGCAGCGAATGAGTCACCCTCAGTTTCCTGGATGAGGAATATCCACAAGATATATGGGTCAGAGTGTACACAGATGGGTCAGCACAGAATGCTGTGAGGAATGGAGGTGCAGGTGTATATATAGAATATCCACACAAGCCTAGAGATACAATCAGAACACCGACAGGAAAATTCTGCAATAATTATGATGCAGAAATTCAGGCAATTAGTGTGGCAGCTAAAAAACTGCTGAACTCCAACTCTGGCCTACAGCCTGTGGTATTCCTGACAGATGCAAGTTCAGTGCTTCAAGCTCTCCAGTCTGGAAAACTAACAGACTTGAAAAAACTACTTAGCGAATTGTCTTACCAGTATAGGGTAACCATGCAGTGGATACCCTCTCACTGTGGAATACCAGGAAATGAAAAAGCAGACCAACTGGCTAAGGAAGGTGCTGCCGAAGACCAACCAGATATACCAATCACCTACCATCAGAAAAAACAGATGATCAAGTCAATAAGAAAGCCACAAACACCAACACAAGATGACTATCACATTATGAACAGATCAGAACAAGTTATAATTCTACGTCTCAGAACAGGACACAACCGACTCCGCAGTCACATGTATACAAAGTTCAAGATTGGCAACACTGCCATGTGTACATGTGGACAGGTAGCACAGAGTGCCAAACATATACTTCAAGAGTGTTCTGAGTATGAAACGCGGAGGCAGACATATTGGCCAGAGGAAACAACACTGGAATCAAAGCTCTATGGGACACTGTATGAACTACAAAAGACAGTGAGTTTTATTGAGGAGATAGAATTACAGATATAGACATATTTCAAGTGAACGAAAGAAGAAGAAGAAAAAGATACAAAATGGCAGATATTGATATAAGTGGCTGGCATCTATCGCTACTTCAAACCTCAGTGGCATCATATGGATTTACTGCCCAGCAAATTTTACGGTAATGAGAGAGTAGACTGGCTTGCATGAATAAATGGAAGTTGACAATGGATAAAGGAAAATACTGAAACTACTTTATGAGTGCCTGCTGGATGTGGACACAGGGATTAATGACACATCAAGGCTGAGATTAAGAGAAATTTGTATTAAATGTAGAACTAGTAAAATCAGATGCCTACATGGTAGGATGAAGAACATATTCAATCTGTGATTCACAGGAATCACTAACCTGCATACTTTTATGTATTTGCTGCAGGAGACCTATAGTATAGACCATAGGTAGCACCTATGGGTCTACCCAGAATTTAATTATGCCGGTTCATAATCCATAACCCAACAAAATAAAGCACTCTGGTGATCAAAACATGTATTGGATTAGATTCTGTATTTCAAGAAATTCAACAAATGCTCACTATTTCCTCACAAAGTAATCCTGTATTTTTCCAGCAGAAAACAAGTGCTAGAAATTATGTCAAATACTAATGTTTATGTATGATGCCAAAGAGCAATATCAGCAATTATAATATTAAATATGTTCAATGGTCTACTTTGAACACGCTGCATCCACATAAATTCAAACGTATGATCACAAAATGTGCTATGTGTACTGCTGTGTCAATGACCTGTGATGGTAGAAGTGACAGTAGCAGCAACAGCAGCAGTAGTTGTAGCCGGAGCAGCAACAGTAGTAGTAGCTGCTGTAGCAGTAGTATTATCAGTAGTGGTAAAAGGAGTAGTAGTTCTAGAGTGATGTTCTGTCTGTCCACCAATGAAGATAAGCTTGTCAATTCTTTTGACCATCAATATATGAATATGATGATGTTATTAAAAGTTCAATGACTATATTCAAGCCATATGCTGATGTGAAAAGACACGTTGTTTATGAGGTGTGGCAAATTTGCAACAAACTGTTTTAAATTAAAGGAAATGAAAGAAAACCGGTGGATGTATACAAAAATTATTTTATATGAACTGATTCTTAGAAAACACCTTCAAAATCACATTTGTTACAGAAGTATAAACAAAACAGTTTTTAGACTTCTGCATTCGTTCTCAAACTCCTGCAGATTAGCAGGATGTAGTCTGGAGAACGAAATGTGTTGTGTCATGGTTTACAGCATTGCTGTAATATCTGCGCCTTTCGGCCTGATATATCAGACTTCAGCATGTGTTTTTAGACAAATATGATATTACTTGTGACTTCCATAATGCACTTTTATCATATTACATCAAATATAGCAAATCGGACAAATAATAACAAAGTTGTCAGAAATATAAACAAAAGCAAAGGAAAATGACAGAAGACTTACATTGAGCCTATTGATGAGATGGTCCACCAAAGTGCCCATTTTGTTACTGAACAGCATGTAATGGCAGTTATCAAAGTTGTTTTTGCAAGCCAGTCGGTAAACATCTGTTGTATGTGTCAAGGACCTACAACAATACAGAGACTTGTTGAATAATATGGAAATGTATCTTATTACTAGAGACAAGATGCATATAAAAAAAGAATTATAATTATGCAACTAACATGAGATAAGACATTATGCCATTTCTCCATTGAAGAATGACTGATTCACTTGTTGTTTGCAGTTCCTGCTCAATGCCAGCTTAACAAACACTCTCCAAACTGGGTATTTGAGATTGGTGGGACATGTATTTCTCTTCCCATTACATGCCCTTCTGTGGTCAAAAGTGGTATTTCATGTTGTTGGATGCCTTCTACATTCATACTTAAACCCCTCTGAATATGGAGGCTTCTCAAAACATTGCATACTACTAAAACTTGAATCCTTCCATATATCAAAGAAAATACTAGGAAACCCCTGACTTCATATAAGAAATGAGCTCCCTCTATCATAATTTCTGGGGATCAAAACAAACTACATGCCCAATAGATAATGTTTATATTTCATAAACTATGTATTACTATTCTTTTAGACATTGACCTTGAACAATACTTAATGTTTCTTGTGTGTTTGTTCATGCTATTCTATAGGGGATTTTCACACTAAGTTCTGGAACACATGTTGCTGGAGCCAATTGTTTTAAATTTATTGGGGGGGGGGGGGGGGGGCGGGGTGTGTGTGTGTATGCCATGACAACCACACCAACTGCTGTATGTTATGTTGTTATGTGAGATCAACTCAGACTTACACCTAAGAAGAGAAAATGAACGGTAGTAGAAACCTTTGAAAGATACATGAGAATGGACACAAAAGAAAACAATATAAAATTATGAAATGTGATCAGAAAAACACAGAATACTGAAGACATCATTCCTCATTAACGCAAGGAAGCATGCAAAAAAACACCATCTACCAACTAATAGAGAACAAAAGGAAACGACAGACATTGAACCACCCTGCAGATGAGCAGTAACTCCTACCATAAGGACTGAACTCTCTGACCTCTCAGCAGATAAGAACACTGTAACCGCATTCCTGAAAACCATTGCCCTAGAAACAATTTATACATACCTACCAGAAATAATCCATGTATACACTGATGGATCTGCACAAAATGCTACCACAAATGCTGGATATGGAGCTGTGATAAAATACCCGAACACAGACCCAGAAGACTACCCACAAATTTTTGGCCCATGCGGAAATATCTGCTCTAACTACAGAGAAGAGATCATAGCAATCGAGAAATCTCTGAATCGAATTATTGTGGACTTTGAGAACGGAACTACTCCACCTGTAGACATAGTCATCTTCTCGGACTCAAAATCAGCACTCCAGGCCCTGGAGACCAAAGAAACACCCCCTGGTTGCAATATCAACAGACAGATAGACCAGCTATCAACATCATATGGCACAGAAGTCACCCTACAATGGATACCTGGCCATGCCGGAGTCCCTGGAAATGAAACGGCTGATAAATGATAAACTAGCTAAGAGAGATGCCGCCGCCCCCGAGTTTCCACCAAAAATCTCCCTACAAACATGCAAACAAAGCCTAAGAAAAACTATAGGCAAGAATCGCTACAACAGTGGGTCAGCTCAAAGACTGGACTCTCACTATATGATCACCAACAGAAACCAAACCCAATGGACCCTCTGAGACAACTCGAGCAAGCAAACCAGAATCTCACATTCCAACTAAGAACAGGTCAACTGTACACATCCAACTGTACACTGGCTCTTCTATTATGCATATATGCTTTTACATTCTTGAGTTAACCCTAGAACAGGTCAACTGTACACATCCAAGTGTACACCGGCTCTTCTATTATGCATATATGCTTTTAGATTCTTGAGTTAACACTGTAATTTGCAATTTCTTTTTCTTTCCAAAGCTTGTCAAATAATTTCCTGAGTTCTATCCATACTACTAGTACCAGTTTCTTATCTTGGAAGGCGTCCTCAATCTCTTTGGAGAGGTAAGTTGCCTGAACTTTAATAGAGTAGAACTGTCTGAAGCCTGCTTGCTGTAATACCAGAAGGTTTTCACTTTCAAGGTACCACTGCATCCTAAGATTGATAATGCGTTCCATTGTTTTGCATAGACAGCTTGTGAGCTGATGGGCCTGTAGTTGGAGACTGTGTTGTCATCTTTTTCTGATTTGAGGAGTAGTATCATTATTGCTTCTCTCCACACCTGTAGTACATTAACTGTGGACCAGTTTGTGTTAAAGATCTGCAGTAGCTTTGCTCTTGATTGGTGCCTCCATGACTTCAAGTATAGGTTTGCCTTGTCCAATGTTTTGCTGGTTCTCTCGAACCAGTTGTTTGTCTGGGCTAACTTTGACGTTATTGTCTTCTGCAAAGGAATCTGCAAAATAATTAGCTGCACGTTTGCTTGTTAAAATGTTTCTATCTTTATAAAGTGTGATCCTTGTGCTTCCTTTATCTTCATCATGTAGCTGTTTTACCAGTTTCCATAATTTCCTAGTGTCTCTTTCAAGGTTCAGCGATTCTGTTTTTTTCTTTCCACCTGCTCTGTCTGGCTTGTAATTTGACTCTTTGAAATTTATCCTTTGTTTGCTGATATTTGTTATGGTATTCTTGGCTAGGTCTGTTCTCTGCCTGCTGTCTAGATGTTTCCATCTCATTTGCAGCTTCTCCAGTCGAGGCCAGCATTTTGAAATCGTGATGGGGTTTAGTTCAACCATCAGGGGCTAAAAACTAGACTGGTTGGGCAGTTTCACTTGAGCAGACCCAAGTAAGCAGAGTGCTAAAGATGGAGGTAACCAGCCAAAAGGCGCACAATTAATCAGGATGTCATGTACAAAACACAATGGGAGATTTTTTACATCAGACTTGACCCATTGTGCCTGCCTCGGTTGAGGAGATGATTTTTGCCACTGAGATGACATTTGCTGTGTTTCTAGGTCATACCTGAATACTCAGCTTGCATCACTAGGTATTATTGAGGACATGAAATTTGTGTTGTTTTTTGCTCCCTCATCAAGATCAGTGTAAATAAAATATGATCGTCCTGTTCCTCAGTTAGGAGGCAGTGTATGAGTTTCACTGTCATCCATCTCATATGCGTCTACAGTTACAATTCTATGGCACATACCAATATTCCAATATCCATGTTTTCCCAATTCTTAATCTGATAATAACTTCGCAATGCTTTACTCAGCTCCTCTGCAGACCCATCAGAGTAAAAATGTACCCAGTCCTTATACTTGTATTTTCCTTCTATTATTTGTCTCCAATGTCTTTAGGTGGAGTCTGTTCTTTCTGAGGCTAGTTTATTGTGAACTTTGACATGGGGACTTGATATTTACAGTTGTCTAGGAACCATCATGATGCATACTCTGCTAAGGCAACTAAGTACCTATGGGGCCTGAAGTAGTGTAGTGCATAAAATCCCCATCTGATAAGGTAACTAAGTACCTATGGGGCCTGAAGTAGTGTAGTGAAGTCAATTTTATTAACCATTAACCTTCACCGCACCTATATTAACACCGGTCAACAAAACAAAAAAAATTTCGGCCCGCACCATTGGCGACATACTCCATCCAATGAGATATCGTTATAATAGACGCACCACAGCCTGATTGGTTAATGCACATACTCGGGAAACATGCGCAATTGAAGCCGGTTCATTTCTACATCCGACATGATCGTTGAGGAAATGTCTAGTTAGAAGGTACACGTTTTATAGCAATTAATCTGACCACATCTGCACACTGGTATGATGCCATGATGGTGGATCAGTTTTATAGACTTTCTTTCATCGTATTTTGAATTAAATCATGGCTTGAATCATGAATTATTGGGTTATTTAGTTTCACAGAAGTGAATATGCAGAATACCATGTTGGTTTGGGGACTTGTAGATGTTTGATATCGAATATGTTGATGTGGCACCAAAAATTACTCTAGGCCTAAGCTCAAAGAACGATTTTACTGCAAATCTACATGTTTTATACAGTTCCCCAGGCAATATTTTGATAAGTTCGTAATGAAAGAACATAAATACAAAAGATTTGCGAGTGATTTAGTGTACAGTGTTGCCAAGCAATTCGATAAGTAAGGTAAGTTATTCTTTTATTAATTTTTTCTCTTTACTTGTTATAAAATATGTTTTTTTGGTGAAAAACGTCTTTACCACTTTCTCATACGTCTGGTATCACACACACACACACACGTACAGAAATTACACCAATATATGCATAATTCAATTCTTTATTTATATGTGCAAATATTATTTTAATATCTCTAACAACCAAAAAATTATCACATTTTCAAAACAGTCACTATCAATAATGCAAATTCTCAAAAAAGAATCCGGTGGCAGGAAGACGTTTTTGTTTTTTTTAATCCGGCTTGCTAAAGGTTAACCAAAATTTGTAAACAACTTTCAAAAATCTTACAACTTTTTGTCACTAGATCTTATTTACAGTAATGCTAGAACCTGATTTTAAAAAGTGCAGTTTCAATTACTTGGATGGTATAACACAAGGTAGTGTTGGTGTGACATCTTCAATCGTCATTAAAATTCGACTTAGAGAAAAGAAGCCACCAAGGATTTTGCAGCTAGCTTGATCATTGGCATTCTGTGGAAAGAAAATCAAAAGTAGTGATCTTTTTATTAATGTACTTTTGACACTCAAGTTTTACTATATTATCTAAAAAAATAAATATTAATTATCTCAACCAGAGCACAAACAGTATTTTGTTATATTATGTTAGAACGGTATATGTACCACTCTGTGACAGCACGGTACAGAGTGAGTTTGTACTGACCAAGGTATCTTGTTCAAATCCTGCCACAGGCTGATGTGCAACTAGACCATTCAAATAGCAATGGCAAACTACTAAATTTATTTACATTGCCTAGAAAATAACTGCAGCCAAAAAACACTGGGTTATGGCAGCATCCTGATAATAATATGCTAATAAATTTTTAAAATAATAGAACAATAGAAAACTGGTACATGGAAGACCAAGTAGACAGTATTGAGAAGTCAGGGTTAGCTTAATCAGGGAAGTCAAAGAGGCTGGGTGCTATAGTATGTATGTATGTATGTATGAGAATGAAAGAAGTGGGGGGTGATCGAGAATGAGAAAACAAAGATATCCTCTCTTGCAGCATCATCATCTAATCAACATTTGACTGAAAGTTTGAGCTGAACACTTTTGGAACTCTGATGAAACAGAGTGCAATAATTATGGGACTGTTTCTTTGCTTTGATACAGATATATAATAATATGGCAGTGTCCTAGAGCCCCTTGTATCATCACTGCAACCAACTTGCATGCAAGAAAAAGGCACTCAACATCAGCAACAAGGTTTATTACTTTTCATCGACAACATTCATTTTAACAAAGAAATCACTGGTACTGGCACAATCTTGTAGACTGAGTGTGAACTCAGTCTTTACTCTGAATAAAAACTTGATTCTTGATTGAAACAACAATACAGCACTGGGGACATTCCGATATATGCTCTGCTGCCGTTCCATCAGCCATCTAAAAGTGTATAAGTTCAGTGTTCCAGTCAGTGGCTGATTATGCATTCTTCTGATCTTTCCAGAGAGGGAGAACTTTCTCCCATCGCCTCTATTTCCACCTATTTCTACCATTCTCTGAATATGTACAGTCTCATTCAACCTCCTCCTCATCTTCTCGTAGGGTATCCATGACTGCTCTAATGAATTCAATCCTGTCTCTTCTTATCTCGGTGCCGTTCACCAAGGCTTTACCAGCCAACACATCAGCTCTCTCGTTTCGACTGACCCCAGCATAACCTGAACAGTAGATCCATGCAATGATTTGCACGTTGTTGAGAAGAAGGACCCATTCAATTCTGATCATACACTTTTCTATCTTGCGCAGCATACTTTGATAGTCCGATAGAATCAGTGAGGTATATATATACCCATCTTAATATAAACATTAATATCTATATATATATGTGCACATATAAGTACAAATATATAAATATATTTACCAAAAAACAAATATATACACATATATGTACATATATACATATACCTGTACACAGGTGTACATGCCACAAAAACACATGTGTCAACACACACCTATATACATAAATATATATAAACAATACACATACATATATATCTCTTTCACATAGAAATTACATTAATGTATGAAAGATTCCCACACAAAATATATATCTACATATATATATGTATTACATAAACATTCATTCACATTATGATATTCACATGCGCTACTATAACATATGCATATGTACACAATATATACACATACAAATGTGTGACCCACAGTAGTTGTATGGATACATCATCCGTTGAACAAACAATTATAATAACAAATTGAGGAAACGAAACACTAACTAAAGTATAGGTGTGTAAATGAAGGAACAAATTTACACTATGAAGTATAGTAATGCACAATTGACAGATGGACAGATGGGAATACAAAATAACCACATGTTGACATATATAAACACCAAAGACATAATACAAATACATAGAAATCTATCCAACACAAAAATAATTACTAACGAGCGTGTACAGAAAGAGCGTGTACAGAAACAAACAATTGCAAAGATCAGTTAAATACAGGAGTACAGGTTATTAAAAAGAACAGGGTAAATCAAACAAATCAGTGATTAATGATTAGTATGTTCATGATGTATGGACTCCCACATGACAAATGAGCTGATACTGAAGACTGACATTGCCGGTCACCAGAATAGCAACGTAACAAACCAATTACAGAAACCTCATTTCTTTTTAATTCAATGGGGATGACGTCCGGTCCTGGTGATTTTCTATCCTTTTATTTCCTTATAGATACTTTTAACGTGAATAGTTTAGACATGGATAATAGTTTAGAATCTGGATAGTTTGTGTTGTCTACATTCTAAAATAAGGTTTAAAAGTCATAGAGGATTGACTTCACTGTACTCGGTTTCCCATACGTACTCCGTCACTCTCAACGAAGCGGCATGCCGCCTGCTGAGAGTACCACTCATAGCACGTAACTGTAGCTTCAAGTGATAATCCACAGGGATTTCTGAAAAAAAATTGACCTTATAAACAAGACGACACGAGCCGGATTCAAACTCATGACCTCTTGAACACAAGGAGAACAGCTTAACCGCTGTGCTAGGGAGATCCCCGAAGGAGAAACGAAATAGAATATACATTCTACATGCATTGATGGTATTGGTGCTTTGTTTTCTGCAAGTGTATCTGCTGCTTGTTTGTAATTTAGAGTTTACCTGAATCTTCCAGTGTGATTGTTTGTCGCTGGGAGTTGTATCATTATTTATTTTCTAGGTTAGTTTCCACGTTTTTCTTCCTTCTTTTCAAAATTTTATGTGAGATTTTTCCCTCCAGCTTCTTCTCTACGTTTTTATCTTTTCTTTAGTAAACTCTCAACGAATCTTGATCTTTTGTAGAGTAATGTGGTTCTGTTGGAATGGTTGCATCTCTGCACTATTATGCGCTTCAGCCAGTTCTTCCTTAAGTTTTTGGAGAGTGTTGGTCAAATATGGTACATAGTTCTTCCTCTCTTCTGTTGGTATTGTCTCCTTGTCATGAGACGTATTCCTTCCAGATCGTTGTCTTCCCAATTAACTCTCTGAACCTCTCTCTGTCTTGGGCGATGTGGCTTGCATTTTCTAGCGATGTATTCATGTTATCTTTAATGTTGTCAGTCCATCATCTTTTTGGTCTGCCCTTTCTTCTCTTCCCAGGTACTCTTCCCTCCATTATTTGTCTTTCTAAACAGTTGATTGTCTCCTTAACTGCCTGAATTCCTTTATTAAGCTCCATAACAATTTTGTTGATGTCTCTGCCTGTTAATTGTATGTCATTTTGTGAGTAGGTTTGCTCTGTGTTTGTATATGTGCCATTTCGCTTTCTTGTAGTTCCATCTTTGCTTAGATGGTCTTGTAATCATTGTTTTGTCCACTTGGATGATGGCTGGGCGATGATCACTGCCACCAAGTTGTTCACTTATTGTTCTTTCCATTATTCCAGTGAGTTCTGGGCTATGGGGTGGATGTGCTATGCCATCTTCTTGAGTAGATAGTTGGGGGATGCGTGGATTATTCAGGAGGATTAGGTTGTTATCATTGCCAACTTTCTATCTCTTTTCTCCTCTTCCGTCTAAATGATTGTATCCCCAGCTTTGGGAGTGGCTGTTAAATTCTCCCCCTGCCAAGAAGTGTTTGTTAGGGATGTTAATACTGGTCATGTTTAATGGGATGTCATTTGGGAAATACAAGTTTAGTATCTGGAGTTCAATATGACAATCAATACAAGGTAACTGCGTGAAACGTTAACAACAATTAGACTTACGTAAAGCACAGGTTTATATATCGTCTCAATGGGACACCATAGACTATATCAAAAACTAGTGGGTAATTTTTATCTATCTGGAGTTCAAGGAGTTGTTTTTTAATGTGAATTATATGGTATTCAGCACCTTCCTTGTGTGTTTTGGTTTCTTTGCATTGATGTTATTCTTGACCAGATCCGTCTTTCCTCCGATCTTTCCTGTCAACTCTAAAGCATTGGTACCCTCGAATTTTGAAGGTTATTTTTTCGTTGAGATGGGTTTCCTGTATGCAGCAAATACTAATCTCTTTCTGGTGCAACATGTTTTCTGGTTCAGATTTTTGTTTAACTCGCTCTGCATTCTATTGCATGATATTTTGAGGGATGTCATTCTATGTGTTTGGCCAGTCGCTTTCCTCTTCTGCCTCCTGGCTCTGCAAGGTAGACTAGCATTTATTTTTAGCTATTTTGATTTTTTAGGTGATATATTAATTTCAGTAGGTTGCCATTGCTTTATGAACAGCACAGATGCACAATTGCCAGTGGCAAGAATTGAATCTGGTACCATGGCTGTCCAAGAATTTAACCACAATATGCTTCCCCCCCCTCCCCCATGATTTTCCAAAAGGAAGGTCACCTACAATCTCAAAAAGAAGGAATTATGCACAATTATGCACTAAAATGGGTGAATGACCATTTTTCAGGTAAACTCCCCCCCCCCCATTTCTACTGAATATATATCTACTGCCCTACTCCTTAGTCACCTCTAAACACATGCATTGTAGCTGACATTGTTTTTCTTTGCTTCCATTTCAAGGTCTGACAGCACAAAGCTAAACCTAATTCTAAATAATTGAAGTTGACTGCAAAGACGTAAAATGGCATCATTGCTATTGCTGGTAGAAACCATGAGGAGAAAAATTACGTTAATATTGAATTTGCATGGCATTTCATTCTGTTATTTTGGTTTTATCTATAGTGGAGAGGTCAAATTGCAAAACCTATGTTAGCAGCAGATCATCTTAATAATTTTTCCATTACATTTGTAACTAGAATTACACAAGGAACACAATTTGTAGAGAAAGATGAAACTGGTTTAGCATGATTCACCCGCTAATGATAACTGCATTTGCAAGAATGTTTGTTTTTAAGTATAAATGAACAAAGTGCACACATTTTTTCAGTCAATACTCAAAGTACAAAATATAAAAGTTTTCTTAGCTGCTAGATAGCACAGAGCTGTGCTTGACTAAAATTTATATCCAATCATCATAATCTCACCTTTTTCTCCAATATGCGCCCAACTTCCCCTAAAGCTCTGTCTAAAGCAGATACTTTGTTCTGTGGCCAAGGACCAGAATCATGAAACTGCAAGTATTTGTTGATGTCCTTGATAACCTTGTGCAATCTGGTATGGATAGAAATAAATATACACACAAAGTGTATCAATGTTTAATAATACCAAGGTAAATAACTCACAAGGGGTTCAAAAGGTGTAGAGAATTGACCTCAATGTACTCAGATTTTATCTTATGCACTCAGTCCCTCTCAAACACACCCTGCCAAGAGAACACTCATAGCTCATAACTACATGGCTGCAAGTGATAATCTCTAGGGATCTCTGAAAAATTCATTTTATAATTAAGGCATCATGAGCCAGATTCAAACCCTTGACCTCTTGAGCACAAATCACATGACTTAACCAGGAAGATCCCCCAAACATGAACCATAATTTTACTTATTTAACTGTATATTTTCCATTTAACTGATTTATTGGTTGCTATCCTGCAGCTTCATGGGTTAGTGCCCTTTAATCCAATGCCATTATGTGGTATATGCATATGTTTGCGAGCCGTTAACCTGCAGCCACCCGCCGGTGATATATGTCATATATTTCCAAACTAGATATAAATCCAAGGGTGGTGTATGTCACATTCCAATTCGCCATTTGTTGTCATGGTAAACAGTCTCACACGATCGTTTCTTATCATGATTTTCTAATAACTCTTTACTAGAGTTATTGTCCTTGGATTTTTCAGCAGTATTTGAAAGACCCGTACATTATATTTGGTCTATTATTGTTAGGAAGCAAAGCCACATTGTTTATTTCACGTTGGAAAGCCATTGTTGTGTAGGCCTACTCTTTTTGGATGCTGATTTCATTGAAGGAGATTTTGAAGGCTTCAGTGTGTAGTTACTGCATATTAAGCTAAAATAATTGAAATGTTGATAATATTTAATAATAATAATAATATTGTGTTTTTGTTTGTGTTTGTAGTCCCGCTGACACACACAAACACCACCACCATATCTGCATCCACTTATCTCTATTGTCTATAAATTTGAAATCAATAACTCAATAAATAAAATAGTAATGCCAAAAAAAAAAATCACATTCATGCAGAAAAATCAGATGTCATAAAAAATGTCCGGGTGACAGGGAAAGTAGGCTATTTTTAATCCTGGTTGCTACATGCTAATTTGTTTCAAATGGGGTGTTCCATTTATCTGGCCTTAGAGAAAGAAGCATTTTTCTAATATCGTCCAGTGCTGGACATTGAATAAGGTAATCTGTTTAGTAATGATGTGTGCAAAGCCAGCACTCAGTGAGTGTTGTTATTGTATTATGTTCAGATGATTCTTAAGCTATATGTGCGAGATGTGAAGTCAGAAAATTTTACACTGGCTTTAAGTTCACAGAATAGAGATATATTTTGGTTTTATCTGGCCAAAACTTTTTTCCATCTATCAAATTTCTGCATTTCTACATCTACACAAAACTTTACCTGCATAAGTAACACAAAACATTGCTGGGACAACAATTAAGACACAAACATTGTGTGTGTATATATAAGTGAGTTCAAATGAAAGTATCAAATGAAACCCATCCAAGTATAATTAAGTAAATCTTTGTCAGGTATTCTCTCATCCAACGTCACTCCCAATTCACACATACTTGATACTAACTCATGCTCATTACTTGATACTAACTCATGCTCATTCATCTCAAAATCCTCTGATAGTGCGACTCATGAAGAGCAATGACTATGTCTACTCGGTCCATAGGCCGACCATCTATTATGGTGGCATGGCTAGCTAATTGGTTGGCCAGTTCATTTCCCTCCGAACCCGCATGTCCGAGGAAAAAGATAAGGGTTAGTTTCCGTAGTGATACCCACATTCTAGCTCTCTCCAATGACTCCACCCATCCCCTTCGTACATGATCTATTTTTACTTTCTGAATCATGTTCATTGAGCCACTTAGTGTGCATGCATGGGAATAGGCTTGCCATTCCAGTCAGTTAAGTGCTTGCATTATGGCAAATACTTCCATTGTAAGACTGCTTGTTGTTGCAGTAAAGGCTCCACAATGATATCCTCGGCACGACCCATCCACTATTTGCCTCTCTCTCTCTCTCTAGCCTACTTCTCTTCACATAAGGGAGATCATTGTGTAGTGGGTGGTCTATATCAGAGCTCATCCTGAGATATGCACGGGCATGCCACATATCAATTCTGTGAAATATGCTCGAAAAATCAAGGAGAAATCTCATAGCAACCTACAGGGTGTGTACCTTGTGCAACTAAAGATGATCCGCATCTCTTCATTTTTAATTCTTTCCAGTCTCTCAATCTGTATGTGAGTGGCGGTGATAGTGGCACCTACATATTTAATGACAGGGAGGACAAGAGCCTCATATAAGATTACGAGCTGTGATAGTTTAGTATCAACCACTGCCATCAATCTCAGAGCTGAAAATTCTTTGTGATAATATTATCAACGTGTTCCAGAAAGCACAGACTACGCTCAAAACGCATGCCCAGATGTTATAAAGATGAGGTCCTTATTATATTGTACACTCTCATTTGCACCGTCGGTGTCGCAGACTTTACGATGTGATCGTTAAGAGAGAACTATGTCACCGCAGCCTTCTCTTGGTTGATCAGTGCCCCTGAATTATCACACCAGGAGGCGATTTGGTCTAGCTCATTCTGCAGTGATCCGATAGTTTCTGTTCTAACCCTTCCCTGTCTGTGTATCACGATATCGTCCGCAAAAGACAGTCTTCTACTTCTTCCGTCGAGCTGTATGATTGTCACAGTATAGACATTGAATAATACGGGTGACAGGGGAGATCCCTGTGGAAGACCTGGACATATTGTTATGAGTTTAAATGTCCAAAAACCACAACTGAGAGCCACCTTCCTCTCGAGTAACACCGCTGATGAAAGAGTCAACGTTAAAAAACTACTCATATGCCATTATTAGGGAACATGTATGTACCTAAGCCATAAAAATAAGTCCCATAGACATTCAAACATGCATCCCACTATTTCAGTAGACTGAATTCCATCAGAGAAGGATTTCATTTGATCATTGAACCAATTAGTCACTAACATGACATCTTCATCAAAGTGAAATGTTGTCCTTTTAGAACTTTCTGTGTCTGAACAAAAGAAAGTCATTTGGCAATTAATCGTAGAAGTACACTGGGTGTGGCAAAACTTTCCCTCTTTTCCATGCTAAAGCTTCCAGTACAACTTGTGTGACATGCTGAACATTGTCATGCAACAGAATTACACCACATGACAGCATGTTGGATTGTTTATTTTTGATGGATGTATGCAGCTTGTCCAGTGCATTCTTGTGATGATAGCATTGATGTTCACACAAGGTTCTTTAAATTCCACCAACAAGAGTACTTCTTGGTCAAGAAAGGCAGTAGCCAAACCTTTCCTGCGGAAATGTATGACTTGAATGTTTTACTCTTTGGTGATCCAGGAAGTTTCCATTGCATGCTGGCTGCTTATGATACCATGATTCGTCATATGCCACCATTTGCGATAGAAATATATCATCCTCCATATTGTAACACTACAAAAGATTCAGAATCAGATAAGCAAATGACACAGAAGATTGTGAATGTTCTAACAATACATAGTAACAGATTGATGCGATGAAACAAGAAATAAATCTCACTTTGCTTTGTGCTCAGAGTCTGCCAACTGCTGCTTATTTGCCAAGGAGTTTTCATATTCAAGTCCCCTGTCAATGAAAATAGAAACTATCAGCAAATGTTTTTAAAATGAATACACAATACCAAACTGTTAGTATCTTCTACTACATTCATTCTCAAACTCCTGCCAGCTGACAGAATACAGTCTTGAAAATGGCATGTGTTGTTTCATGGTTGACATTCTGCTGTGATATCTGCACTTTTTTAAAACTGATACATCAGACTTCAGTCCTGCAATTTCAGTAACTTGACTCTTCTTATACATGCTAGACTATCTTGATTCTGGCAGTTAATCTAGTCCACTGACCACCACCCAATGCACTGCTCTGAATTCTAATCTTGACAGTACCAAATGTGCTGGTACATGAGTTATGGGCAATAGTCATAGCTTTCTAGAATTAGAAAGTGTGTGCTCATGAAGGATATCTAAGTGACAAAAGTAGATACAAATTGTGCCATGCACTCATGACAGCAACATCAGTATCAGCTGTGATGGTTCTGCTTAGTCTATAGAATGAGAATTGAGCAATGAACTTGGCAAGCTAAGATTCTGGGAACATCAAAGTCCGCTGGGTGGACATTATCAGATAATCTGTGAATGAAGATAAACTATACTAGAGCTGAGTCAAAACAACATAGAATTGTCACATTCAGTGTCGTAAACTTATGCACACTGAGAAAGAATAAACCAATAGATGACCATCTTAGCAGTGGGGAGACTGTTTCATGCCATCAATCAAAGATTCCTCAACAAGAAAGAGGTTGGTAGAAAAATGACAATATACCTCTCTACCTATTACTCGATCTAGAAATATGGATTCAATTCATGGACAATGGTTGAAACCCACAAACATTACTTTGCAATACACAAACATAGTTTTGTTTTTAACCTGTTATGGGTGGAAATATTCCCCAAAATCGGCCTCGTTATTTCACGCTAAAGGCGGATTCCCCAATTGCTATGACCATTTTTGACAAAATTAAAATCATACGAATGGTAATGTCATGTGACTGAAATCTGAATATCACTGAAGCAGCTGTAATGATCTTCTGTTTACCAGCAAGATACGAGACATAGGGGACTTTTATTCTAGAAGAAATTATCAAAATCTGGAAACATCCAGTGCGGAATTCATCGGCGGGTTTCAGTGGCCAGCCGTCAATATGTATAATTGACGTACAATCATTATGGATTGTGACATAGGCCTAGATATCAAAAGATATAGTAAGGCTAGTACAGTAGATATAGGCCTAGTATCACATTGGTTTCGTTATATGACATTGAACATGTATGGAACTAACGAACGGAATTTACCGATCGGCAATCAAGACTAGGTTTATGTTTTTTTGGACTCAATAAGTTACTTTCTACCACAGACTGAACATGAGACAAGTGTGTGCCCATTGGGTCCTGCGTCTACTGACATGCAAACAGAAACAAATAGGGGTTGATTGCTGTGGCCAGTTACTTAATATATGGCAGTCAACAACATGTTGACGACCATGGTGACAGTAGATGAGACTTGGATTAATCATTATGAACCCAAATCCCAAAATTTCTAGCATGCAATGGAAAATTCTAGACTTGTCAACACATGCCAAGCAAAGAGCACATAAATCTGCAAGAAAAGTGATGCTGTTGTTTAAGACATCAAAGGTGTGACATTAAAAGATTACCTGCCTCATGGTAACACAGTTAATGGTCAGTACTATGAAGATGTCCTTACCAAACTAAGAAAGACCACCTCAAGAAAATGAGGAGTAGCATGCACTCAAATTCTTCTTTTGCTTCAAGACAATGTGCCCACACAAAGAGTAAGACGTGCTACAAATAGCCAACACTTTGAATATTGAAATTCTGTAATATTAGCTCCATCAGACTTTTTTCCCAAATCTTAAACAGTTAAAATCCTTTTCACAGTGACAGAAATGCATAGGTGTCAACTAGTATGGATTTTCCATATTGATTTGATACGAATTTTGGGCCCAAAAAATTAAATTTAAAAACAAAAGTCATTTTATGTTAAATTACAGTAATTATTACTAATACAGACAGTTTTTTTAATCTCTGCATGCATTAAATGTATTGATGCACACACAAAGAACAGGTCTTTTGGTGTTAAATACAGACGTTTTTTATTAAAATATTCTTACAAATTGTAAAAAAAACAAATTTATGAAATAATAAGTTGACAGCTATGAAGACATTATGCTGGCTTGTGATGAATGGTTTAGCTTGAAAAATAGGTTATTTTATTCTGGTGTTGTTTTTCCGGCCACGCAGAGATGGTAGAATGTAAAATTCAGGTAGTAGCTACATTGAGAAAGAATAAGCACTGTACCAAATTTCAACTTTCTCCTCCTACTCCTTCATGGTCAGGGTAAAGACTTATGACAGCCCTTTGTATGATAAGTTGCTTCGCGAGCAATGGTTGACTAGAAACCACATGACTAGCATCAACTTCAGCATGAACTTTTGCAATTGCAGCATTTCTTAAAATTTTCTTAGCATTTTTTAATTACTAATTTCCTGGAAGCTGAGTTTTTATGTTATTTTTTTATTTTGCAAACCATGAGTGATAAATGAACTTGAATCCAGGTTTGCTGATCAGCAGGTACAATTGATTTAGCCACTATACTAATCACAACTCCTTTTCTAACTAATACTTCATACAGACACTATCTTGCACATTTATTTAGCAATAAATCACTCAAATGAGGAAATTTTACCTTGTGACCATCCTTTGTCTTAATTTTTTGCATCTCTTTTTCAAAGACTTCTGTCGTTCCTTCTCAGTGATCATTTTTGGATGGATGCTGTTATCTGGTGCATCTACTATGTGTTTCAAGTTAAATGCTTCCTGCAGACAAATTATGGGGAATATCACTTAATTTGCACAGTAGACTAAACAAAGATGTAAAATGGCTTTGCCATATGAAAACATTGTCAAAAATCACATTCTCAAGGACATTTTATTAGGCGAGCTCTCATCTGGTGGATGGCAAATGAGCAGACCAAAATTGAGAAGTAAGAATGATCTACAAACAGCCTTAATGATATAATTATCAATTCAAATTTTTGAGAAGAACTTGCTGATGATCGTACAGCATATGGAGTTCAGCATTATGAAGAGGCATCTAATTGTATGAGCAGACTTTGAAGGAGAAGTCAGAAGACCAGCAACACAAGACGAAATGCACCTGCATCTTTAAACACAGATTTGTTATGAATAGGCCGTATACTGCTCTCACCTAGGTGGATCAAAAATCAGCCAAAAGACAATCTGCAATTTGAGGGATTTATCATTTATTATAATTTTATAGCTATGTAGTTAGAACACTGTTCTCACAACCTTGAGGTACCTGGTTCAATCCACAGTTGGGACATAATTTTTTCAGAGCTACAATCAAAATCCTTCCTGCACATGTTGCAGCATATGCTATGGCAAAACAGCCTTTATTTCCACAGCCCATAAGAAAGCCTCTCTGCACTCCTTCAAAGGAAAATATGTAGTAACACGTTTTTTTTAAAATTTACATATAATGCTTACACTAGTCTGCTTCTGGACTGTCTGCAATGAAGACATATAAGGACATCATCAGACTAAAAATAACATGAGCGTAAATACATTTATTTATTTAAAAACAAATAGATCTACTTACGATTTCTTCTTTTGTCATTTCTTTGCCAAAATTATTGTCCTTTAAAGCTTGCTGATGTTTTTTCCCTCGTAGATGACTTAGGAGATAGACTTCGGACGGTATCTGTTAGATATATTATAAAATGTTCATCTCTACTTTATAACTACTATAGAAACTTCAAAGATATCCACCTCCTTATATATTGATCATTGATTGATGTTGACAATACTTTCATGCACGCACAACAGTAAAGTATCAGCACAGCAAGTATTCTTTCATAGGTTGACCATATCTGAATGTTGTCTGGCTTGTTAGTCTCTTGGAAGGTTACCTTATAGAGATTATTTCATCTCTAAACTTCAGAGCAATTAGGAAAATGATCCAAAAATGAAATAGAAAAAAAGAGCAATTTTGTATGTCTATATGAATGAATGATCCATACATGGATATTGAAGTTTAGCTTGTGATGCAATAACTCAAGAGATTGTAAAGTGTAAGTTGCACACTTTAACTTTTAGCACACTACCAGTGACTTTTAGTCGCCAAAGGATATTTTTCAATATAATCCTGCTGGCAAGTATTAGTCGCCTGTTGTTATGCACTCATTTATCAGTACAGAACCACAAGATATTAATGCTCATGTAGCCTATAATTTCTGCCACTCTAAGCTACGACTACGTCATGTCCTTTCCATTCAGTTATGTCCCAAGTATGGTGCCAGAGCGGTGGTGTTTAATTTCTACTTCATCTGTTCGTTCGAAATAAATCTTGAAACTGAAGCCATTTTACGTGATATTTTTGTGGATTCTGATTTAGAGGAAGAGGAATTCTTGGGATTTACGTTTGTTTTTAAAGAAAATATTATTAAGACGTTACTTTCGAAGAATATACCCAGACATTTGTTGCATTATAAAGAATTAGAATTACGAGCGCGTAGATAGAATTAGCTCTCTCTTTGTGTACAACGAATCTCACTCAATGTTGATGTTTTGACTTGTCACTACAACACCAAATTGTATGCCCTTCATCTGTTGTTGTTTCTCTGATTCCTGTCAATCTGACCAGTTCTAAACCCAGTATGTCACAAGTGTAGTTATTATGTTCATGAACTAACTCACCTTATAGTGTATGCATATAGTATAAGAACATTCTGTGTTTCTACAATGCAATCTTCTATGCACAGCTTGCTCTATTTTTAATTCAATATGTTTATGTGTTGAGGAGCACAGTAGTCTAATTGATAGTGAACGTGCTTACTATCACTGGGTCACAGCGATAATTATCCAGGTCATTAATTCTAGCCTGACATAACCACCACTCATCCAGTCAATACAGCTATAAATGGGTATCTGACGCAAGAGTTAAGGGAGGTAAAGACAGCAAGGAAAGGAACCGCCCACTCCACCTAATGATGCAGCATAGTACATAAAGAGTTATCTTCATCCCCAACGGCACCTTTACATTTATGTGTTTACGTTTTGCAGTATTTCTGTGGCCTTCAAGTTTAAATTGCGGTACCCATCTCTTCTCCAATCTCTACAAACTTTCAACAGTGATACCACATAATGGTTGTAGATTTTATCTGATTAGATATCTTCATACAAAATGATAGGACATACATACTACATACACTCAGTGACACTCCTCTGAACAGGAGGCTCCTACTTAAAGCATTGCATTTTGACTGAAATTTCCCGGGTATGAAAGAAAGCTCTGGAGTCCCCCTCAAAGCATACACAAGTTTTATTGCTCATAATTACTGGGGATCGAAACAAACAAATGAGAATGACATGATTCAAAACTTACCAGTACATTACAGATAATGCATAGCTTATTTCTATCATAAGGTGTCAACTTTGGAGCATCATTGTGATCCTCTGTTGAATGTCTCATAATACTCATCTCAAAGGCACGGTCACGAATGTGCTGTAGGTGTTCTTCATGACGCTGAGTTGTCTCATCTTGCTGTTAATTCAAGCAAGTGAAAAAAATGTCAACAATGATAATGTGTTATATTACTCAAACAATTGTTTTTCTCCCATGGCACTAAAAAATTTTTTTAATAAAAGCTAAGGTTATTCTAATTAGAGCAAGAGCTCTATTTTGGTAAATATGACGAATTTTATCATTAAGCTCTCTGCCATCTTCAGGTTTGATTTAGAGTAATCACAATTTAAGGGCTATTTTTGTTATTTAAGTGTTGATAATCGAATCACTCTATTCATAGTTGAGTGATTCTTATGTGTTCTTCCATCACAAGTGATGATGACCATTTTTGAAAATCCACTTTTGAAAATTCAGTTAGAATTATGACCATGCGTAATAGTTCGTAGATGATTAATGAGCCTTTTTCGAGATGTAAATGTTCTTGGACAGTTCAGACACGGAATGATGACTGTAGGCGGATTTTGGACTATCCGTGACTTTCTAGCTACTCTCCGGTATTGGGCTGCAGCATTTCTCATCTTTTCACAAGATGATGCGCTCTTTTTGACTGCAGAGAGCCATATAGATCTATTTTGTGTAAGTTCTTCCCATGTGTCTTGGACTATTTCAAACGCTTTCAGTGAGGTCTTTAAAGAGTCCTTATAGCGCTTCTTTTAGCCACCTTGAGATTGTTTACCCTTCTCCAGCTCACCATAGAAAAGTATCTTTGGCAGACGATAGTTGGCATACGTACCAAATGACCAGCCAAATGAATCTATGTCTGCATCAGGACAGTGTCAATGCTGGGGATACCAGATCTGTCAATGACAGTGGTATGTGGAATCTTGTCTTGCCATCTGATATTCATGACTTTTCTGAGACAAGTTGTGTGAAAGGGATTGAGTTTCCTCAATTGACATCTAAACACAGTCCATGTTTCGCTAGCATATGACAGCATTGGAAGTACCACTGCTCTGTAGACTTTCTGCTTAGTCTGTAGGTTAATGGCAGATTCAGTATATAATGCCATATGGACTTCATAGAATTCAGGGGGGTGTGGAAATGGGATACACAATATTTATTGAGAGAGTTGTTATGCCATGATCATGGCAACATTTCCAGCTATGACCCAAATCTTGGATTCAGCTCTCATCTGTAGTTTCTTGCAGCTTGACATCAGCCACCTTTGACCAGGAAAACTTTGACAACCCAGATAAACAAATATCATCTTTCATTTATCCTATTATTTTGTCATTCTATTTGTTTACAGCCCTAGCTGTTTTATTTTCATTCCCCATCTTTTTTAATATACCGGTAGGTCTTTATGATAATATTTGAGATGTGTGCACCTATGTCATTCTTAGCTTGGATTTTCTATTGTTAAAAGCTCACAGTCTAGTCCATTTGTTATTACGGGTACCTTTATTATTTGTTCTGTGTATCCTATATTTTTTGTGATAAAAACTCTACAGTTGAAATGTCAATGTAATATGTATTGCATGTTGCTATTTATATTTGTTCATATGCTAGTCATTTAATGCACTGTGAAACTACACTTTTTTGTGAAAGTACCTATCAGATATTCCAGAAGAGGGCAGTGAACTAGTTAAAATCTTTAGTGCATTACAGAAAAGGGCAATCAACTTGTTAAAACTTTCAAGTAAATATAAGCAGGAAGCCAGAGGACAATTTTTAAAAATTCTTGAGACTAACGGGAATTAAACCAGTCCGTTCAATGGCACCAAATCACCTAGAACTATTGAACACGCGTACTTCCGTACTTGACTAACCGCATCTAAAAAAAGATGCGATTTCATCAAGCCATTCAAACCATGCACACAAAGTCACCAGAACAGACCGATCGAGACAAGGACTATTACAACAACAACAAACATCCCGTACAGGGATTGAAATATCCTCAGTAACAACAAACATATAACATAATATCCGTATTAGTTTGTTGTTACTGAGGATATTTCAATACCTGTACGGGATGTTTGCCGTTGTTGTAATAGTACTTGTCTCGATTGGTCTGTTCTGGTGACTTTGTGTGCACGGTTTGAATGGCTTGATGAAATCGCATCTTTTTTGAGATGCGGTTAGTCAAGTACAGAAGAACGTGTGTTTAAAACTTTCAGTGAGTTACAGAAGAGGACAATCAACAAATTAAAAATTGAGTTACAGAAGCAGGCAATAAATTAGTTAAAACCTTCAGTGAGTTACCAAGTTACAGATTAATAAAGATGTATGTGGTTGTTTCTGTGGGTCTCACCAATGGCCTACTAGACAAACCATCCATGCTATAGAAAACCTTAATAGATGACATGCCGTTATGTTGAGGTTATCTTCTTATAGAAGCTTCATGGCACGTCATCTATAAAATCAATCATGCTTCTCATGCTTTTTTTGTTGTTGCAATGTGTTTTATGCTTTGCTATTTTTATATATGTATGTACCCTCTGTGGTTGGGAGGGAACAAGAGATGTACCGCGCAACACTGGGGAGGAGAAAACTAACAGCACTGTTTTTTCTATGGCTGAAGCCCATCTTAGAAGCACAGTGACTCAGGACGTGACAATCCTTTTGACTTCAACATTTGGTTTCATGCCTGGGGCAATAGAAGTTTGACATAACCAGTAGTCAATTGATGGTGGGGAATGAGCACAGTGAACCATATCTTGGCTGCAGGGCTAGGAGAAATGCATAGGTTGAAACATACCTTCCTGGTGGTGTGATAGTTATTCTCTGGCTCTGGTCCAGGTGGGCCGAAAATCCAGACTTCCCAGCAACATAATGCCATTTTAATGATAATGGGTCAAAGAGCATGATCCCATGGACCGCTAGATCAGCAACCAACGATCAATAATAAGGGAAAGTATATAATACTAATAGATCTACTGTACATGTCAGAAACAATGAATGCTGTTGGCAACAATACATCAAAATCACTTTACATTCAAAACTCACCTTCTGTTGGATTTTCTTCTGAAGTTCCTGCTTCTGGGCTTCCTGCATTGCATTTAAAGCAGCCATTCTCTCTTCTCTCTCTCTGATAAAATAAATACCAGTTTAACGTTTTATCTCTGAAAGGGTTTTCCTACCTTGCTATAATGTCTTTTTAATTAACCATAACTGGAGGTTTTAGCGGCTTATCAGCAGAAGATGTTTGCTTAACTGTTTTAGCAGCTTACAAGAGATCATGAGTTAACAGAAAAACCATTTAACATAAATAATACAAAGTAACTGTAACTTTTCTTTTGCACTGGTTCTTACACACTCCTTCTGGGTTGCAGAATGTATTTCGAAGAACGGAATTTATTGTGTCATGATTTACAAGGTAAAGGTAAAGGTAGGTCCCATGGCATCTGCCATCGGGGATGAAGATAACTCTTCATGTACTAAGCCGCAGCAACTATTAGGTGGGGTGGCCAATTCCCTTCCTTGCTGTTTTTTTTACAGCTTGACCTAAAACATCCAACATCAACACATCTCTAAGTCATTTTGACCCTTCCACTGTGCAGGACAGCCAACCCTATCCTACATTTCTTTAGTCCTCTTTTTTAATACCAGTAACAATGTTGCTGCTCTTGTCTCACCTGTAGGGCTCAGGACTACACAAGTGTCTCAACTTTTATAGAAATGTTGTTCATTTGAGCATAACCATTATTAATAACAAAAGTAGCATTTCCTAATGGTTTGTTACTGGAGAGCTATGTTGCTTATTCTTTTTAAACCATAATCTGTCATGATCACTGGAGTGTCACATTGAGATATTTGATGCAGAAGGAATGTCCACATATATAGCTCTATCCTCTACCATCCTGATGAGTTTGGAAACTTCACATCCAGTCCAGTCCTTGATATTATCCAGCCATGTCTTCTTCTGGCCACCCAACCTCTTCCATCCTCAACCTATATTTTTTGGGTGTTATCTATGAAACTTATTCTCCAGTTTCTAGCAGATATCACTGTAACATGTAAGTTAGAAAGCATTACAATATCATTTGGCACTGAGTAGGTAGATGAGCACTTATATAAAAACAAGTTTTTCCCCTTTTTTCTTTTGCCATCTGATACCCATTTTAACCTTGATTCGATTAAAATTATTCATTTTATTTCCTGCCACCGGATTTTGTTGTTGTTGACAATTTGAGTTTGTTTTGGTTTTGGAAAACACAATAACTTTTTTTGTTTTTGGAGAATTTAAAATATTGTTTTCACCTTTAAATAAAGAATTGCATACTGCAAATATAAGTGTATGTTTTGTTTGTGTATGTGTGATACAAGACGTTTGAGGTAGTGGTGGAGACATTTTTCTAAAAATACTAGCATCAACAACAACCAACTATAACTTGTAAGTTAGAAAGGACTACAGTTTCATTTGGCACTGAGTAGGTAGATGAGCACTTATGTAAAAACAGATTTAAAAAAAAAATAAAAAATGTATTCATAACTCAAACACTTGTACCTACCTTTACATTTCATGACTTATTCCATGCATTTTTCTTCTTCTGTGTTCGTTCTCAAACTCCTGCAGATTAGTAGGATGTAGTCCGGAGAACAGAATGTGTTGCCTAATTGTTTACAGCATTGCTGCAATATCTGTGCCCCTAGGCTCGACACATTCGACTTCAGCATGGCTTTAGGTCGCTTTGACTCTATATGTAATGGGACAGCCAAGTCCACCCCACAACCTCCTTAGTCGCCTCTTACATCATTCATGGAAGATAAACAACACTATTCTTTGCTCCCCTCTCGGTTCCTGTCAACACATCAGCAATACACGCATTAACTATTGCACTGTGTATTACCGCATGCGCTTCAAATTAAAGCAACTTACTTTCCTTTTGCTCTGGCTGCCTGCAGACGTTCTTTCTCCTTCTCCATTTGTTGCTGCTCTATTCTGGCATCTCGAAGCTTCCTCTTTTCTTGCATCTCAAGGAGTCTTGCTTTACGGTCAGCTTCTAAAGCCTTCCTTCTTTCCTCCACAGCCGCCTCTTTTGCTTGCTTTTCTTCCAGCTTTCGCAGACGCTCTTCCTATGTTAACAATATTAACAAATATTAAGAAGTTCAATATTCATATCTTGAAAGTTAAAAGAACTCAAATTCATGATTTCTCTCTCAGACAACATTACTTCTGCACATTTTTAACGCAAGTCTGAAAAGTAAGAAGAAAAACTAAGAAAAGTTGTGAAGAATATATGGCCATTACAACTGCCATTGCTGAACAAGCTCTTTGGAGGTCTCTCTGCAGCATAATGAGAACCACTGCTTTCTTCTAACATTTCCAGTTTATTCTTGAAAGTGAATAATAGTTTTTTTCTGATGTTTATAACAAAGGTTCAACACATCTAGCAATATTAATATAGCAACCCATTATTATTTGCATTAAAACTTAAAATGGAAATTATTCAAATTAATCAAAAATACTGTACTGATTTTTAAGTTAAATTTTAATTCATCTCTGAAATGGTTTTCCTGTTGTAACAGATTTAGAAATCTCTATAACAATGGAGCTTTTATCAGTTTACCAGGGCAGTTATTGTAATTGCTATTTTAAGGACTTACCAGAGCTAAAAAGTTGAAAAAAGTTTGACAATATTGATAAATTTATGAGCTTATATACATTTTTTCAACATATGTATAAGGACTCTCACTGTGTCAGATACATCTAAACCACATAACAATATGCCCAGGCCTTCTACAGGTATGTACTCTCTCACCCATATTATTCAATATCTAAACTATGGCAATCACACAGCAACAGCTCAATGGAAGAGGTAGAACACTTTCTTGTGGATGATATCCTGATATACAGACAGGGAAGGGATAGAAGAGAAACTGATCACTGCAGAATGAGCTAGACCGTATCACCTCCTGGTGTGAAGTGATGATTCAGGGGCACCAATCAACCAAAAGAAGTCTGCGATGGCATCGTTCTCTCTTAACGATCACATCCTAAAGTCTGTGACATTGATTAGAAGGACCTACATCATTACAATACCTGAACATGCAATTTGATTGTAGTCTGTTTTCAGGAATACGTTGATTAAGTTATTGCAAAGGCTAACAAAAGACTTTCAGCTCTGAGAGTGATGGCAGCGGCTGACACTAAACAATCACAGCTCATAATCTTATATGAGGCTCTTGTCCTCCCTGTCATTGAATATGCAGGCGCCACTATCACTAGCTGTCACACACAGATTGAGAGGCTGGAGAGAATTCAAAATGAAGCAATCATCCTTTGAATTCCCTGGTTACACAAGAGACACACTGTGTGGCTATGAGATTTCTCCTTGATTTTTTGAGCATATCTCACAGAATTGATATGTGGTGTGCCCGTGAATATTTAAGAGTGAGTACTGACATAGACAACCCACTACACAGTGAGCTCCCTCATGTTAAGGGAAGCAGTCTCAAGAGAGGCAAATCATGGATAAATATTGCCAAGGATACTGTTAAAAAAGTCTGCGTCTCAGAAGGCATAACTCCTGGTGAGGAATGGATACCTATTCCCATGATCTTTCAAAATGCAGTCAAGACCATCATTACACTCAATAGAGAGTGCAGAAAACAAAGCCCAGTGAGCATGAGTGCTGAAGTTACTTAACTGACTGGAATCGCAAGCCTATTCCCATGTAAACAAACTAAGTGACTGAATGAATATTATTCAGAAAGTCAAAACAGGTGATGTAGGGGATGGGTGGAGTCATTAGAGAGAGCTAAAATGCAGAATCACTACAAAAACTCATGTTTATCTTTGTCCTGGGAAACACAGGCGTAAAGGGAAATTAACTGGCCAACCAATTAGCTAGACTCGCCACCACAACAGATGATCAACCTATGGACTGAGCAAACATACTCATTGCTCTTGAGTCCTCATGATCACAGAATTTTGAGATGAATGAGCATTAGTCAATATTGAGAATGCACAAATTGGGAGTGAGAATGGGCATGGCTCATAGAGAACACCTGACAAAGATTTCAAAAATAGCAGTGAACAAACATAGAACCAGAACCATCAGCAGTTATACCCGGAGATATTTACTGAAACCGAGATCTGAGCACCTATGGGTGTGTCCAGTGTGCTGAGAGGATAATCAAAATACCTAATATCTAATACTGTGTTAGATCCTCAAATACATTTTAAAAACATTCTAAAACTGAATACAATATTAATGTACATCATTCAGAAATAATTGTTTGACAGCAACAAAACATTTATCCTAATTATTTCACACAAAAAAGAATAACCACAAGACAATATTAATTTGGTATACAACATATATAAAAGAACAATAATAAAATAAATGAATGTTGTAAGAAGGTGGGGGGGGGGGGGGGATGAGTGTTGTGAAAACACACAAGAAATGCCAATCTATCCTATAATAAAGTCTGTTCATTAAACCGGACACTATTTGTACAAATCACATAATTCTAGCAGTGATTTACTGTGCTTCAAGCTGGAGGAACTCTCATAACCTTCTTCTTCTTCCGTTCGCCTCAAAAATGCTTATTTATATCAGAAAATTTGTTTCTTCTACAAAAATTTGACTGTTTTGCAACTCATTGCTGTTGTGCGTCTCTTGGCTGGTTGCCCCCATCCAGTCTTCAGAACCTGTACTTGCTAGGGCAGACTGTGATCTTGCTCTATTTTAGGAGGGCCTGGCCAGTCTTAGTTTTCAGCCTCTGTTGGCTGAACTAAGCTCCATCTCCACGACAAGGACCTGACCTCGAAGAGGACTCTGATAATAGAAGTGGTAAAACAACTTCTTCCTGACGAAACATAAGATGCCACAAATTCAGATAATGTTGCTATTTAAAATCTACAAATATAATTTTTTGCATAAAAGACCAACACTTCTCATCCCCTTCCAAGCTTCAAGACCTAAAAACACACTACTAATGCACTGCTTTCAATATTCTAAGATATTTAAATAGTAATGACTTGTCAGATTTTGATACTGCTTTACTGAATATGTTCTAAATAAAGAAATCATAATTTATAAATGAATTCTGACTATAAAATGAGTACATGTAACACAAGGAATATATCAACAAAAATGATACATATTTCAGGAACTCTAAAATTAGCTAAATCCTTAATGTGTGCAAGTCAAACCACATTTGTACACAGCTATATTACACAGAATGCAAATGGTCCTACAAGGTGCCATTGCTCTGTTTAAGGATTAAGCATATTTGACACAAAAACATAAAGTCAGCTAATTTTGTTGGGTACATTGTTTAAATCATGGGCCATTTTCAAGTACAGAAGAATATTACAAAATACTAATAACATAAACTGCCAAACAAAGGAATGAAGAGCCTGGAAAAGGATAATTTAAAAAATTATCTTTTAACATGACTATGCCCTGATTTGTAGAATTGAGTTTAATTGTGGCAAGAGGAGAACCAGGCACCTGAATGTCAATGTTAACTAGAGAACAATGGAAACCATCATCATGTCTACTCTTCAAAATCTCCTGGAGGAGACTGACACCTATGGGTCTGCCCAGAGTGCAATATCATCGGTTCATAACTGTTTATGTGTTCAAGGGGCTGAAAGTGCAGCAAAGAAAAGCAGAATTATGCATGCATGTCATAGGTGGTAACTAAGATTTGGGAGTAATGTTGGCAACCTCATCCTCATCCCATAAGTCAATGTTATCAAAATGCTATGCCATAGTCAGATATATCAGATGAAAGGTCCAGACGTAACTGCCAAGCAGCACACCAGCACATATTGCATTCTGGGTTCTTGTTTAGAACCAGTGTCCCTCGATGTGATTATTTCCCTTGGCAATGTTTGTCAGTTTATATTTATCCCTTATTAATTTTAATATTATTTTTTTTTGGGTTAGGGTTGTCATGTGACGGATTCTTTCCAGAACACAGTCTTCCTCGTGAATTTTCTGAAATCCCCAGTTTCTGGCAAGTTATCCCGCTTCTTCTAGCGACATGTGCATGCATTCCTGAATATTTCTTGTCCAACGGACGTCTTGGTCAGCCTCTGCTTCTACTGCCTTCTATTGCCCCCCCCCCCTCCAACAATACTCTTTCCATGCCATCGTGTCTCTTCAAATGGCCAAAAAAACATAACTTCCTTCTCAATATGGTGTTTAAAAGCAACCCTTCTTGAACATTAATTTTTCATAGCACATCATGAAAACTAAATCTGTTCAAAATAATATTGTTGGTTTGGTGGTAGAGTAGTTAGTGGGACCATCTCACAAACTAAACTTGCTTGAACTTGCTCATGGTTTGCAAGCAGATCATCCACATGTACTGAAGATGATTGAATTATTCATATTAGTAGCACATACAAATGTAACAATAGTTGAATAGTAATGTTCTATACAGGAACTTCAATTATTCAATAGTAGAGTGGTTAATGAGCCCATCTCTCAAACACAACTCATTCAAACTTGCTTGTGATTCAGAATCTTATCATCCACATTCTACTGGCAATACAGTTTAATGTATTAGTATAAGTGATGCCTAAAATTTCAACAATACATGAATAAAAGATTAGCTTCAATTATTACTATTACTTCACAAATCATATCAAATGAGTATCTGTTTTTCTTAATGACATCCACTGCAGATTATGACTATCACATGAAGCACAATTAGCAAGGAAAGTACATACAAAAACTAGAAAAATAAATAAATGGAAAACAATAACCAAGGATATAATTATCTGTGTAAAAACATACATACTAGTAAGTGTCTGAAACAAAATGTCCCGTTGTCAATATTCATTAGATATAAGACTTGAAATATTAACACACACACAAACTATGTAAAAAGAAAACAAAGAAATGGTTTGGGTAAGTAGCTACAAAAACTCTCCATGCATAAATCTGTAGAATGTGTCTACTTGCAAAACTAAGTAAGCACAGATGCACAGTCATGCATACCATTAAGTCATGTAGCCGAGCTTCAGATTCCTGATGTTTTGACATGATGTCATGGCGCTTGTTCTGTGCTTCTAGACTGTTGATAAAAGCTATCTCGTTTGCCTGGCCATAAATGAAACAAGGAGCCTGGCTTTAACACTGATCAAAGCAATACAAAAATGACTCACAAATACAAAAAGAGATGCCCCAAATTAAAAAATACAATGCAGACTTGAAACAAAGGGGTGAAACAATGATGAAGCAGGAGCTTAACAGACATGCGATGAGTGATTTAAACATAAGAGAATACCAGACTCTTCCATGTTTTTAAATACAGTAGCAACATGTGTACATGCAGAGTATATAATGCTCACACTTGAAAGCCATAGGAGACTGATAAACAACAACACAAAATTTAAAACATAATTGAGATGAAAGTGTTACGATAATGAGCTACATAAATTTGTGATCCCAAAAAAAAAAAGATAAAGCATTTCTGCGTAATAATTTCAGCTGCTGCATATTTGCTTCTAAAAGCAAAACATTTTAATGAGCAGAAGGAAAATCTAACCAGACGGAAAATAAATAAAGCCATAAAAAATGAAATTAGAATGTTAATGAACAGCTGTCAAAGTATTCATTGCAGACTATCAATGCCTCTACATCCAAACTGTCCTTATGTTTCTTTGTTTATGTACAATCAATAAATCTATGTCTTATGAATGGCTGATGTGAGCGTAAATAGTTAGAAGAGTTGAGAGACATATTCAACTTTTCCATATCTACTTCTGTGACGTGTTCTTTAAAGAACATTGTCCTCACTACCACTCTGTAAGCTTCTCTGTTCTGTGCAAACTTCCCTGCTTCTTCCAATGCTATATACATATCACATGTCTAAAAGATATTATCATCCTAACCTTTGCTTCTTCCTCGTGTGCCTTCCTAGCTTTCAACTTAAGCTGCAATTGTCGTTTCTCTTCTGCTCGTTGAAGTTTATGCTCCAGAAGTGTTTTGCTTTGTCTCATCAGCTCTTCCTTGTATGCCCGCACCTCTTCCACCTAAGAACAATGCAAGAAGCTTGACTTGGGATACATTAAAAACAATGTAATGATTATCAACCATAAATACTTGCTAATATTATTTTTGTTCATTCTATCAGTTTTCCTTATTTAATTTATTCTTTCTCCTCCCTCTATTGTTAACACTGCGATGACTGCGGTGAAAGGGTAAAGATGAGTCACAAGGAAAACTCCTAAGAAGATGGATGTGTCAGCCATTGGCGCAAATAAAACAGTGACACAACGTATTTCCATTCTCTGGACTACATCCTTTTGAAAATCTAATAGGACCATGGTCCTGCTACAAGAGATATCCAGTGGGAGTTTGAGAATGAACGATGAAGAAGAAGAAAGGGAAAATGAATCAAGCGTGGTAGATCATGGATGGCAGAGGCTGAAGACACACTGCAAAGAGTATGTGAATTTGAAGAAATAGGAAAGAACAGTGAATGGGTGGAGGTAAACATTGAGAAGATATCACTGACTAAAGTAATAATACAACTAGATAAAGCATGTCGGAAATGGATGGGCATCAGGGCCCAGGTTACAGTGCATGAACTTGCCCAGCTACACTTGAAACCACAAGATATAATTATATACACAGATGGCTCTATCTATCTATCTTTCCTTCCTCTTTTACCCTTTAGGTGTCGCGGGAGATACAATGTTTTTCCTCTCACTTTTCTGGCAGCTTCAGATAATGTCATTTGGTGTTTGTGTAATGTCTCTTTGATGTTGTTGATCCAGCGTACTCTAGGTCTACCCCTGGCTCTTCTTTCTACGTCTCCTTTCTTCATATATGATTTATAAACTAATGAATCACACGACATTCTTTCCAGATGACCAAACCATTGCATTTGTTGATTTTGTATGTATTGTAGAATTGATAGGACACCCACTCTTTGCCTTATGACTTCGTTTCTAATTCCATGTCTTCTGGTCACTCCTGTGGTTTTTCTCAGATATCTCATCCCTGTTGTATCCAATTGTTGTTTATGTTTTGTTGTTAAGGACCATGTTTGACATTGGTAGCACAGAGTTGGAATGAAGATACTCTGGATAAGATGTTTTTTTGTTGTCATTGGTAGCATTTTGTGTTGCAATCATCATCATCATCAGGTGCCGTGCCGGGTGGCGTAGGCGGTCAAGGTTCTCCACAGCTCTCTGTCCACAGTATTATGTATCAAAGTCGTTGTTGTTTCTTTGCCGTGCCAGGTTGTCAAACTGTCTAATATTTTCTCACGTTGTCGCCCTCTGTCTCTGGTGCCTTCAATCTTGCCTGTTGTGATTATGTTCTCTAAACCTGCCTGTCTCATGAAGTGGCCAAAAAAAGAAGATTGCCTTTTTCTTATATTGTTGATTAAGGTCCGTTTCGCATTTAACTCTTTTAACACCTCTACATTTATTGTGTTGCAATAAAGGGGATAATTGTTCCAATATTTGATTCACTTTTCTGCAACGAATGTCTATTTCGGTGTCCATCTTGCCATCTGAAGAGAATGTTGCGCCTAAGTATTTGAAGATGTTTTATTTTTGTTTTATGACTTAATTTTCTACTGTTATATTTAGATTGTGTGTATCCCATCCTATTGCCATGATTTCTGTTTTATTGGTGCTTATCTTCGTGTTGTTCTTGCACTCAATATCCATGGATGTTAGATATGTTGAAATTCAGTTTCTTCATATGTTATTATGGCCTGATCGTCTGCAAAGAGTAGCTCATTGGTATTTTCTTTTTGCAGCTTGGCTTTTTTGGTAATGCTATCGATATAATGTGATAAACAGAAGTGGTGATAAAACGCACCCTTGCCTAACTCCAGATGTGACTTTAAATGGTTTTCATGTTGCTTTATTCGTTCCAATTACACTCTAACAGTTCACATATAAGCTTCGACATACTTTAATAAGGTGATTGTTGACTCCATAGATAGCCAGTGTATGCCATATAACGTTTCTATCTACTCTATCGAAGGCTTTCTCTTGATCTACAAATGTTACAAAATTAGACATGACTCAGTTAAAAGAAATACAAATAAAAGGGTTTGATATTTTGTTATCTACTTTGTATTTTGGTATTTAGTTAGTTGAGAAATCTTCAGCATACTCCACTTTCACATTGAGTATGAGGATGGAGATAGATGGAGTTACAGCAGCATTTAATTGGTTGATAACTGATACATCAACACAGTAATACAGAATCTCAAAGCTTGTTGCGCAAGCTATAAAAGTACATGCTGAGAAAAGAATGGTGGGACTTATTGAACAACTCAATTGTCCAGAGCATTACTTGGATATATTGCCCTGGTCATGCTGGGGTCAGAGGAAACGAGTGAGCCAACTTATTGGCAGGCAATGCGGCAAGGCACATGAGGACATTCCCATAAATGTTGCGATGTCTGTTCCAGCAGCTATCCAAGAGTGTACAGACTAAAGGTTCCAGTCAGATGTTGATGATGTTGTCTTCAGAGCTTTCCAGAGAGGCCATACTTTCTTCCTTCACCCTTGATCACTCCCATTTCTATCAATTTTTGCATGTGTACACAATCACCTCCAACATCATTTTCTTTACTCTAGTAAATCAATGACTGCCCTTAGGTCAGTCCTATCTGTTCTAGCTTCCACACGATTAACCACAGCTTTGCCCACCAATGAGAATGCTCTTTCGTTATCTCTGACCCCTGTATTACTGCATTTGAGCAGCAACTGCCTGTCGGTTATGTCTGTGGTTCATTATAAATTAGGTATCCTCATGTTATATTCCCAATCTGAATTTCTGAAAGTGTGCAGAATAAATCAATGCATATAGCTCTTTACTGCTCTAAGGATATTTGTAATGTGAAAATGAGATATATATTCTGACTTCTGTCAATGTGCTCTGATCACATTTCTCCAAGTCAAGTCATAAGTCACTACAGAATAGACACACCCATTAAATAAGAATACTAATCATCTAAAAGACATGAGAATCAAGCATGGCATGTCAAGAATGATGCTGACTTAAAAAAACAATGTATGAAGTTAGTCACCTTAAAAGTTAAAACTTTCTTACCAAAATGAGAAGAATAGCATTCAAACAGACAACAGCAAATTGACATAATGTTATAAACACTCAAAGAGAATGTAGAAATTTGGAAAAACGAAAAACAGACTATGAAATTAAATCTACTGAGTGGGCACTAGGTCGATAATGAGGCAAAAGGTCAAGAATATTTATAATGGATAGCATTTAGATTGATGACCAGCATGCAGTACATATAATGTTTATAAATGTACAGCTGTCCTACTAGCAATATGACTATGGATTCCCATCATTCAGTAGAGTTAGTAAAACAATTAATGTATTGGCTACTACCATCGAAATCAGATTTGTTTGGCCATTGGTTCAAATAAAACAGCAACACAAAGTGTATCTGTTCTATGAACTAAATCCTGCTGAAACTAGTAGAACTAATGTCCTGCTACAAGAGAGTTCAAGCTGGAATTTGAGAAGGAATGCTAATTTTTTTTAACTGATAGAGGACAACACTAAAGATAATGAAGTTATTGTGTTCATAGATGGATTTGTGCATTGTGATGAAAAATCTGGATGAAATTTTATAATCAGACATCCATGTGCCATGAGCCATTTGCATTGTGCTTACAAGGTTGATGTACTGTAACCCCTGACAAAGACCTCCAGAAAATAAAATGAGTTCTGCATGTGCATTTTTTTTAATCTAAAGAAAAAGTACACGATTTCAGACGGCAACTTCAACCCTTATATCTATTATAACATCAGATCTTTCATTTACTATAAACCCCAATATTAATTTACAAATCTAATTATTTACTTCCTTCAAACTCAGAACCTTTTTAGACAAGTCCCGTAAGCGCTCAGCCTTTTCTTGCATGAGTTTTTCTCGAAGTTCTTGAGCCTTGGCCTGTTTTTCTTCATGACGCCTTCTTGATTCTGTAGGTGATCTATGAAATAAATAATAGCAAACATCATGTTTTAATTACATGCAAATATTTCTGGCTTTGATGATACTGGTTAAATGTATATTCTGAAGAGAAAACAAACATGGTCAGATGAACTGACAGAAGATGACAGAAGTCAGGGTCTGCAATCATAAGTTAAGATCCTAATCTGTACCTAAGTGGTGGTCCTGGTTACAGGCTGATTAATAATATAATAATAATAAACCCACAAATTATAGGGACATCACATTAAGACATTTGACGCAGAAAAATCACACATCTGTTCTCTACCATACTATGAGTTTGGAAAGTTCACACCCTGTTCAGTCCTCGATATTACCCAGCCATGTCTTCTTCCTCCCACTTCATTTTCTTCCCCCCTCCACTGCACCTTGAAGAACATCTCATTATCGAGGAATGTCTAATCATGGGCGAATTACTGTACTCTAGCTAAGCAATAGGTGTTGAAAAGGCAAAGTAAACATGGTCCCAAAAATATACTGTGCTTCACTGTAAACTGCAACACAAAATGTAACAAAACAAAAAAAATTTCATTATACTGATGAATTTGATGTATTCCCTAGTCATTGGAATCACAAGGAATATATTTTCCATATGGATAAAATAAATTAATTAATTGGCAACAATATTTTTTAAAGTTTATATGTTTGTTTGAGAACACCAGGAATTGCAAGCGATTAGCTCTTACTTCCTATGTGCAATGGGAAGAGATGAGCTTTCTTTCATACCCAAGAGGCTTCACCATTCAGCTTGGTGCAATGCCTATTTAGAGGAGGCTTGTACTCGGGGAGGGGGGGCTACATGAGACGATATTAGGCAAGCTGATACTTTGCTTGGGTCACCCATTGTTTGTCTATCTTCTGACGAGGAGCTTCGCAGCCAGTGAGCTGGTCCTCGTGCAGGAAGACCATTCCATTACCACCGTTTATGTCCCTAGGTCTCAGACCTAATTTCTTCAGTATGAGCTGTCTTGGGTAATGGCGACGGTCAAATTAGACTATGGTTGATATGTCTTCCTAGACGAGGCGAAACACGTCAGGGGTCTGGGGTTAGACCTGTGAATTTTTCACGCACTCGCCTAGTCCACTTGAGATAGCCATCCAATCCATTGCCAGGTACTGTCTGTATATTTTGAGTCTTCGCCATTGCGTATATTACCCAAAGAGGTAGGTAAATCACGAATCTCTGGCAAGGACTTCGCAGTGGGCACTTGGGTACTGAACCCAATTCTCTCTGTATGAGCTGTGTTGGGCAACGGCCGACAGTGGAGTTGGGCTATGTTTGCAGTGTCGTCAGAAATTTTCACCCTCCCTCTACATTGCCCCCAGTGTCCAGATTCAGAATCTCAACACTGCTTCGGTCAGACATTTGAACAGTGTACTCCCCAACATTTGTTCAGTGCTTGTCCTGTGTGCAATGGGGAGCTGTATTCAAAGTTTTCGTCCATACCTAACAGTGCATGTTCAAGTTTGCATGTCCAATACTTGAGTCATGACTCCTACTTTGAATGGGGTCAATTGTGATGGGACATGTCGGCTTCTGTGTGTTCTCGAGAATTAACAATACTTACACCAGTTGGTCTCATGCTGAACCATTGTAGCTCTGTTGCCACTGAATTAATTCACATACACTACGCTGTCCTCTAGTGTGTTTTTACCTTTTCCAGATGGTGTGTACTCTTAGGTCACCATTAGGGACATTGACATTGGTCGCCCCTCCAATTTTTCTGCTTTTTAAGCCGGCCAAGTCGGAAAGCACAGATGCCTTACATATGTTGGGCGTAATGGTATAGAGGTTTCAGAGATATTTCCTGTCTCTCTGCAGACAATTCTCATTCCATGTACAGCATCCACTGATATGAGCCTAAAAGTGTTAGCCAGGAATACAGCAAGAGCCACTGTATTTCTATTTCCAGGGTGAGGAGTACCATGAGGAGGTACTTTTAGGATCTTGGTTATCTGCTAACTCTGGGTCTGAATGAGAGCAATATGAGATCCTTTGCACCCCAATATTATGCATGCACAACCCAAGTTCATTTTCACCCCTGTGAGTTTGTATAGAATACATTTGTTAATATTTTTTTGTGCATCACAGGAATATGAAATAGTACTTCCAAATATATTTAAATTATAATATAAAAAATATAATTTTAAATAGAAATGCACAGAGAATATGGTTATGAAAAATTTATTTTGAATAAACTTACTTGGAATATTGAAATTATTTTTAAAAATAAATGTAGAAATTTACAATCTGACATGAAATGTGAACTTAAACTTCTGAATGAATAACTGCACTCAAACTGAATCATTTTGTAGATAATCAATTTATGAACACACAAATGTACAGTACCTAATCTAGGCATAGTACTTCTATTAATTTTGTTATTTACAAAATATCAGAACTGGTTCTCTTTAAAGTTTTAAAGATCTAGAACTTGGTGTTCTTAGAAAAATGCTGTTGTAAGCATGTGGACTTCCGGTAGTGACGTCCGTTGATGGAGGGTGTTTCTGCTACCAAGTCTGGGTCATTCCGTCAATCGTTGGATTAATCAACTAACATCTATGTCCAGACCGATTTGTGTAACAGAAGTCAGTTCATTCCAATTCTTTTTCATTCAAAACTAACACCCATTGGAGTGAATTCAAATCAAATGATAAAATCAGAGAAGAGACACATCAAAATTTCATTACAGATGTTATCAGAATGTGCTATTGGTCCTACATCGGGCATGTCCTACGCACAGACACCAACAGAATACACCACCAATCTCTTGAATGGATACCTACAGGCAAAAGAGCAAGGGGTAGACCAAAAGAAACACTCAGAAGAACAATACTTAGAGAAAGTAAAACAACCAATACTATTCAAGAACTGCACAGAATAGCTTTGAACAGACAGAATTGGAGAGATCTGACCTCTGCCCTATGCGCTAACTTCAGCGCAAAAGGAAAATGAATGAATGAATCCTGTTAGACAAGTCTTTAAATCTTCAAAACGAGGCTTAGGTATGCTGCCAGTAAGTACCAAGTTGGATTTAAATAATGAATGTAATATAACTAAATAAAAGTTATGCACACACGTAACATAAGTAAAGATATTGAAGAAGATGGAAACAAAAATGTTCTATTGATGTGACATGATCGCTTTAAAAGTCACCATTACTGAGAAAATGCTCAATGGGTTGCTTCTTTTTGTGTCTCCAAGACAAAACGGGCCGCCTGCCCGCCTGTAAGTAAAATAAGTAAAGGTGACTTCAGCAGAAAAAAATTTCTTGCTAATAAGCAAACTGTTACATGTAAACATATAGTATAGCTGTGGTAGTGTTGTGTCTTGCTTGCCCACCATCAGGTGACTAGGGTTTTGTGTTAACTCCTCACATTTTGCAAACTAATATCTCCCTGATCCACCCAGTCACAAAGAAATGGGTACCACATGTCTCTCTCTGAAGAGGTCTATAAATATCACCATCACAACTAAGAAAGTGTTTATGTGACACTAGTGAGAACGTTTCTGGCCAATCCTAGACTAGGCAGTTGAGCACTTATCAGAAGAACGCATGCTTATCTGTTGGTACATAATCTAACTACCTCTACCTATATATAGAAAAGAAAAATATCATACCTTTTCCTGGATGGAGAAGATAATTTTTCATGCATATGTACTCCATGCCCTGGTGTCCTTGCTTCCTCTGCATCAACCAGATCACCCCACGACATTGTGCTACTCTGTTTCATTTCGGCTGAAGACACACAAATATATTTGTATAACTGCAAAACAATTATGCACAATATAACAAACTGATGTTTCAACCAAAAGGTCTTTATCAAGATAAGGACCGTATTAACCGATTTCATCATTATTCATTTTATTATAATTATTATTTTTTTAATTAGTAATATTAGATATTTGTAACACATATTTACTTACAGTATATTTCTGTGCGAAAATTCAAAAAGTCTAAAAATTTTTGTATTGTATCCCCTATTGATGTTGGGGGTTCGACTTATAAATGTGCACACCAAATATTTTTTTTAAACAGCAGTAGAAACACAAAAAATGATAACACAGAATAATGTCAAATACTAGTAAAGGGGACAAAAATTACCAGCACAAGTACAAACAGTCATTTAAATACTTCTAAGTCTGAATCACTGTCTAAATTCTGAAATAATTCACGGATTTCATAATCTGTCATGGAAACATGTCAGCAATCCTTTAATCCTTTTTTTCCTGTAATCAATTTGCCCATTGCATTCTCACGTTAAAGAATTTGAGTGTAGGCCTATTATTACTGTATACTCTAATTTCTCTATATGCCTCTTTATATTATGGAGGAGATGTCAAAATCTTTATATACATTCGTCTTGCAAAATGAAACATTTCACAATAACCCATAACCTAATCACAATAACCCATTTTATTTCGGAAGCAAAGTTTTTCCTATCAGTAAAATGCTTGTCAGCATATTTATTTGTCACATCGCAAATATGTTGTATAATATTATCAAATGGTACACGTTCAAAGATTCTGAAAACGTTTGCATGATCAATTTTTTGAATATTATACTATTATTGACAGAAAACAAATCTGTCACGTCCGGAATCATTTAATGAATGCTAGAATTATCGGAGAAACTTTCTTCCAAATGTTTATATTCAAATTCATTGAGCATATGTTGTGCCATAGTATGGTCAAGGAAAAAATGGCTACATAAAGAAAGGCCACCTGTGTCAACACATGGAAAGTAGTAACTATGCTTCCAATTATGTGCAAATACTGAATTTCAATTGTTAGATGACCTTTAGACAGCTTCAACAAGCCAGAGCATTTGAACACTTTGAAGTGCTTTCAGGGATACATTATATGAGTACATTGTCAATGCTCCTTAGGGAGGTGTCTGCAAAATAGAGGTAACTTTTCGTTGTATCCTTTAGGATACCTCTGCAGGGAAGGGGTTAAAGTTACGTCATCAGATTATACATGGATTGGCTTACACACAGAAATATACAGTATTTAATATATTTACCTTCGTATTCGTTACTACTGCCCATAATTGATCATTGAATTGTCTGGATTTTTTGTAATTATATAGTAATTTATACTTGGGTTGATTGAAGCATGTTTGTACAAGAACACAATTCTAGAAACTTATTCTAAACAAAGGAAGAAATTATTTTTATTTCCAATTTTCCACATAACTTATATATTTATTTGAGAATTTGCAATAGTACTACCTGTTTACATATTTTCCATACCTTCATGAAAAGCAACCAGTGAGTCCCAGTCTGTGATTACAGTCTGTGACGTTTCAAGTGAGCTGCTGGTAATCTGTAAAAAGTTAGTTATGAATCAATTCTTCAAAATTCTCAAGAAACTCACAATACAATATTAAAATAGTACTCACGTGTAAAACAGGTAATGAAGTCCTACTGAATGATGACTAAAACACTACACACTATCACTAACGGATGTAAATATGATACATATAACAAAACAAAACACAGAATATAATCTACAGATGACAGTACACAGGACAAAGTCGACGTTTCGGACCAATAGGCCTTTTTCAAGACACGGACATAACATACAAACATAAAAAAACCACAAGTAAAAATGAATGCTATCCGAGTGAAATGTGGTACTAAGATAGATACCGGAAGCATACGAACAGGAAGTACACAAAGACGATAATACAGGTGGAACGAGAGGAACAAAACGATGACGTAACAAAGACCAATACGGCCGAGAACTAAGCGAAAGAGTGGTCGGAATTGAGTCCAAATGGCTTGATGGTACCCAACTCGAAAATGAGACGATTTTCGAGGGCGTACCTAGATCTATCATCGGTGGTGCAGGATCTGATGGCAGTGACCTGAATGTCAAGGACACCACGGTGGCCATCGCCGTTGAAGTGATTGGCCACAGGAGTGGGTGTTCTGTGTTTGATAGCATGCAAATGGTTGCAGAAGCGGTCGCTCAGTCTAAGACCAGTCTCACCGATATATTGCTTTCCACAGCGTTTACATATGATCACGTAAATAACATTACGGGATTCACATGTAAAGGCCTCATCGATGGAGAAGCTGGCCTTGGGGAATGAGATGGAGCGCATCTGAACCACATAAGGACATGTGAAACAACGACCGCGTGAGCACCGCACGGTACCAAAATGGTCAGGTGCAGAGGACCTGAGGTGGCTGTGGACCAAGATGTCCTTCAGATTTTTGTCGCGCCTAAAGGCCACCAGAGGTAATTTGTGGAAAGCTTCACGGGTGTCAGAATCAGACTGGAGAAGGGAATAATGTTTAAGTAGAATACGACGGACAGTCGAGTTATGGGGATGGAAGGTAAGAACCAGTTTAACCCTATCAGAGGAGGAGGAAGAACCCTGGGAATTATTCAAGGTATCAAGGCGAGATAGCTGGCGTACACGGAGCCAAGCCAATGAAAGAATGCTGTCAGGGAAGGAGCGTCTACGAAAGAACTCAATCATCTCAGAGGATTTGTCGAGAAAATCGTCGTCATCGCTACATAAGCGACGAAGGCGAAGAAGCTGTGAGTAAGGTAGAGAGTTACGACAGGCGGGAGGATGAGAAGAAGTGTAGAGCAGAAAGCCATGTGCATCAGTGGGTTTGTAGTAGACTGATGTGCTGAGGTATGGGGGATGAATGGTGACAATGATGTCCAGGAAATGGACAGAGGTGGTGGAAATGGTAAATGTGAATTTAATAGCGGGGTTGAAATTGTTGATGAAGTTGATGAAGTGAGACAGTTCTGCTTCTGTCATGTCAGTAATGCCTATCCCATCATCAATGTATCTGTGGAAAAGAGATGGGAATGGGCCATCGTAGGTAGACCAAACTAGATGTTCTAGATGTCCCATGAAAAGACAGGCATAGCTAGGCCCCATCTTAGTGCCCATCGCCACACCACTGATCTGATTGAAAAAATGTCCATCGAATTCAAAAGAGTTGAGTGTGAGCACCAGTTCAGCAAGGCGGATAAGGGTAGGAGTAGATACAGAAGGATGCGGACTCTTGTCCAGAAAGAACTGCAACGCCCTAAGACCATCGGCATGTGGTATAGACGTGTACAGAGAGCAAACATCAAGCAAGAACAGACGATAGGTGCGATCAGAAGACAAATGCACAGAAGAAAAAATAGTGAGAGCATGCTTGGTGTCTTTCAAGAATGAGGGCAGTGCCTCGACTAAGGGCTGCAAAATACTGTCGAGGAAATCAGAGATGCGCTCTGTAGGACAAGAGCAAGCTGAGACAATAGGTCTGCCGGGATTCAATTCCTTGTGTATTTTGGGCAGCATATAGAAGACAGGTCTGCCTAAACAGCTTTTATCGATGCAAAGAGCCTTGGCAGTGGTGGGAAGATGGTTGTCCTGGATGAGGGTGTTCACAGTGTTGTTGACCACCTTCTGGTTAGATACCGTCGAGTCTGATGTGCGAGCAGTGTAGAAAGAGGGGTTAGAGAGTTGTTGGTGGCCCTCCTGGAGGTAAAGTTCCGCACAACAACGGCCCCACCCTTATCAGCTGGTTTGATGACAATATCATCCCGGCGGCGAAGATTCGCCAAGGCGCGAGATTCGTCACGAGTGATGTTAGAGCGTTTGATGCGGCTGTGATGAAGTGATTGGATGTCATGGAGGGTGTTCTTGATATAAAGATCAAGAGCCTCGGATGCACCAGGTATAGGAGTCCAAGAATGTGTGATAGTGTGTAGTGTTTTAGTCATCATTCAGTAGGACTTCATTACCTGTTTTACACGTGAGTACTATTTTCCATTATGTTCTACTAGCAGTACCACCTTCTATTGAATACAATATTAACAGGATCATATTTCCTTTCCTTCTATAACCATGGGCAACTGAGGAATGGACTTCTAGTTCAGAGACATATATAAACAGTGCAATAAATAGGGCCTCTGTCTTCTTTCCAGGCATGTCGTAGACTAAGAAAAGTTGGAAGATAGGTTAACAACCTTCTTCCGGTGAAAAAATTATCATTGTCATATTTTGTCTCAGTTTCTTTCTCTTATCTTCTATGAAATAATCCCCATTGATGACGAAGAGATGCAGGTCAGCGGACTTGCTAGATGTGCTATCACTGCAAGATGTGTCAAAAAACCTGACAGAAGAATGATGAGGTGTAACGAATTAAGGTTTTAGAGGGGATGACATCATATGCTTTATTAGTTTCTAACTAGATGGTTGTTTATTTTATTTACTTTCCCATCCTTCACTCACTCATCATAAGCCACATGCTCACAAGTTATGACACACGGGTGACAACATCCAAAGTTTATTAATTTCTAGCAAATTTGTGACACAGCATTTCAAGTTATCAATAACACAGCACTCAGAATATATCTGTAAATATTATAGTGTCCACCATGTATCATGTAACATTGTTAATTAGCAAGAATAAGATGTTATGAATAAGCATGTTTCTTCTTCTTCTTCATCATTCAATCTCAAACTCCTGCTGGATCTCTCCTGTAGCAGTACTACTAGATCTCCAGCAGGATGCAGTCTAGAGCATGGAAATGCGTTGTGTCGCCGTTTTATTTGCACTAATGGCCCGACACATCCGTCTTCGGCGTAAAGCAGGTTTGAGGACACCCTCAGATGGCTTTACCTGCTCCCAAGTCCAATTCTATCATCAGCTAATTCAACTATTTTCCGAACACTGCAGTAAGTTGCAGTTTGCCTGCCTTCTTATCCGATTCTATTTAAACTCACTTTTGGGGGGAAAAAAATTTTCCTGATAAATTCTCAGATCTAAACTAAACTAACTACCTCTGGATATGTTCCTGACTAAATTCAAACTATTAGATCGACCCTGACCTGCCTCTTGCCAAGTTGCTGACCAAACACTCATTGTTCCTGTCTAAAACTCAAAAACCTCCTATTCAGTTCCTCCTTAGTCTTGAAACTTAACTCCTGCTTGACCATGGTCAATCAAAAGCTTTAACAGTAAGGCTTTAATATGATAGGTTTATCCCACATCTGTTACAGGTGACAGATAAGTCTAACTAAGAACGAGGCATAAGTCCTTAGAGGGATCATACAATATTTCTCATTCATGTATGCGTTATTACTAACCTCTCCACTAGATGACATATATACAATAAAGTTAGTCCCTATTGTTTACATACTTTGCCATTTAAATACTCACTCTAGGCCTGGATGTTTGTATAGGTTAATGGATGGACAGTGTAAGCATTGTCACTAGTGTGTATGCAACAGGAAAATGGTGTGTAGTGAATAAATATAATCATGACTAGACCAGTTGTCTCCCTACACTGATACAGAGATAGTTGGACTAAACATGCATCCATTAAACAAACATCCTTACATGAACCCATGTATCACCTCAGTTAACAACTGAAAACAACCTGTGTTTTTGACTGAAAAAATGTAATTATTTGTATTTATTTTAGTCAACTCACAGCTAAAGTGAGTTTCATCATCATCATCACCTTACTTCTGTATGAATATAATCAAAAACCTTAGTATTTCTTTTTGAAGCTCATTATAATTACTTCATGGTTATATTTTTACCTCCTGCATCTTAGTATCCAACAAACTACTTCTAGACTCCCTGACAAATCACTCTGGTGGAACTAATCAGAAGTTACAGATAGAAACAAACAGTGACAAAGGAATGACGAAAGATCACAAACATGGCTAAGAAATTATAGTGACAAAGACAATGAATAAAAATATTAAAATTTATGTCAGTCATCAGAATACAGTATTTTGGCACAATGGAAACAAAAGTTATTCTCAGTGAAGCAGTGTAGACCACATAGGGCACGGTGAGGCACTCAGAATACCTTTGTCATCTACTGCATCCTGAACTGTTTTCCAGTTCTCTCAATTTTGTCTTGCCACTGATGTCAAAAAGGCCAGGACAAGAGAGTGATTTTGATGAATAGCGCAACTTTTTCTCAATCAAAATACAGCACAAGCTACAATTCAGACACCTCTAAAATCACACACAACACACCAAAAATAAAAATTATGTTGAAACTTCTCACTTTGCCAGATGGAACGTGTATAATAACTCGATACAAATGCTGACAGACCAGAGAGAAGAACTGCATTTTTCGAGAATGCACGACAATTTGTGGGGATGGAAGGGCATTAGCCTCGCCAAAAAGTTAAAAGTATTTTGCACCATTGTGCAAATCACTACTTTGCTATGCTATACACTTGTGAGATCTGGATAGTATACATCAGACACGACAGTGTGTTAAATCACTTCCACACAGGTTGTATCCACAAACTTCTCAGAATAAAGTGGAAAGATAGAGTGTCTGATACTGAAGTCCTTACTAGAGCAAATATCCCAAGCATTCATACAGTCACTACAGCCAAAAAATGCTGGGTTGGTGGCTACATCCTGAATAGGATAAGCTGCCAATTTATTCATACAATGCTGAAGGTCCAACTGTGATGGCCGGACATATTGTACACATGCCTGACAAACGCATCAAACAATAGTTAATGTATGGTTAGCTCATTAAGAGAAAATGATTTTCCAGTGGGCAGAACACGCTGCAAGAATTATCTCAAAGTGTTCCTAAAGAGATTCAACATTGACACCACATCCTGGGAGTTTATCCCTCAGAATCTACCAGTGTGGCACAGCACCAGCAGCAAAGGTGCTTGCATCACTGAGAAGCATCAAATCTCTGATGCACAGAGAAAACTTACTGCCAGAAACGACAACAGATGCCCAATTTTGATCACACATTTCCTAAATATGATGGGATTCCATACCAGCATTGGACTTTTTAGTCATCTCCACACATACCAAATGCAGCATCACAAGTCTGAAATTATTATCATCATTGCTTGCGATGGATGGCTACTAGACAGCATAATTAGCTTCAATGACTCACTTCACGTCATACATGTAGTCCCTCAGGTTTCGAAGCAGTTTCATCTCAGCTATATTTCCTCCCTCTCTTCTTGATAGAGTTGATATGTATTAAATATGTGTTCTGCAGTCTGTTTTATATAATTTTGAATTGATACGCTGTGCCATAAGGACATATTCATGATGAACATAATTAGCCTGGTATTGACATTAGACTTGGAGCTTTCAAATCTTGATGGGGTCATCTCTAAAAGATCTGCATCTACATTTAAATGGAAATACTACTCAAATGACCTACTTGAACTTCTTGAAAACTGATTGCAGCCTTTTGAGATTTTAAGAACCATTTTTGTTCTAGCAGAAAGCAAAAATCAATGCGCACATCCACTTTTGAAATGTGGGCCAAACAAACTAGGTCCCCTTCATTAATAGGATCACACATAATGGGGGGGGGGTGTGTGTCAGCCCAGGAACGTAACCCATAGCACTATCCGATGTCAACATTTTTCAAACATGTTTATTCTTTCCATAGCCGCCCGATATCGACTTATGTCACACTGAGGTAGCCATCTGTAGTAATGGACAACAAACTTACATGATGATAATGTCCCATCATACATTTATAAGCTAGCATGATTGTCCCTGAATATTTCGTGGTGATATAAATACCCAGTCATAATTTATTCAACCTCTTCACATTTGCAAGTCATACTGTATGGGACTAACTTCAGTGACGCCATTGTTCAGGAATTCTTCAGACTCAGATGAAAACGATTTTTAAGGCTTTAGTTTTGCAAGTACTGTAGATCACCATATGGGGGTTGAGAGAGACGTTGATAATATTTAATAGTGATGTAAATGCTGTCATTTATGACGATAAAATTGAGGAGCCAGGTTTTCTACAGATATTCCTATCTATGACCTTGAAACTGTAAGTCCATTTTGTGTGTTTGTGCACTGTCCACAACATAACACTGACACACACAGGCAAACAACAGCTCTAAACCATATCCAGCATCCACTTCTCTCTATTGTCTCTAAATCTGAAATCAATAACGTAATAAGTAAAAACGTTCTGTAAAAAAGCAAACACATCCAGAAAAAGCAGAAATCATAAAAATTGCCGGGTTTCATAGGAAATTGCATAATTTTTGTATGGGTGGTTACAGGTTAAACAACCCTCGTGCATTGACAACATATATCCTGGGCTATATGTCGCAACTTAAGCCATTACACAACGAATTTCAGTCTACCTTGCTTCAATTATATATAAATTGTTGGTGCTGGTTAACTGAGAGTGAACACAAACCTATAAAACTGATAACACAAGAGTAGGAAAATAAGTAAGGTAACAATGGAATGATACAAACCCCTAAGTCACTGACGATGTCCATGTCTTCATCAACCTGAGTGCTCTGCTCTCTTGCCAATTCTTTAAGCCAACTTTCCTCCTCCTGGACAGCATATGCCAGGGCTGACTCCTGTGCCCTTTCTAACTGACTGCTCAGCTGGAATTCCTCATCCAGAACTAGGTCTATATCCTAAGTACATTGTTATGTTAATAAGAACAGTGAATATTATAATTGTTGTATTCATGAAACAAAATAATCCTTTTTAAACCAACATTTTAAGTTAATTTTATACTAAATACAAATCTCCAATCTGGTTTAGTAAATATGTAATTATATTAAGATCAAGATTTATCTGATTTACATTAATGATTATTAGGAAATATTAGCAATTAAATCTTGCGTATGTGTAGTAATGTGCAGTTGTCTTTCTTGCTTATGTGCAGTAGGGTGATTTGTCTAGTGCTTTCTTACATCACCTCAAAAAATGTTGACACTCAGCTGTGTTTAAAATGAAATATACTCAGAGGGCTTTTAATTTTAATTTAGAATTTTAAAATAAATTTGCTCTTATTTTTTTGGCATTCGTCAAACACCCACTGGATTTCTTTTGTAGCATGGTCATACTAGATTTCCTACTGCATTATATCACCATTTTATTTCTGCAAATAGCCTGATTCATCAGACTTCAACAGTGTTGCTATATTAATACATTTTTCGACCTCCTGAGCATGTCTTAGTGTCAACAATGGTATATTTACTTGTACGCTATTAATTATATTTTTTTATATTAACTCTAATCACTCCCAATATTGGGATTTTGGGTTTAATACAGGGATCAGTGACCAAATCATGTGACAAAATTGAAGTGGTCAACAACTTCACATACCTTGTCAGCAAGCTATCAACAACAGGAGATTAATCAACAGAATTATCACACTATATTGTACTGGCTGCTAACTCACACTGGCATTCAAAAACATTAAGAAATAACACAAAACTCAAAATCTTCAACTCCTACATAATTTCAACATTAACATATGGATGCAAATTTTGGAAAGCAACATCAAACTTAGAACAAAGACTAAACACCTTTAAAAATAAATGTCTTAGAAGGCTCTGAACATACGTTGGTCAGACTTCAAATCAAAACAAGAATATGTATCCACCTATATTAGAAAGAATTGCTGGAATTACAGCGGACACGCGCTAAAAATGGATACAGAAAGACTCCCATGTCAAACTTTGATGTGGTCACCAAAGGGCAAGAGAAAATGAGGAAAACCAAAAGAAACTCTATATAGAACTATTACAAGAGAACATTTCACCATCGGTATCAGAAACAATGAAGATCTAAAGCAAATTGCAATGACATGAGAGACATGGAAATCTATGACATCCGCCCTATGTGCCGTCTTTGGCCCTAGAGGAATAACTAACTAACTATGAATGTGTGTTCGTCCATAACAAGTGATGATGACCATTTTTACATCCACTTTTGAAAATTCACTTAGAATTATGACCATGTATAGTTCGTATAAGACTAATGAGCCCTATTCGAGCTGTAAATATTCTTGGACAGTTCGTACATTGAATGACCACTGTTGGCAGATATCCGTGACTTTCTAGCTATTCTCCGCTGTTAGGCTGCAGCCTTCCTTTTTTCACAAGATGATGCGCTCTTTTTGACTGTAGAGTGCCATGTATATCTATTTTGTGCAAGTTCAGAGCAAGACAAGATTTCAGAGGTCTTTAACAAGTCCTTGTAGTGCTTCTTTTGGCCACTTTGAGATCATTTACCCTTCTCCAGCTTACCATAGAGAATTATCTTTGACAGGCGATAGTCTGGCATACGTACCAAATGATCTGCCCAACGAATCTGTGCCTGCATCAGGATAGTGTCAATGCTGGGGATACCAGATCTGTCAAGGACAGTGGTATCTGGAATCTTGTCTTGCCATCTGATGTTCATGACTTTTCTGAGACAAGTTGTGTGAAAGTCATTGAGTTTCCTCACTTGACATTTATATACAGTCCACGTTTCACTAGCGTATAACAGCACTGGAAGTACCACTGCTCTGTAGACTTTCATACTTTCATAGACTGAATATAAACAGCCCAACTGAGACACAGACAACAACTTGCAGACGTGCAGAAAAATTAATTTAATAAAAAAAAAGGAAAAACAAAAATCAAGAAAAACAGAGTAAAAAGAAAAAAAAAATATTTCAGGAGCTATGAACAACCAGCATACCAAGGCAACCAGCGAGTCAGTACTACACCTGGACAAGAATGTACCTACCAGACAACACCAAGACCATCAATGTATGAGAATCTACTCCATACAAGATCAGTCACTGAACTTCAACTTGACAATAAGAAAAAAGCAAAAGAAGAAGTCCCAAACAGGATGCAGAACAACTACAAGGAGCCCTTCCCCTAGATGACATCATATAGCAGAAAACCCCTCGATGACATCCAGAAGAGCACCTCAAGTCCTTCTTAAGGACTAACCAGGCTACAACAGATTCTCAATAACACGCCACTAATAACTCAAGACTAGTAAATAAACACAAAGACTAATAACATGCCACAATATAGTCCTTTTTAGGACTAAAGCTAGAAGATACAGCTGCTACCTGGCTGGGCACCATAATCCTAGCAAAAACCAGGTAGTCACGCCACAAGAATCAAAGGCCCCCAGACGCCAATATAATTAAATAAGAATTTATTTCTAGGTTGAAAGGCGAGTGCATATGCCATATGAGTCAAGCCCACCAGTAATAAACAAATAGACACAGACAACAACAACACACTGCACAAGTATGTAAATTCCCAGAGGACCACAAACATTTAACACTAGTACATACCATTAGACATCAGTACTACAAGGACTATTGGGCCTACTTGAAAATCATAAATAACACATAAACAGAAACAAGGGTGCTTCAGATGTAACATGGGTAAATTAATGTAAGAAACATTGAGGAACCATAGAAAAAATCAGAAGGTATCAGGCAGAATCAAAATTCTGATATCCTGGTCCAGATTCCACATGTTGCCTTCTGATTTTTTTTCTATGGCTCATCAATATTTTTAGAGCCAATTTGGCACACTTTTACATTCATAATTTGGCTACTCACTGCAGATCAACATAATGAATTTGTAGAAAAAGAAAATACATACTTTTTCTAAATCTAAATCCAGAGAGTCTTTCATGCTTTTATCAGGAGATGAAATCTGAGAGTGTGCCATGAATTTGGCAGGAGTGACTGAGCTACTGTATGTCAATGTGGTAGAAGAGTCTGAGGCAGTGTTTGTGCTGGAGAGGAGGCTTTCAACACTGTCTCCTAAGTTCACCGGAATGTTCTCTTTCTCACTGTCCCTGCTATGGGCTCTTTCATGGCCTGCATATTCAGAGGCTGACAAGTACCTCTCTGAAACAGCACGTAGAGTTTTTTGTGCTGGGGTTGGTTGCTTATCTTTAGGCCCTTTAATGTTTGCTTGGTCAGGCACTGACAGTGACCGTATTAGGTTCCGCTTTGCACTTTTTACATGAGAAGCCAAGTTTTCTGTTGACTTCTGACATGATGATTGTCTGGCCCTTAGCCTGCCTCTCTGTACAGTTTCCCAGCCTTCTTCATCAATATCTTCAACAAGACAAGACAGCACTGTAAGGAAAGAAATGGGACACATCAAACCCAAAATCAATTAGACTAAAAGGCATAGCTTTGCATGGCTAGTTTTATATATATAGTTGCATAATCAGTTAATAGGCAAACTACAAATACGGAACTAGAGAAATACACAAACATATAAATGTTAAAAGTGTTTGGAAATTATAATTTTAACCTTTATGGCTCTGACTTAAAATTACGCAATATCCCCCTGGTCCTGACTTATTTTTTGGAAAATTTGCGTTAATGATGGTGGGTGTTTTGAAAACGTGATAACTTTTTTATTTTAAAAGATATCAAAATAATTTTTGCACATCTAAATAAATGAGTGAATAGTGAATATAATCGTGTTATGTTGTTGTTGTATGTGTGATATAACAGTTGTGAGCAAGTTGTGAAGTTGAAAATTCGGGCGAAAAATGCAAAACGCCATTTTCAAGATCGCAAATATATCTTCATGACGACCCTAATACTTGAGCAATGTGTGGCAACATTGATAAAATCCTCATAAATACCTATACTTATTGTATATATATTGTTTTATATCCAAACTAATATAATATGAAATAAAAAAACTAATAAAACGTGAAGAAATCGCATGTAATATCCATCCAGTCAACACTAGGTCTAGCCCGACACACAACATAATTATTGTCCATGCACACATGTGGCACCCCTGATACATATTATTTTTGTGTTTTTGAACAAATACATAAACATTCTTAAACAAGGTTAAAGTGTTTGCAAAATTATTTTATCATATAAAATATCATAAAAGTAATTTACAAATAAGGGGCAAATGAGATAACAGATATCTTAAGCCAGAACTTGATGACATTACCAATAACAACACATAGACAACCCAGTATTATTTCTAGAAATGAAGTCCATCAGCAAAAAGCACCATAGACAAGAAATGGAACTCATTACATCGATGCAGTCAAACAGAAGATGCCATATATAAGATGGTAAGAAAGGAGCAAATTATAATTTTGAGATTGAAAACAGGTCTCATCAGACTCAAACAAACATGTGTCTCTGTGGACAGTCTACAGAAAATGCATGTTAGACAGAACTTTCCACTGTACAATAGCACAAGAAGAAAATTGGTAATCAAAAGCAGTTCTAAATGAGAAACTCTATGGCCATGCATCAGGGCTGATAATAATAGTACAGTTCACTTTTAAGCACTGAATAAATCTTTATCAGCTTATGATTTTGGTGTTAGAACAAAACAGAATCACTTAACATCCAAACATCATCTTCAATTTAGCATCTACCTTCAATTATTCACTTCAATATTCCTAAAGATAACTGATCTATTTTATTTTATTTTTATCCCCATATAATTGTTCTGTTTCTGTATGGTATTAACAGTGAATGTAAATCATATGCCAGAAATGAGATATCAACAATCTTCAGGAGCATACGGAAAATAGGTAAGTTGTGTGTATATAGATAAATTATAATATGAATGAAATACATGTACAGAAGAATTTCCACTTAAAACTAATAAGGACCACAAAAAAACAATGGGCAAACATTACTATAGGATTCCTAGGTCCAATCCTAGGAGCTGGGCCTACATTTTAAACTTTTTAGGAAATCTGCACATTTCCAAAAAGTTTTAGAAAATCTGTACCGCTGTATTCCTAGTTACACAATGGCTGCCATAACTTGGTTCCAATCAATAATATCATTATTACCTTTGCAATCAGTGTTTCCAGAAGCAAAAAGAGAGATGGGGAACATGACTTACTATGACCATGACAAAGACATGACTGTCAACCGTCACCACTGTGCATTTAATTTAGAAATTTTGCCTGCCACTGCATTCTCTTTCTGCCCTTGCCTTACTTACACTAATTATTTAGGGAGAGTATTTGGAAAATGCAATATCTTGTTTGTTTTTAAAGCTGAGTATTATTTTTGAATGTGGAAATAATGGGATGGTTACTGCATGTAATGAAATAATATTTTTGTTGGTGTATGTGTGATATATGTGATCAAATATGAATACGCCTAGAATATTGGTGAAAACTTCTGATACATTCAATCCAGGATAGAATGCCACTTTCTAGGCATAGATTACTCTACATCTAGCGAAGAAATCTGCCTTTAGGAAAATAATCCTCAGAAATTAGTATGATTTAGAAAAAATTTGACAGATTATAACGGCGGTTGTACACAGGTCTAATCTATAACGAACGCATTCTCGTATTCTATTTAGTTGTGAACACTAGTGAAAACAGACGCTAATTAGGTCTACATTAATTTTTCGGTTAAGTGGGAGAATAACATATCATTTGTTTACATTCTTTTGGTTCAAAGAGGTATGGAGTACAAACAAAATTTTGCACTATTATTTACTGGTGAGTAAATAATAAACACCAGTTGGTATTTAATTTTAAACGTCAGGGAATTAATCAAAAACATAAATAAGATGAAGTGTTGTCTCCCCCTTTGGGAAATTCCCTTTTTGGGACATTTAGTTCATTTCATCTCTCGTTTAATATGTAGACCCAGCTCCTAGGATTGAACCAGTTCCCATTTTTCCAGATTATTCAAATCTCAAAAATCTTCAGACTAACACTGGAACAGAGGATATTTGAATATATATATTATATATATTCTAAAATTATATATATAAAAGGTATGCATTAAAAGTTTTCCTTTCAAACTAAACCGAAATCTTATGGGGTGCAAAGGGTCTCGCATTGTTCTCATGCGAACCCAGGGTTAGCAGATAACCAAGATCTTAAAATTACTGCCTCATAGTGCAAACTGGAAACAGAAGTACAGCTACTTTTTCTTTATTCCTGGCAAACACTTTTAGGCTCATGTCCGGGAGTGTGGAGGCTGCAGACGGAATGAGATTTGACTGCATAGACAAACAATATCTCTGACACCTCTGTGCCAAAAACACATGTCAATGTCGACACACAGGGATACAAAACAGTTCTGCCAAGGAGAGGCCAAAGCAAATGGCATGAAAAGGTAGATGCATGGCAAGAGACGAAAATATAACATACTTAGTACAATGAGAGGGTAGCGCAGCACCAGAGGGCAGTGCCATCTGAAAATAGAAAAGGAAAACATTCCAAGAAAATTGAATCTACAAGTTATGTTAGCTCGAGACAAACTTCTAGTTACCAGTGCTCCTGACGGGCAGAGATCCAATCATGGGAGCCTGGCCAAGAAACTCTACTGTCGAGTTTTCCTATACCAGAAACATGCTGTCAGAGAGAAAGGGCTCAGTACCAGATGGTCTCGGGCAATAATAGGACACGGTCGTTCATCTCGAGAACATGTCTTGCTCCCAAACGCGTGGTGAAACTCAGGCTTGGAAGAGGGGTGAACGATGTTGGTGAACGACACCTCGGCTAAGAAGGCATAGGAGCCAAGGTCCAACTCTTCTATCAAGTTCTTCCTAAACCGGAACCAGGCTCAAGGATGAGAAAAGGTTCAGGGCCCAATGGTCACAGATATAAAACATTTAATTACACGTGGCGAATTCACTGGCTGCAGGATGCCTGGTGTGAAATAGACATGAATAACAATTGTTTCGGCGAAGAGTCATTACACACCCGCTGCATGTCAACAGATAGGTAGGCTGTCACAGGCTAGGGAAGCCCACTATCCAAATTAAAGGAGCGACAAAAACGGATGTGCAGGGCCTAAGATGTCCGAACCACAGAGTGAGCCAATCAAGGCGCAAATAACAGTTCCACTGTGGAACTAGCAGTACAACGTACTTCATGCTCACCGGCAGAAATCACAAGATTTATTAGCTGTGATTATCAGAGAATGAACGCAGAAGAAGATTTCTGTTTCTGCATTCATTCTTAAATGCCTATTGGTTAGCCCAATGTAGTCTGGAAAAAGGAATGCCTTTTGGCATGGTTTAGTGTGCCCGCAAAATCTGCACTTTTCAGCTTGACGTGTCTGACTTCAGAATGACTTGTGTATCACTTTGACAAACAACACCACCCTCACATTATCCTAAGTTGTCTCTTATGATATGCATGAGAAGTCATAGTATCACTAGTATTTGCACCACCTTTTACACCCCAGAACATATGACAAAAATGTGCAGTTCAATTTATGTAAAATCTTTATTTCCCAGCTTGAGTTGATAACTAAAACACAGGAACCTAAGCTGAAGAGAAGTTCTAAATCCCTGTCAAGGTTCTTGTTGGCTACATTAAATATAGCCAGGTAGTTAGTAAATATCTTGTTCAGGATGTAACAATCAGCCTAGTATTTTTGGTTGTGGTGATTTTCACACAATTTTTATATTCAATAGATCATTGTTACTTTCTAAACAATTTGGATGTCTATCTGCAGGTCAAATCGAACCACATGCTTGATTTTCTGAGATATGTGCAAGGAACACTACAAGATATGCAAATCACCCCCACCACTTCAAGGTGAAGAATATGTATTAAAACAATGCAAGACAAATTAATATATTGGCAAAGACAAGGATGAGAACATACCTTCTGTGGGTCCGGGAGCACTTGAAGCCTTAGGAGTTGGCCCACATTTCTCAGGTGTTATTGTCACATTTGTATTAGTCTCACCCTCGCCTTGATAACTTGAAGAAAAACTAATCACTCTCACACCTTTGACCTTGTCAGCCCAACTATTACCTGGCATCTCCATACTTGTCACAGGTCTGGTTAGGACAGCAAGTTTGTCATTAAAAGTGTATCACTTTGTCCATGGGATAAGACATTCATCTCTTGAATAATAGTTGTAATTAACTAACAATCTGCCAATTTTAATCATGTACAAAAAAACAAGAATAACATGCTAACAATGATGAATATTTGGTGTATTAACCAAAAATATACACAACCATGATTTCATATCATATATTACTATTTTGAGACATAATTGTCTGCAAGTATCATTTTTTTTTAATGTGAAAGACATGAACAGGAAAATTTCTACAATAATAAAAATAATGTACCAATTTACATAAATTATATATCAAGAGATATATTATTTCCAGAATGTTGTCATTGTGCATACTCTGAACGCCTCTCTGTTCTGGGCAAGCATGCTTGCAATGGCCAGAGACATGTTCATACATTCTTCTATATTGCTGATACATATCTTCTTGGTCTTCCTCTTCTTCTCTTACCTAGCTCTCTGCCCTCAAGAGATGAAGCACATGTACACATTCATTTTTGTCTGTCATTTTTCTGCCAAAATGGCAGATGAAAATGAATGTGTTTTCTTTACACCTTCAAAGTAAATGAATTATCTCCCAAAAGAAATGGCAATCTATGGGAGTAAAGTACCTAGAAATTCAGAATGGATACAATGAACAGTGATTTACATAAATTACAATAATAAAATATCTCTAATTGATTACAATATGAGACAATAAGGATTCAGTTACATCAATATTTGTGACATCTTTCCTATTATTTCTTTGCAGTGTCAGGGTAAGCTCTCTAGAGAAAGCTTTTTTTTGTATGCTTCGCATGTTTTTTCCATCAATTATTTCTGTAATCCTTCTTTTGCATGGTCAGCTTTTGGTTTTTTTTATCCACTGTGTTTATATACCGGTAGCATTGCGTTTTGAAGAATGCTATCTGACAGTAGTCTGGTGGCATGAGTAAATCATTTAATTTGGGCAAGAAAGAATGATGGTCAATCAACGGCGTACTGGGACCATCAGTCAACGTGTAATGGCAGATACACTCAAGGAGAGATCTGAGCACCTGTGGACTTGTCCTGAGTGCAGTGATGATGATCCAACGATTAATTAACTAACTATTTAATCTGTCATCTTCTGATAAAATCAATAAGTGGCACTGTATCAGTAAGTTTCCTGATATTTCATTTCTGATTTTTTTCTGTTATTATTTCACCAAGAATTCTACATAAACATGACTTTTCTGTCATGAGTTTTCCTCTATCTTTCTTCCTTATAAATAATAAATAATTTAAATAGTTCAGTAGTTAGTGTACTCATTTCCGAATTGGGTAGTCCAGTGTCCGATTTGCAGTTCAATTTCAAATACTTTAGAACACCAACAGCTTTTAAGTTGACCCAGTCTAAGGAAGTGAGTATCCAAGAAAGTAAAGCTGTGCATAGCATAGCCACCACATTCCTAATAATGTTGTTTATCAATGAATAATATGAAACTTCTTCTTCTTTCCTTCCTCTTTTACCCTTTACGGGTGTCGAGGGAGATACAATGTTCTTGTTCTCGCTTTTCTGGCAGCTTTAGATAATGTTATTTGGTGTTCGTGTAATGTCTCTTTGATATTGTTGATCCAGCGTACTCTTGGTCTACCCTTGGCTCTTCTTTCTGCTACTCCTCTCATCATATATGCTTTATAAACTAATGAATAACACGGCATTCTTTCCAGATGAAAAAAACCATTGTATCTGTTGGTTTTGTATGTATTGTAGAATTGCTATGATACCCACTATTTCATGATATGAAACACACTATATATTCCCCAATACACCTCAATGGTGTGAATGAAGGATAAAAGGGTTGTAAAAGCATAGAGGACTGACTTCATTGTACTTGAGTTACCTCATATATTAATTAATAGTAGGCCATAGAAGATATGATGACAACAGTTTCAAACTTGCATTGTTTTATTTCTTTGGTGTATGTGGAGATGTCTCAAAAGTCCAATTCTTGGCATAGAATCCCCTGTAACATTTGGGACACATTATCAGAATTGGGCATCTGTGTGTTTGTTATCCTATTTGATGTAAGGAACGGCCAGACAAGTCTTAAGTTTCCAGCGTCCGTTGGCTGAACTAAGCCCCATCTCCACTTTAGAGAGTTGACCTTGATGGGAAGATTAACACTAAAATTATAATGGTAATGAAGTATTCCTTTTAGTTGTGAGCATGTAGCTCCACAGCCCATAACATTTCTGACAAATTCACAGATCCCTCTCAGTTGAGTAACCAGGGTGACACACGAACTTGGCTTATTGTTTCAAAGACATGGTTGTGTTAGCAATTGTATGGATACAAGCAAAAATACATAAATAAAACTGTTGGTGTGAAAAAAAAATTGAAGGGAGAAGAAAAAAGAGCTAAAGTTGTTACTTACTGCTGCTGACTAGGAACTGGTGATGCAGGCGCATGTTTGTTAGGAGACATCTTCCTTACTTCCCATGCTACTGCGGCTGGCCTGTCACCCTCTTTGGCTGAGTCTTCATATGCCTTCATCATATTCAATGTTTCAATGAGAGCTTTGAAGTCTTTAGCACTCTGTTCTAACATCATAATCACTTCCTGAGACAAAATAATGTATTATATTTAACTGAAATATGATTAATGAAAGAGCTCTTCTGTATTCACTCTCAAACTCTTGCTGATTAACAGGATGTAGACCAGAAAATAAAATATATTATCATGATCTACAACTTGGCTGTGATATCTGTGCTTTTTGGCCTGTACACTGGGGGCACTTTGATCTTCCATGAGAACCCTCCACACCAAATTCTCCTTCGTTGCTCTTACAACATGCCTAGCAAGTCACAGTTCTATTATTCTTTGCTACTCTTTTATGTCTCAACAACATAAGGGAGGATTAGCTCTTACATAAAAAAATGTATCCTTCAACATGCTGTCAGTGAACTATAGTCAAGTGTATTTTTAGCAGCTGTCCATGACTACAATCATCTGTTGCTATGCACCTCTTTCAACAAGGACATCGTGATTGTAAACTAACTACTTTCAACAAGGACATTGTGATTGTAAACTAACTACTTTCAACAAGGTCATCGTGATTGTAAACTAACATTGTTCATCTGGGTAAAAGATAAAATGAAAGTAGACATAATTAACTTCCATTTTCACTATTGTCCAACTGAATAGGATGAGATATAGGTAAGTATGTTTTAACCGCCAATGAAATCCATCAAAATCATTCAAATTGGCAGCCATTATTAACCGCTTAACTGCGGCGGTATCTTTACGGATACAATGAACATTTACTGAAATTCTGCTGAAATCTTCTTTTTCCTAGTTTCCCAGGGAAAAAATTTGTTTGGATGCTTTAGTATAAGATTTCAGATGGATTTTTTCCCTGGGAAACTAATAAAAATAAGATCTCAGCAAAATAGCAGTAAATTTTCATCGTATCCGTAAAAATAGCTCTGCAGCTAAGGGGTTAAAGAATAATTTTAAAATTCTTATTTCTATCTGCTAGGCTGATAATGTTAGATCGACATGTTTCATTTATTTTCACAGGCAATATATGAACACAGTAGTTTGGTTATGAAATAACAGAAATAGAATAGGCCAAGACATTTCATCCTGCATTGAATATATTGAAGTTTACAGAAACATTAGCCCTATACGATAATGTGAGTTAGCTCGACGCATTTCATTTGTTCTTACAGACTATATTATATGAATATGTACGGTTGGTTATGAAATAATGTCAGAAATAGTTTATGCATTTAGCAGCATTTTATCCTGGATTGAATAGAACAGTTATGAAAAGGTGGGACTGGTTTTTTTCCATTCTTGATCTTCACCATTTTCTCACATATACATACATACACAAACAAAACTTACATTACTACATTATTACAGTAACCATTGCTTTATTTCCATTTTAAAATTATACAAAAAGGTCCAGAACCATACAAATTATTGTGTTTTCCCAATACCCTCCATAAATAAAATGTACAGCCAAAAAAGAATGTGCAGCACAAGAAAATTATACATTTGAATGCAGTGTGCTAAAAGTTCAAGTATACATTACTCCGCTGATAGAATAAATAATCTACTTACAACTACATACCCTAATTACTTAATGTAAAATGTTACAAAATAATTATATAAAAACTAATAATAAGACCATTATTCAACTATGCCAAAAACATGTTAAACCCACCTTGCACTCAACAACACTTTCATCTTGTTCACAGGTTTGATAGATAGAATCCACTGCTCGCTGGAAGTTATCAAACATATACTTCCAATACCGAGCTCTCAAATCACTTTTCTTGTCTGATCTGGGAGATTTCGTCATGTCAGAGAGAGATCTGTGACGAATACGTGATCCAGGAGGGGGTGTGCGGTTTGACTTAGACCGTGATGATGAACGCTTCTGTTGGCTGGAAGAGCGTGACATGTTCAAAGCTGAAAAACATTTTAATAAGTGTAAATCATTTCACTATTTCATGAAATTATAAGTACTTTCAACAGTTTATTAAGAAATTGAACCATAGTTCACATACATAAAAACCTACTTTAAAAGGAAAGTATTGTAATGATAACATGATTCTTACAACACTATCTTACAAATGTGATGTTTTTCAATATTTTTTGTATGTAGTTTTTAAAAATTGTAGCATGTAGTTTTTTTTAAATATCTGGCAAGTTCTCAAAATACTAATTCAACATTACACAATTTTATTTTATGTTTCAAAATATAGTATCAATAAACATAAAGCTAGTCATTCTGAGCTGTATTGTTTGATGTTAACTACAGCTTAATACTAATACTAAAATTGACTTCTCCCATTAGATGAGTGGGAAATTGCAGTAAATCTGTGTACCTTATGGTAAAAATATCTAAAATAAAAATATACAATTTCAAATACCCGGTAGGCTAAATAACAGTTTATGGACATCAGCAGCTGTGTTGATGTCTACAGGTCGGAAAGGCCAAGCATGCGCTTGGCTGTAATTAACTTTCTGGTTGGTGTCCAAAATGTACAGTACTGAAACCAATTCTCTAGCATGGTTGACCTACTAGTGATATGGTTACAGCCATCCACTGTACAGTGGAAGTGATAAAATGCTGAACGCATTAGCTATCACGTCACAGTTGGATGTATTAGCGCATTGGCTCAAATAAAACAAACACAACACATTTCCATTCTTGGACTATATCTTGTTATAAATCTAGTTGGACCATTGTTCTGCTATACGAGAGATCCAGTGAGAGTTTGAGATTTCAAGGTGCAATAAGCTATTGTTTATGTTATTTGTGCCTCCTGGTTACATATCTTCACCATTTATAAGACTTTTGATGTGTATAGTACAATATCAAGCTAAGTTATTTCATTAAAAATTATATTATTTTTTATTTCATTTTCCTTGTATTTTGTATCTTCTTATGTAATATTGCATAACTGTACTGCTTTTCTATTTTGTTACTCTATTCTCATTTCCGATAGCTTTATGCATACTACATTATTCCATGCAGTCCTCAGCTTATTGTTCCTTCAAGTGTCACTATCTTGCACGTGTGTGTCCCTATGTCCCTACCCTAATAAAGGCGTTTGGGTTGAAATGATTCATTCAATTTTTTATTTTTTTACTACATGTAAAGCTGTTATTTAACCAAATTTTTATAATATATATTTACTTCTAGCATTACTGCAATTCTAAAGTAACTAAAATATAAAACTACTTTAAAAACTACTTACCCATATTGCTTGAGCTTTCAGTGTGAGTTTCAGATACTGGGACATTGTATTGCACAAGGTTGCGAGCAGTACGACCCTCTTCCTGAACTATTTTTCGGACACTGTCATAGCCACCTGACTTTTGTCCCTGCTGATTCTGTAAATATAAAATACAAACATAAAACATTTTGTTAGTTGGTTATTTTATTGGTATATAGAATGGCATGGCTTCATTAAAAGCAAATCCATACGTGCTCTGATTCTTTTAGCAGATTACAAAGGGTATGCATTAGTATTGTCATTGTAGGATGACAAACGCATATCAAAACAGATGAAGTATGGTGAGCTCATTAAAAGCAAATAGCCTTTAGACACTGATGTTTTTCATCATCATCAAATTCTGTCTCCACAATGAAGGTTGGCTGCAACAGATTTCCAACATCCCATCTCTTGTCTTGGTGGTGCACTCTGCTAGACTGTAACTTGTCCATCTTGTGATGTTACTCTCCCACTTGTATCTCTGCCTACCTCTTGCTCACTTCCCTTTGACTTTACCCTCAAGAAAGGTCTTAAAAAAATGTCATGTCTTTTATTGTGTCCAAAATATTTTATTTGCCTGATCTTTATTTCTCTTAGCAATCTTTCTTCATATTAAGTGTTTTTAGCACCTCTTTTTAGTTTTCTTCTCTTTCCATGATGTTCTCCCTATTCTCCTATATACCCACATTTCAGAGGCATCAATTCTGTCTTCTAATTGTTTATTTAGCGACCATGTTTCTGAGCCATACATTAATATAGAATAGATGTAGCATTTTATAATTCTCATTTTTAACTTGTTTGTAATTTGTTTAGATGTTACTATTTTCCTCATGTCATTGAAGGTACTTTTAGCCATTCCTATTCCTCTTTTAACTTCTGTTTCACATCTGCCATTATTTGTGACTATGTGCCCAAGATATTGATACTGTTTTACTTGTTGTAGTTTCTCTCCCTGTATGTTTATGTTTAGCTCTTGTTCTTCTGTGTCTTTGCTGATTATCATAGTTTTTATTTTTTGGATATTTATATCCAGTCCATATTCTTGACTTGATTTATTTACTTGATCTATTAGTCTATGTAGTTCATGTTCACTTTCTGCTAAAAGAACAGTGTCATCTGCATATCTCAGGTTGTTTATTATTTTCTCATTGATCTTGAGTCCTGGTATTTCTTCCATATTTTTAAAGATCTTCTCTGTGTAGATATTAAATAGACTTGGTGATAAAACGCATCCTTGTCTTACCCTCTTCTTATTTCTATGTATGGTGAGTAGCTGTTTTCACACCTTATTGATGCAATTTTTCCAAATATATATTTCTAATCAGTCTGATGTCTTTCCCATCTATGCTTATTTCTTGAAGACATTTGATTAATTTTTCATGTTGGACTCTGTCAAAGACCTTGCTGTAGTCTATGAAGCAAATATAGATACTTTTTTGGACATGTATATATTTATCTATCACTATTCGGATACTAAGTATAGCTTCTCTGGTTAATTTGTTTTTCCTAAAACCAAATTGTTCTTCACTGACCTCCATGTCTATAAATTCACTACAACCTTTTTAAATTTAGTCTATCTATCTATTTGCTAAACCCTATGTTGCTTTTCAGCATCAGTAGTTGAAGAGTTTTCTGGAGATGGCCCTCGTGTATGCTAAGTATATTGTGGAATTGGTTTCCTCATTTATTTCGATTGTCCATTGTTTTCATGGCCAGCCTCTAGGTCTGCCTTCACTGTATCTCTGTAGCATAACTTGCTGTGGTATGCTGTCTAATGGTAGTCTGCTGATGTGTGAAAACTATTTGACCTGTTGTCTGCTAATATATTCCAAGATTTAAATTTAGTGAACATTTCCAAACAATTCTTTGCCACTAAATTTATTATGTTCTTTAACCACTTTCTTTTAATTTACGTAACTTTTAAGAGTGCTAGACAAAGCTGAAAACAGCATTTAATTTTTTTTTTTAAAAAGCATTTGTTGTAATTGTTGCCAATTATTTGCCATTTTGAATATTAATTAGTCCTACATGCAGCTGAGAATCACAGCAATGTGATCAACATATGAGTTTTGTCTTCGCAAATACAAAAATATATGTTTTCTGTGGTATTCTATTATGTTTAATAGTTATATAATTTATTTTTATTATAATTATGCTAATTAGTCATCATTTTAAATATCAATTAGGCCCCTAGTTCTGTATCCATCTGAAATTTCTGGCAATGTGATCAACAGATGCTCTTGTCTTCATGAATACAAAAATGTATAGTTTGTGTCTTGTTTAATTGAAAATTGGTAACACATCCTATTCAGAATGTAGCCATCAACTCGAAATTTTTTAGCTGTAGTGATTTTCTAGGCAATATAAATATGTCAGTGGTCCGAATGCACAATTGCCTGTGGTGGGGATCAAACTCAGTACCTTAGTTGTCACAGATACGCTCTGTACCACTCCGCCACAGAGTCGGACAATTGAAAATAACTAGAATAATTCAGTAATTATTATCAGCTCAGCTCTATTACAAATCTATTTTGTGGTCACAAGTTCAGTTTATATTTTCCTACATGTAGACCTAAATTATTTTGATGCCAAATTAATTCAAAAGCAAATCATAACTTTTTCAGGATTGATGTACAGTGTACAGACTTCATTGAGGCATTGTTGAATTTCAATTTTCAAGGGCTATCTAACTATAGAAAACTGAAAAAACAGAAACTATGTCTATAAGTAAAAAACCTAATACAATCAACATACAAATAAATTATCAACTACTGAAACAAGTCAGTCAGTTCCTCTTCTGCCAAGTTTGGCACATATGGTGGATGTCATAGTTCTCCATGCCTGTCGGTCAGTTGCCAAGGATTGCAAGTCTTGTGCATTTATGCCTGTTGATTTTAATTCATTCATAAATGTTCTTCTGAGCATTGTTTTTGGTCTTCCCTGTTTTCTTTTTCCATCTGGTGTCCACATGAAGACTTGTCGTGGAATTCTGTCTTCCTTCATTTTAAGTATGTGGCCGATGTATGTCCAGCAGCATTATCTGATGATATTCGTCACCTATTCTTGTTTTATCTCCTCTCTTAGTATGTCATTTGATTTGAAATCTTTCCAATTAGTATTTGTGATTTTCTGAGGCATCTATTCTTGAAGGCAATTAACTTCTTATCCATTATTGAGATAGATTTCCAACTTTCACATCCATATGTCAATGATGGAATCACACCTGCATTGAATAGTCGCAGTTTGATGTGTTTACTTGCAATCTTCGATCTTCAGATGTTTGAAAGTGTGTTAAAGACTGAAACAAGTGCAGGAATTTAAACATCTAGGGAACAATTTTACAGCCAATGGAAGAATGGGTAGAAAGCTTGAGACAAGAATTCAAAAAGTCAACTACATCAATTATGAACTTACACCAATTTGAAACACATCTATCCTGATGGAAACCAAAAGACAAATCATAAATTCAATATTCATTCCAACATTTATGTTTTCAGTGTCAAATTTTGACACTAACTAAAGAACGAGAGAAAACTTACTACGTGTGAAATGAGATGTCTAAGAAAAGCAGTAAAAAGAACAAGAAGAGATCATGTGAGAAATGAGAAGATTACAAGAACTGTTGGAACAACATCAGTGGTCAAATATATTGAAAAACTTATAACAATTTCTAACCCTAACCCCTAATCCCTAATCTAAATACTAATGCCAAATCAATATTCCATTTCAATTAACATACTTTCATTTTAATTACAAATTCTATTAATCACACTGCAAAGATTAGGTAATACCTCGAAACTAGAACAAAGACATGTCAAAGGTCACAGTGAAGACTTAACCTTCACCAAGCCTATATCAACCCCGGCTGCCGAGAAACAAAATGGCGGCGCGCGCTGTTGGCGGCCCGTCCCACCCAACGAGAATATCGTGAGATTTACACGTACCACAATCCGTGCACATAGCTGGGGACATGCGCAATCGAAGCCAGAACATCCCCCACTTCCGAAATGATCGTTTTTGAGAATGGCTGCTATTCGTAAAAATTTAAGAGCAATTAATCTGACCACATCTGCACACCGGTACGATGCCATGATGGTGGATCGGTTTTATAGACCTTTCTTTCATCGTATTTTGAATAAAATAACATTGAATCGTGGCTTGAATCATGAATTATTAGGTTATTTAGTTTCACAGCAGTGAATATACAGAATGCTGTGTTGGTTTGGGGACTTGTACGTTTGATATCGAATATTTTGAAGTGGCAGAAAAAATAACTCTAGGCCTAAGCTCAAAGAACTATTTTACTGCAAATCTACAATTTTTATACAGTTCACCCGGCTATATTTTGATAATTTCGCAGTGAAAGAACATATATACAACAGATTTGCGTGATTTAGTTTACAGTGTTGCCAAGGAATTCGATATGTAAGGTAAGTTATTTTTTTACTTATTTTTTCCCTCTTTATTTGTTATAAAATATATGTTTTTTGTGAAAAACGTCTTTACCACTTTCTCATACGTCTGGTATCACACACACGTACATAAATTACACCAATATATGCATAATTCAATTCTTTATTTATATGTGCAAATATTATTTAAATATCTCTAACAACCAAAAAATTATCACATTTTCAAAACAGTCACCATCAATAACGCAAATTTTCAAAAAAGAATACGGTGGCAGGGAGACGTATCGTATTTTTTAATCTGGCTTGCTAAAGGTTAAACCGTAGTTGTGCCATTTCCAACCTGGCAAATAATAGTGAAGTTTTACTACTTTTAGTCTTTTACTGCTGTTGTACCTATTAATATTATCTGATTATTGTGATTATTAATTATTTAATATGAACTGAATTGTTAAAATGAAATATTTAATAGGGGCCAATAGATATCTAACTATAAACTTTAAAAATATCAAATCATGTCAAATGAGTTATAAAAGAATAACTACAAAATTGTTTTAAATTCAAATAAATGACATTTGAGAGATTGTCAGCTAGGCTATGGTCTGGATTACTGAATTACTCACTGCTGAATTTGATGACTTTATACGCTGAGACTGTGAGGACCGTTGAGCTTTCTGGTGTGCTTGTTCTCCATACCCATTTTGAACTTCTCTGTCTTGTCGTGACTTGGTACCCCATGCTGGACCTCGCTGTTTTCTTCTGAAATCACTCATTTCCAACAATTGATTGCCATTAAAGCTGGATTCAGTGACAACGCTCAACAGTCACTTGAGACACTAGTCACTCAGTGAATAAATAATCTGATTCAGAGCATCTTCCTCAGTGTTTAGTTTTTCGATGATAGGTAATTGCTAGTATCTGTTACTGATATCTATTTCGCGTCCTCATTTAAGGATTCAGCGAACTAGCCTACCCATTGTAAGCTAAACAAATCCTGGTGAAATAATATTTGAAAACAGAAATGGGTATTAATGTTTCATAATAACAGTGCACATCATCTAGCTTAGAATTTGTTACTAGCACAGGAAAAATGTATTAACTGCGGGTTTATAATTCTGTTGCAACCCTGCACTAACAACTTGGTACAGTACGATTGCTCAAAAAGTATAATATTAAAATAATTGTAAAACGTATTCAAAATATTAATTCTTTTTTCACCTAAGATGTAGAGTAAAACTTAACATGATAGAAATACAGATTTTTTAAATCTGTAATGAAAATGTTAGCCCTGACCCTTCTGTTTGTGTAACTGAAAAAAAAAAATTAAGTGTTTGCACGATGTATCGTAGGGTAGCCGGGGGCAATGATGCGCGTTTTTCACTTTTTTCCGTATTCTGACAAATAGACTTAACTATGAGAGACCAAACTAGCAGCAGTGTGTAGCTTATCCATCCATCTAACAATCGTCAGGGTATTTACAACATACAATCACATTTAGTCCGTAGAATGAGATTTTATGAACATGAGTATAATCCCACCTTTGCCCCAATTTCTGGGGCAAACACGCGCAGGCAAAAACAATTACAAAATCATGGGAAAATTGACAAAACCAGCAAAATAACAACGTCACTTCCTATCTAAACATAGTCAGTCACAATGTGGGAAGATAATAGAGCACAAAGACAAGGCTTATGTATCTTTATGTAAGTTTAATAAGAAAAAAAATGAAAAAACGTAAATATGAAAAACAAAATTTAATACAGAAAATGGATGCTTAGATCCGTTTAAAACTATAACAACGTGTTGGAGTGCTCTATAAAGCGTTTGACTATAATTTCAACTATCTATGAATAGTGGAGGTCGTGCATCTATGATCAGCGGAGATCGTACAACTATGACAGGCAGAGATCGTGCAACTATGACCGGCGGCAATTATGCATCTATGACTGACGGAGATTGTGCATCTATGAATAGCGGAGATTGTGCATCTATGACTGGCGCAGATTGTGCATCTATGACTGGCGGAGATTGTGCATCTATCACTGGCGGAGAACGTGCATCTATGACTGGCGGAGAACGTGCATCTATGACTGGCGGAGAACGTGCATCTATGACTGACGGAGAACGTGCATCTATGACTGGCGGAGATTGTGCATCTATGACTGGCGGAGAACGTGCATCTATTACTGGCGGAGATTGTGCATCTATGAATAGAGGAGATTGTGCATCTATGAATAGAGGAGATTGTGCATCTATGACTGGCGGAGATTGTGCATCTATGACTGGCGGAGAACGTGCATCTATGACTGGTGGAGAACGTGCATCTATGACTGGCGGAGATTGTGCATCTATGACTGGCGGAGAACGTGCATCTATGACTGGCGGAGAACGTGCATCTATGACTGGCGGAGAACGTGCATCTATGACTGGCGGAGAACGTGCATCTATGACTGGCGGAGAACGTGCATCTATGACTGGCGGAGATTGTGCATCTATGAATAGAGGAGATCGTGCATCTATGAAAAGCGGAGAACGTGCATCTATGAATAGCGGAGAACGTGTAACTATGACTGGCAGAGATAGTGCAGTTATGACCGGCGGAGATAGCGCAATTATGACTGGCGGAGATATTGCAATTATGTCCGGCGGAAATCGTGCATCTATGACCGGCGGAGAACATGCATCTATGAATAGCGGAGAACGTGCATCTATGAATAGCGGAGAACGTGCATCTATGAATAGCGGAGAACGTGCATCTATGAATAGCCGGGAACGTGCATTTATGAATAGCTGAGATCGTGCATTTATGTATAGCGGGGATCGTGCATCGGCGGAGGTCGTGCATCTATTATCTGCGGAGGTCGTACAACTATGACCCGTGAAGATTGTGCATCTGTGATCGGAAGGGATTGTGCATCTATAGCAGCGACTGCTTCATTTTCAGTCAGTGGCTTCATTTTCTCAATTTTCCGTTTGTAATTCCTAAAAAGAAACATAACGTGACAATAAAATATTGGTTTAAATATTTGGCAACATGAGGGGGAAGTGACTGGAGCAAACATGCGCAGTCAGTCAGCAGCGCATGTTTGCCCCGTCAGTGTGCGCGGCGTTACCCCAAAATCACACTGTTCACAATTTTTATAAAATATCATGAAAACAAAAATTATCTTGACAATGTAACATGCTTAATAACTTAACAATACAATATAGTTTTCAGTACAGACATGTAAAATAACATGACAGTAAAGATAACAGAGGACAAAGAGTGAAAAGTGGAAAAAAAGTTAGATCGAGAACGTTAAAAAATGAATTTACCTCATAGCTCAAAAATGACCTGCCCGTGACCGATGAAAATTCGTTGTGCGACAGAAACGGATGTTAGCGTCCGGCGTGGCCACGTGGTTTGCGGGAAAAACCCATAGTTCCGGAAAAAAACGACTGCGAATCTTTGCCCCCAGCGCATCTTTACCCCCGGCTACCCTATGGATACCGTGTCAATTCAGTAGATTCTTGTTTACGTTGGTAACAAGCCACCTTTCATTCTGAAATGTTAACTTATAAATACGTTAATGAAGGTTTGCTAATCGTTAGAAACACACCAATTGACACGACGAATAAATGATGGCACTGTCAATGATTACAATTTACAGCATGAAGTAATAACTACTTCATCCTGAAGATCCTTAACAAACACGGTCATAGCACAGCCGAGGTCACACATCTGGCTCTAGAACGCAAAATCGAGCCCCAATCACCCCTACGGCGCTTAACGGCAAGAGTGGATAACAAGCCACCCAGCAAAAACAATAAACAATAGTAATAACTACAGAATTTTGAAGTCCGCATGATCGATACCCAATTTCATGAATTTCTACTCCTGACATATCAATACCATTCTCACTGCAAAGCGTAGGTCTGCAGAAGCTGACTTGAGATAATGTCCATAAACTACGTCAACAAATAGGATTAGCGGAGTTCTGACAAAGTATAATAGTTGTTGACAAGGGAGAGGGGTGACACAAGTTGACGTCAACAATAGGTCTACTGTTTTTATATACCTAGACCTAGCAAATAAATTGTTTGAATTTCTTCTTCATCGTTAATTCTCAAACTCCCGCTGGCTCTCTCTTAAAGTAAGACAATGGTCATATTAGATTTCGAGCAGCATGTAGTCTATAGATAATGGAAATGCGTTGTGTCGCAGTTTTATTTATGCCAATGGCCCGCCACACCCGTATTCGGTGGTATTTGTTTTCTAATTTAAACCCTTTTTATACAAATCTGAAACAAATGAATTTGTTTCGTGATTTGTCTGCTAAAAAAATGTTTAGGGAGGAGAGTTTAAACCAATTTTGACCTAGTTATCCAGAGGTCCCTGAATTCTTCACAATTGATGACAATGGGGCAAAAAATAATTGCCACAAAATTTTGCCGTAATTTATGGAAAATCGATATATTGGGGGGGGGGGGGCGCATTCCCATATATGTTCTACTTGACTTTGCGTTATCCATCTAAAGGTGTATACAGTCAGTTGCTGATTACGCCTTCTTCTGACCTTTCCTAGAGGGGGCACTTTCTCCCATCGTCGCTAGTCCCTGCTATTTCTGCCATTCTCTGAATATGTACATAGTCTCGTTCGACCTCCTCCTCGTCTTCTCGTAGGGTATCCATAATCAATTCAATCATATCTCTTCTTATCTGGTGCAGTTCATCAAGACTTTACAAGATAAGACATCGGCTCTTTCGCTTCCCCTGACCCTAGCATGACCTGGGCAGTAGATCCATGTAATTTTCTGCGCACTGCTGAGAAGAGTGACCCATTCAGTTCTGATCATTCACTTTTCTAACTTGCGCAGCATAGGTCTACTTTAAGAGTCCGATAGAATCACTGAGTCTGTTCATGGTTGCGTCCCACTACGTAGGATCTAAAGTGAGAGTGAAGTAAAGTAAAGTGAGAGCTGCTGTCACCGCTTCAATTTCCTAAATCCCAACCACATCTGGTTTTTTTCTTGTGTTACTGAGCCGTCTGTGTAAATTATTGTATCTTGCAGTGTGAGGTTTTGGATAATTCCATCTGTTCTGTTGACAGTCCAGTTGCGTCACTCTCTTCCCATCTGTATCACACCTGTTCTAAATAACTTTCTATCTTTGCCAAATGTCACCCATTCACAACCTCTTCCCAATCCCTCCAGCTCACAAACTCTTAGTATGGTATCTTCTGTTTATGCCATCCAAGCAAAGAACGAGATCAACAGAGCACTTAAACATCCAAATAGAGAACATTGTAAAAGAATTACAGTATATCACAGAGACATATTACTGAGACAATGAGAAAATGAAATAAATTGAACAAAGAAATATAACAGAGACGTTGAATTGACGATAGTAAGGAAAGTGTAATTAGTCCAATAGTTGTAAGTACTTAGAAGGAAAACAAAATATATAATAGGGTAGTAACACGAGGGAAGGGTAGATAACAAAAACGTAACACCAGAATATAAATTGAACTGTCTCCTAGAATTATAGCATTTAAAATAATCATTGCCGTCGGAATCTTCCATTCGGCAGAGTGGAAGTGATGTAAATTGTCAAGAGGAACTTGTGTTGTTCGAAACTCATGGATTTGTTACGTGAAATTAAGTGTACTATCATCTAGAGCGATTTGTTATATATTTTGTGATTTAGTCGTTGATGGACTTGTAATTTACTGTTGAAAGAATCTAAGAACTTGTAATCTCCTAAGTGTTTCGCAAACTAATTGGAAGCTAACAAGAAGGTGGGATATTATACTTATGTAAGTTTCATGTGACGTATTCTCTCCAGAACGTATTTTTCCCAATGAACTCTCTGAACCCTTCTTTGTCTTGGACGACGTGGCTTGCATTTTCCAACTAGTATTCAAGTTATATTTAATGTCGTCAGTCCACCGTCTTCTTTGTCTATCTTTTATCCCTCTCCAGATGATATGCATTCCATTATTTGTCATTGTAAGCAGTTGTGACTCTTTATATGACCAAACAGGTGCATTTTTCTTATTGCTATTGCGTTTTGTAACACACTCTCTGGAATCTTCAATGTGTTTATAATATTTGATTTTCTCTTTTTTCCTTCCATGAAATTCAAAGTATCTTTCTGTAGCAGTTCATCTCAAATGCGTTAATCTTCTTTGCCGCTGTTTTACTTAGGCTTCATGTTTCACAGCCGTATATTGCAACTGGAAAAATTAAAGTTCGTAGCATTAGCAGTTTCGTTTGTTATTTTGTTGGTTTTCCATATTTTTTTCAGCCGTATTATTTTACAATATGCCATTGCCAATCTACTCCTTATCTTTGCCGTAAGTCTCCTGCACCGTTGTTGTTTTCTCCTAAGTATTTGAATTTATCTACACATTCTATCTCTGTATTGTCTATTCCTATTTTTGGTTGTTGTGCTGTTATATCTGTTGACATGATTTTTTTACGCGCGTTTAAACATATTTTTTGTGATTCGCTGTATTTCTTTGTGTTCTTAATTAGTTGTTCCAATCCCTTTATATCATTTGAAAGATGCACAGTGTCTTCTGCATAGCGTAGTTCAGGGATTTCGAAACCACTTGATTCTTAATTATAAACTGGCTTCACAGCACGTGAGGCATTCCCATTAGTGCTCCGTCCTCTGTTCCAGCAGCCATCCGACTCTATGGTGTTTCGAGTCTAATGCCGCCGAAACAGACGTCGACATCAGGGCACAACTTTACTAATCTGCATAATTGAAAATTTAGAGGTAACAGAGATGTGGTTCTATATAAAATACTGAAAATACAAAGAGCAGTTAGAATAAGATTAATGAGGGGATAACAACGGTACCGATACAAAGTACTAGAAATTGAGTTGCTTAAGATAGTCTGCACGGCACCTAGTGATGATGAAATTGCATAGTCAGGGGAAAGTTACTCTCAAGTCGATTTTGGCGTGGTTGGTAACAAGTATTTCAATTCATGTTTGTTGCTGTGAAAATATTAAAACCAAAATATGAATGTCACTCACGTATGCTCTCTTCCCTTGCATGCTAACCCTGGACGATTGGATCCTTGTATTGGCAGACACTGGATAGCTTTACCAATAACTAAAACTGTTGTAGGTCTATGGAAAATATCAGAGGTTGCGAAAAGTCCTATCGAGTTAAGCGGGCATTCAAATGAAATTAATGCCTTGTGTTTTAGCAATGATCGTATAAAATATTTGTTATCGGCATGTAACGAGCAGGTTTTCATGTGGGATTTGCTTAGCGAAAGTGATGGGAACATCTCCTATAAACCTTTCTGCTCCGTACCAGGTGAAGTTTCAACTTTGTGTATTAATAACAATGTTGACACAGTTGCTGCAGGTGTACATTTCAAAATCTTACTCTTCAAGGAGGGTAAAGCAGGTCCATTAGCTGTACTGCAAGCACACAGAGGAATTATTACAAAACTAGCGTTTTGCCCACACTTCTCTGCCACTTTAGTATCGTTATCAGATGATCGCAGTTTTTGTGTGTGGGATATACAAGATTCTATTTTATTATTTCAATCAAAGATAATTTCTTCCTCACCTTTAATAAGTGTAAGTATGAACTGGACATGTCCACATCTTGCTATTGGAACTGCCGATGGCTATCTGAAAGTGTTTGATCTGGCTGATGGAAATAATTTCAGACAACTTTCAAACACTAATGTGTCTTTAGCTTTACAGAAAAATTGTGAGAAAAAGTTATTTGGTGATAGAACTGTTCCATCCACAACTAAAATGGGTAAACAACATGTTAAGCAACATAATGCTCACATGAGTAGTGCAGACAGTTCTGCCAATATTGCGACCAGTGAATCTGTATTATCTGTTGATTATGTGTATTTTTCTCAAGAATGCTCACAAGAAAATCCATATAATATTAGGAGCTCTGGTATTGGTGATATTCTCAATGAAAAACCACCACTATTATGTGTCATTACAACAAGTGCCATACTCCAGATGAACTCACGAACTTTTGAGATTTTGAAAATATTAAATATTCAAAACCCAATGTTCAGTCTCTCTTTTTGTGGCACTAAAACTGTAGGGATACTTTCATATGCTGCTTCTTGTCAGGTAGATTCCACTCAAGTTTTGGCAATTATTGGAACAATGTTTGAGAATAGGATAGAAGTAGTACAGTTTGAAATTTTTGATAAAGGAGAAGTGAATTTAGATAAGTCAGATAAAATGTTCAAATGCTTGGAAGTTGAAGAAAACATGCTTAGCATTATTCCTACAAGTACATTACTGAGTTCATCTCCTTTAATGTCTGAAATGCTGCCTTCAATTGCATCAGACTCAGTTACTAAAGCAGACATAGCAACAGGAAAATCTAAGCTGTCTATCATGAATCAACCCCTTACTTTCAAAAGTAAAATAAAATCTTCTGGATATTTACAGGGCCCAAGACAAACAATGTTTAAGCCAGAGACATCTCGAAACAAACTTTTGAATTTAAGTGATCCAACCAAAGTTAAAACCAAAAAAATTAGTACTGCATTAGGTAAGATGCTGAGAGCTGAATATGATATAAGTAAAGGACCTCCATTATATCCTTATGATACCTTTCAAGTTGATAAGCATTGTAGTGCTGTATTTAATCTGCGTTTCTCAGATGATGGTAGTACCTTGGGCTGTGCTCTGGCAAACAGTTGTGCACTAACATTAAAATCACCTTATAACAGGCATATCTCAAAATTCTTTGTTGGTCATAACAATACAGTCAATTCTGTGTACTGGGGCAGCAACAATGAATACTTACTCACATCATCTAATGACAGAACAGCTTTGTTATGGGACAAAATAGGGGGTGATCCCATTTTGTCAATTAGCCACCTCAAAGGTACTGTAAGAGAATTTCAACCAAAACAAATAAACTCTTCAAGTATGCTCAAATTAACCCCCTCATCACCATCGTGTAGAAAATTGAAACCATCAAGTTCTAAAGATCAATCTCCGACTACCTCAGAAAATAAGCTTTTCTCTAAAGAAATTAAACATGCTCAGTTTTACTACTTGGATAAATTCATTTTACTAACACATGGAAATGAGTTGTTATTGTATAAATATCATATCGCACTGGACAGAGATGACATTCAGAGCTATAAATCTCAGAATCGCTATAAACTTGTAAGTAGTTGGCAAACAGACAGCTGTTTATTAACTGCTACAGCTGCTGTAAATATGTTTTTTTCACATCTAGTGATCTGCATGACTTCAGGCCGCACCATGGAAATATATGATTTGAATAAATCTACATTAGCTCATGTATTCACTGAGTGTCACTCTAGGCCTGCACATAGTGTTATCATCAATGAAGGATCCTGCTTTGCCTCACAAAAATCAGAAGCACACAATGTGATTGCGAGTGCTTCTCCCACAGATCCAATAAAATTGTGGGACCTGCGCACAAAATCCAATGTGCTGGCTTTGCAAGGTCATGTTAACAATGCTTATGCATGCCAGATTGCATTCAGTCCATGTGGACAATATTTGGCTTCAGGATCTGAAAATCAAATGGTATATGTCTTTGACCTTCGAAAAGGCACCTACATTGATCGTCTTAGGGGTCACAATGAGGTTATAACAAGTGTAGCCTTCCATCCTGGATTCCCCTTTCTTGCTTCTGGAAGTCTGAATGGTAACATTTTATATTTTAAATCAATGTAATCATTGGCAATAGAGGTTTGCATTTACAGGTTTCTTTTTGCAAAAACATATTCATATTACTTAAGCTGTATAGCTGAAATTAGGTGATCTAATCTTGACACGGAGGTCGGTGCAGAAATATTCGGTTTTAGGAAAAATAAAGGAACTAGAGAAGCTATACTTAGTATCCGACTAGTGATAGAAAAATATATAGAAGTCCAAAAAAGTATCTACCGGTATATTTGCTTCATAGACTATAGCAAGGCCTTTGACAGTCCAACATGAAAAATTAATCAAATATCTTCAAGAAATAGGCATAGATGGAAAATACATCATACTGATAGAAATATATATTGGGAACAGACTGTATCAATAAGGTGTGAAAACAGCTACTCTCATACATAGAAATAAGAAGAGGTGTAAGACAATGATGCATTTTATCACCAAGCCTATTTCATATCTACACAGAGAAGATCTTTAAAAATATAGAAGAAATGCCAGGACTCAAGATCAATGGGAAAATAATAAACAACCTGAGATATGCAGATGACACTGTTCTTTTAGCAGAAAGTGAACATGAACTACAATGACTCATAGATCAAGTCAATAAATCAAATAATGAATATGGACTGGATATAAATATCAAAAAAACAAAATCCATGATAATCAGCAAAGACACAGAAGAACAAAAGCTAAACATAAACATACATGAGAGAAACTACAACAAGTAAAACATTATCAATATTCTGGAACATAGTTACAAATGATGGCAGATGTGAAACAGAAGTTAAAATGAGACTAGGAATGGCTAAAAGTACTTTCAATGACATAAGGAAAATAGTAACATCTAAACAAATTACAAACAAGTTAAAAATGAGAATTATAAAATGGTACATCTATTCTATATTAATGTAGGGGGCCTATGGCTCAGAAACATGGACACTAAACAAACAGTTAGAAGATATAATTGATGCCTTTGAGATGTGGGTATATAGGAGAATAGGGCGAACATCATAGAAAGAGAAGAGAAAAAACAAAGAGGTTTTAAAAACACTTAATAGGAAGAAAGAATTACTAAGAGAAATAAAGATCAGGCAAATAAAATATTTTGGACATATTAAAAGACATGACACCATGTTGAAGACCTTACATGAGAGTAAAGTCAAAGGGAAGCAAACAAGAGCTAGGCAGAAATACAAGTGGGAGAGTAACATCACAAGATGGACAGGTTACAGTCTAGCAGAGTGCACAACCAAGACAAGAGCCGGGATGTTTGAGGTCTGTTGCAGCCAACCTTCGTTGTGGATACTGCACTTGATGATGATGGCAGCTAATTTTAAAAAAAATATTTTATAATTTTTTTTTGGATGAATGAAATAAGAATTCTGTTTTTCTGTTGTGAGACTACCACCAATTTTAGCTATATTTTGAATATTTATTGAAACTATAGGCCTATTACACACATATATATAATATATATATTAACTATGTATTAACTATTGCACATTATTGTAGATATACTGAGCAGGTTTGATCTACAGTATGGAAAAGTAACTATCACCCAGGTGTGCTAAACACTAAGCAAAATATTTTTTTTCAGTTGAAAAAAACTATCTACTATTTTGTACTTAATGCAAGGAACTTATTTGTCAACAAAAAAATTTCACTATCTCTGTCAGTTTCTTAGAGTTTGTAATAGATTTCTGTCAGTCTTAAAGTTTTCATTTGGAAAATATACTCATAGTCTTTCCAGTTTCATAGTTTAATTATTTTCCTGTCAATACTTGGAGTTTGAAATCAGAGTTTCAATTTTAAATTTGTTTTGGCAGTGTTATACGAGGTATCATAGTTCTAAGTGGATTCTTGGCAACTTTAGAGTTTGAATGTTTATGATCTTGCTGTTATTTTTTTTTTTAGGTTTTGAAATAATATCTTGTATGTTTAAAAGGTACAGTACAAGTAGACACCACCACATCATTCAGTTTTTTAATCCAAATTTTTAGATAGTCACTGTGCATGACAATTAACAGATATTAATTTCTACAATAACAAACATGGCTGCTACTAACACAAACATGACGATTGACACTATGAGTCTCCCATAACACCTGCAGAAATCAGTTGCATTTCTACAAAGCAGTACAACATTACCTGTCCAGAAATTTTGTAGTCTACATTTCTTCTGCGCACTATGTACTGACAGGGGGCTCTCAGTGTGTAACGCGAAGAAGTATTGATTGGCATTTGTTTATCTACGCATTAAGGAGCACAATTAAATCAATGGTGTTCTTAACATTAAATGACTTTGAGGTAGTGTGAAGTGGAAAAATAAAAAACAAAATGGCACATCCCTACACCATCTTGAAAGCTATCATGCAGAATTTATATGAACATAAAGGCTAACAATAACAGACACCGCATTTGACACTATTCTTGTTGTTATGGAGAATTACTTGTCCCAATACTGTTCTATTATTTCTGATTGTGTACCTTGTATTATTTTGTTATATGTCCCTTTGTACCCTAGTTACGGGATAGGTTCGTTCTGCTCAATATTGTTCCATTAAAAAATGTGGTGCCGTCTACTTGTACTGTACCGTTTAAAGTTCAAATATTTTAATATAATCATATCAATTGTATACTTTGGTTTGAAATATTTAATTATCAGTTTAAAAGTTTTCTTTAGCTACTCTGAATGAGAGTAAGCTGCTTAAATTTAAATTTATAATGTTTTACATGTGCATATGGAGTGTCTAAAGGTCACACTGCCAATTAGACCAATCAACATACAACAGTCAGTCCCCAGTAGATGACATGCATATAGCCTATAGTAATATATTCTTTTTTGCAGATGGCTCTCTGAAAGTATTTGAGTTTGAATGTAGACAAATGTGTCTTGGTGTTCTTCCAAACAACAGTATCTTTTATTAGGAGCATTTGTGATTCCTTGCATGTTGTACATTTTGAGCTTTTATTATTAAAGACATATTTTTTCTTTACAGATGGTTCTTCTGAGTTCTATAAAGCTAAGGACACATTTCTTATCTATATTATGATGCTTGATATATGTATTCTAAGAAGCCAGTGACCACATAAAGTGTGGGCAAATTTTCAGTGTACAATTATTTACGATTCGATTAATACCCCTTCTGAGTAAAAGTCTTCTTCTAAAAGCTTTGCACCATGACAGTGGGAGCCTTCTGGGTATGAAATAAAGCTCTGGAGAAACCACCCATTGTACACTAGGATACAAGATTGTTCATAATTGTGGAGGTTCATAATTTATTTAAAAAAAATAATTTTGAACATACTAAATTCCTGAACTTGTTTCAATTTAAATATTTGATACTTGTCTCAAATATATTTGAACCATGAAATTGAAAAGAGTTTACAATATCTGCCACTGTTTTACAATGTTCTAGTCACTTAGATTTCAATAAAACTAAAGTTGATAATTTTTCACATTTATTATCTACAGAGGTTATGGAAGCTGGATTATTATAACCACTATTTTTTATGATTTAAAAACTATTCATATATCTCATCACAACTTTTGTGTCTTGTAATAAATTCTTCCATTTATACTGTACCTCTACATTGGTGACCACTATTTTTTATGATTAAAAACTCTGATATAACCAATTTGGACTTGCGTCTGCTGTTGAAAGAATTTTAGTTCACCATAAGAGGTACATATGACTTCTAATATCATATCAAGATCATATGCATATCTAGTATATCTATATCATATGCATATATATAATTGTATGTATGTGTGTGTGTGTATGTCTTTGTTAATTTATGTATGTATGTGTATGTATGTATGTATGTATGTATGTATGTATGTATGTATGTATGTATGTATGTATGTATGTATGTATGTATGTATGTATGTATGTATGTGTGTATGTATGTATGCATGTATGCATGTATGCAGCATACCTGCATGCATGCGTGTGTATTCTAGCATACCTATGCATCTTAGATATGTATCTAGCACATGCATGTATTCTAGCATATCTAGATCATATGCATGTATGTATATTGTACATATATGTGTGTGTAGGTATGGATGTATGCGTGTAAAGTTATTTTATGTATATATGTATTTATATGTGTGTGCCTAGGCCTATACATGTGTGTATATGTGTACCAAGAAGTCAGAGACCACTGAATGTGAAGAACACCAAACAATCATCCTCACAAACCAAATGACACAAATCTTTCTGATAATTATTATGAGAAGATGAGACACAAAATAAAACTATAAATTAGTCAGGAACAATATGTATTCATAGAAAACAAATGTACCAACAACACTATTTATATCTTAAGAATACACTGAGAGAACGACGTTAGTAGTAAAAACAGATTTATATCTTTGTTTTATAGATTAAAAAAAGGCTTTCAACATGACTAAACATTGTGAAGTTGCTAGAAAATGTGAACATTGATAAAAAAAGATATAAGAAAAATCAAGAACTTAAATTGGCAGCAAACAGCAGCTATATGAGTTGGCAACAAAATTTGACTCTTTAAACAAGTAAAACAATGTGTTAGACTTTCTGATGTGACTCTGATTCTTCGTAATGTGACTGTAACAAATGGTTATCATCACTTGTGATGAATGAACAATAATAATTATGCATTCGCCAAGTGGTGTTCCGGTGTGTTTTCAAGATGGAGGAATGTTTTTCTTTCGTCTTGGGTTACTCGGTTGTTTGGTTGTTAAACAATGTGTACTTTCACCACATTCATTATCTATGTACAGTGAAAACATATTGTGAGCTGTTGTGGACATAATATAAATTATTTGATTACACTGTTCTGATTGCCAAAAGTGAGAAAGATCTACAAGAACTAATCAACATAGTATTTGGAAACATTGATAACATGATATAAGAAATTCAACAGAGATAAGAAACAATAGAGCAGACTCGTACAGTATTCCTAAAAATTAAGAATATACTCTATAATATGTCCCTTTCAACAAAGGCGAGGAAGAGAGTTCTTCAGAGTTACACAACACTGATTCTACAGTCTTGGACAATAAATAAACAGGATTAGAATCAATAGATATGTGGTTCTGTAGAAGAATACTGAGAGTACCATGGACAGCTAGAAAAACTAACGAGTATGTGCTGAAAGAGTGCCGTGAGAGACAGAGGTTATTTAATACTAGAAAAAAGGCAATATTTATTTTCTGGATACGTTATGAGACAGGGAGGTCTGGAGAACAGTTACAACAGAGATGATAGAAGCCACGAAAAATCGAGGACAGCTGCGAGAGAAAATATTAGATAATCATACATTATAACAGGACAAAGAGTCAACAGCTATCCTGATTAAAGATACTGGAAATAGATAGGTATGGAGATGCATGGTCGCCTTCACCATTTTGTAGGGCACCTGATCATGATGACTCCATTGCAACAAGTATAGGGCTTATTAGCCACCTACAACATCATAATTGAGAACATTACTCGGACTGATTTTTCGTAATGTGACTGTAACAAATGGTTATCATCACTTGTGATGAATGAACAATAATAATTATGCATTCGCCAAGTGGTGTTCCGGTGTGTTTTCAAGATGGAGGAATGTTTTTCTTTCGTCTTGGGTTACTCGGTTGTTTGGTTGTGTAAACTACTGCCAAAATAAAACCTACCACTGTTTATGAACCAGAACCATAGTTACTATTAAGTCGACTGTTGCCATCAATAAACTACGCAACATCTGGACGTCAAACACACTAAGAAACACCACAAAACTCAAGTTGTTTAACTCCAACATCATCCCTATTCTATCATATGGGTGCGAAAGTTGGAAAGCAACAAAAGCCACAGATAAGAGACTCGACTCCTTTGAAAACAAATGCCTACGTATCATTCTGAGTGGAGTGACGTTAATATAAATAACCAAATGGCCAGAGGGTGTCCGACAAAGTGGATGGTGCCGCAGTAACCTAATGAACAAATAGTAATGCAAAATGATGTAAAAAGGTTACTAAAACACTTACCTAGCCTATTAATAAAGATATATTTTTAAGAAAAAACAAACAAAAAACATACAATAAAACTAAACAGGACAATTCTCAACGTATCGGCTCAAATTGAACCTTTTTCAAGAGACAAACAACAGAAAACGACAAAATAAAAAAATAAATAGATGTCTATATTTCATCAAGCCCTCGTCTCCATAATAGCGCAGGGATGGCAACGCATCTAGTCAAGGTGAAAATGCGTGCATTCATTATAAACAAACCGAAAGTGGGAAATTAGAGACACTATAGATGAGTGCAAGAACAATAAAAGAAAAAGATAAGAAAAATACCCCTTTTGTCACTCTATCAGACAGGCAGGTTTTAAGAACATAGTCACAACAGGCACGACTGAAGGGAACAGAGACAGATGGGGACGTGAGAAAATATTCATGTGACAACCTAGCAAGGCTTGGAAACAACGATCCTGATAACAATACTGTGAACAGAGAACCATGGTCACCTACGCCAACAAGAATGGCATATGACAATGATAGATGAGTAATGATGAGGTTGTGTGGTGGTGGGGTGAGTGGGTTTGGGGAAGGAAGGATAGAAGAAGAATCAACATTTGAAAACGCATGGAATGAATGTGAAACCAAATATAGACATAAACATATATATAAAACCAAACCTAAACATACATAGAAATGTAAACACACACCAAGAGTCAAGAAATAAACACATAACAAGATGGACACAGATGTGTGAAGGATACCCACACAAAATGCACAGGCATGTAAATGTATCCACACACAGGAAAGGGCTCACACCAGAATAGGTATACACATTGACACAGAATGGAGATACGTGCATTAACATAAAAAAGCGCTCACATAAATATACATATATATATGTATACACAAATATGAACATTCATGCACATAAACACTTTCTCGTATAAATAATAACATGAACATTCATACACATAGAAACATATACATATATTAATGTAAATATAAACGTTCGCTCACATAAAGATAATGCTATAACAACTGCATATGTATACATACAAATGTGTGGCCCAAAGTAATTGTGTGGATACATAGAACCATGTAAAACGAAATGCATATACAAATAACTATATATGTGTGGGCACCCATCGAAGAGACAACTGCAATAAAAACGAGGAAATCAAAATCTAAATATGTAAATGATTTAACAATAACAAAATGGCAGAGTACAAAATAATCACATATTGACATACACAAACGAAAGAAGACATAAAGGAATTATATAGAAGAACGGCAAACACAAAAATAATAATTATTCACGAAAGTGTACAAAGACAAATAATTACAAGAATCAGTGCAATACGGGAGTAGAGGGTATAAAGAAAAGGTGGGTAACTCAAACAAAACGGTGATTAATGTTCATTCCGTTTGGTTGCAAGACTCCCATATGACAAATGAGACGATATTCCAAGGACTGACGTTGCCGGTCACCGGTATAACAACGTAACAAACCGGTTACAGAGACATCAGAGCTACCATGATGTGACGGGCTGTTAAAATGATTAGCCACTGGGGAGTCACGATGATTCGTGATATCTCTCAGATGTTCGGCGAATCTATCAGCTAAACGTCTATCAGTCTCACCAATATACTTCATATCACAACGCTTACATATGATAGAGTATATTAAGTTACGGGACACACATGAAAAAGAATCATGAATATCAAAGTGTGATTTAGGAAACTGTAAAATAGGAGTGAGAATAACAAAAGGGCAAGTCAAACAATTTCGATGACAAGGGACAGTTCCTAGTTGACCTGCAGAAGTGCGCAGACGAGAATGAACTAAGAGATCCCGAAGGTTTCTGTCCCTCCGAAAAGCGACTAGTGGAAGAGAGGGAAATGCAGGACTGGAGATGGGATCTAACTGGAGGATAGAGAAATGTCGTAATAGGATACGTAGTGCCGGCATATTATGAGGATGAAAAGTGATAGCCAGTATTGGGCGATCAGAGGTATGTTTAATAGATGGTACGAGGGCCACTGAGCGGGAAATAGTACGAACACGTTGTAAAGCTGATGACAGAATATCATCAGGGTATAAGCGACGGCGAAAAAAATCCAGCATCTTAAGAGATTGAACCTGAAAATCTACATCGTCTTGGCAGAGACGACGAAGACGAAGCAGCTGAGAGAAAGGGAGGGCATGCCGACAAGACCTTGGGTGAGATGATGTATAAAGAAGAAAACTATGAGAGGCCGTAGGCTTATAATGTATAGAAGTGGTAAGGGATGTGGATCCTATGGAAACACAAATGTCAAGGAAGTTTACAGAGGTGGAGGAAATAAGAGAAGTAAATTTAATAGCTGGATGGAAACCACTCACAAAGTCAATGAAAAGGTTGAGGTTATCAAGAGAAATATCAGTAACCCCAAACCCGTCGTCTATGTAGCGGTGGAATATGGAAGGGACAGGGCCATGAAAAGTGGTAAAGATAAGATGTTCAAGGTGACCCATAAATAGGCAGGCATAACTAGGTCCCATTTTAGTACCCATCGCTACACCGCTAATTTGATCAAAAAAGTGTCCATTGAATTCAAAAGAATTCAAGGTGAGAACTAATTCTGCCAGTCGAAGAATAGCGGCAGTAGCTATAGACTTATGCGGATTGATGTTAAGAAAGAACTGTAACGCCAGAAGCCCATCATTATGAGGAATACATGTATAGAGGGAAACAACATCTAGAAGGAATATGTGATAGGTGTGAAGAGGATCGAGAGCAATAGAGGAAAAGATGGATAGAGCATGGTTAGTGTCCTTTAGGTAAGATGGAAGAGATGCGACAAGAGGTTGGAAGACACTGTCTAAGAAATCAGAAATTAATTCAGTTGGACAAGAACAGGCGGAAACAATTGGTCTACCTGGGTTAGATGGTTTATGTATTTTAGGTAGTAAATACAGAGCAGGAGAACCCAGATTGCTTTTAATAATCCGAAGTTTGAGGGCACTAACGGAGAGTTGATTGCTGTTAATAAGTTGTTTAAGAGTTTTGTCCACTGTATCATTATGTGCTAAAATTGGATCCTTGGCACATGGACGATAGAAATCCACGTCCTCTAACTGGCGCGTGGCTTCTTTGATATATAGGTCCTTCTGCCACACAACTACAGTGCCACCCTTATCAGCCGGTGATAAGGGTGGCACTGTAACTTTTTTATGTTAATGCACGTATCTCCATTCTGTGTCAATGTGTATACCTATTCTGGTGTGAGCCCTTTCCTGTGTGTGGATACATTTACATGCCTGTGCATTTTGTGTGGGTATCCTTCACACATCTGTGTCCATCTTGTTATGTGTTTATTTCTTGACTCTTGGTGTGTGTTTACATTTCTATGTATGTTTAGGTTTGGTTTTATATATATGTTTATGTCTATATTTGGTTTCACATTCATTCCATGCGTTTTCAAATGTTGATTCTTCTTCTATCCTTCCTTCCCCAAACCCACTCACCCCACCACCACACAACCTCATCATTACTCATCTATCATTGTCATATGCCATTCTTGTTGGCGTAGGTGACCATGGTTCTCTGTTCACAGTATTGTTATCAGGATCGTTGTTTCCAAGCCTTGCTAGGTTGTCACATGAATATTTTCTCACGTCCCCATCTGTCTCTGTTCCCTTCAGTCGTGCCTGTTGTGACTATGTTCTTAAAACCTGCCTGTCTGATAGAGTGACAAAAGGGGTATTTTTCTTATCTTTTTCTTTTATTGTTCTTGCACTCATCTATAGTGTCTCTAATTTCCCACTTTCGGTTTGTTTATAATGAATGCACGCATTTTCACCTTGACTAGATGCGTTGCCATCCCTGCGCTATTATGGAGACGAGGGCTTGATGAAATATAGACATCTATTTATTTTTTTATTTTGTCGTTTTCTGTTGTTTGTCTCTTGAAAAAGGTTCAATTTGAGCCGATACGTTGAGAATTGTCCTGTTTAGTTTTATTGTATGTTTTTTGTTTTTTTTTCTTAAAAATATATCTTTATTAATAGGCTAGGTAAGTGTTTTAGTAACCTTTTTACATCATTTTGCATTACTATGGAGTGACGTTAAGTGGAGTGACTTTAAATCTAACACTACTATAAGAGAGGAAAGCAAACAAACCTATATATCTTCCTTCATTAGACAAAGGCGTTGGACTTACATCGGCCATGTTCTCAGAATGAACAGCCTAAGAATTCCCCAGCAGTCACTATATTGGGTGCCACTCGGAGTAAGAAGAAGAGGGAGACCTAGAGAAACTCTACGAAGAACCATTAATAGAGAAGGCATGTCAATGAACAACACGCAACAATTGAAAGACCTGGCAACACAAAGACAGAAATGGAAAGCTATGGTTTCTGCCCTATGCGCAGCCTATGGCCCTGGAGGAACATAACATAACATTAGCCATGTGGTCATTAAATTTGTGCCACTTATAGTGAGCTACGTTATTTTAAACCACGACGTGAGTCCAATTAGGTTTTGTCAGAGTTTATTTATCATCAAAAATAGTGGAGGTCAGGATTCTGGTAATCCAGTGGCCACGTCCTCGGGATTTTAATATGTGTGTATAGTTGATTACACCAAATGTACCTCTAAAGGTGATGTGCACTACTTGCAACCACGGACTCTAGTCCAATATAGTTATATCAAAGATGTTAGCCATCAAAAAGTAGTGGTGGTCGCGGTTATGTTAATCCAGTCACCACGACTTCACCCACACCTCCTATGGAGACGTCCTTGGTCTCTACCTGACACTGAGTTTTCACCTTCACTTCCAGTACTTGCCATTATTTGGCAGAGAACAACTCTGGGGAACTTCAGAGAAACGTGTATTCTATTAATTATGTCCCTTGTATATTTAATTTGTGGTTTTATTGTGGCATATCATATCTTTGGCAGTACAGATTTTCTAGGTAACATTTCTGTTCAGTATGCTAGTACTGCTCTCTGACAGTAATAACGGAATGACACCACATAATAAATATTAAATCATCAGTGTCATTACGCACTGTTGTTTGTTCATTGTGTCGCATTTGATGTAGGGGACTTTCGCATATGACGATAATTCCGAACCTTGTTGGTTCCGTTGATGATGTTAAGAAAACCCCACAGTTCGTTGAATTTACAAATGCCATATAGAAGAACGATATCAGCTTGTAAAAGACGATAACGAATCAGCAAAATATTCGTCATGAGTAATCGCTATCAGTTTTAACGTCTTTGTTTCTTAACGGGGACCTCGTAAAAATGAAAGTAAAGTTACACATAGCACTTTGTAATGCCGTAGGCGTGTGAGATGTTAGCGATCTCATATTTCAATTGCTCTGCTATATGATGGCGATAGCCATATCCTCTCCCTCACGGTCTTTAATTTCGGGATTAATTTAGTACCAATTTACGGCTGGGTCGACCCGGGCGTCGTTGCGGTCTTAAAAACATTTCTGCCTCAAAGGGGAATGAGAAATGATACTTTTAGTGCCAGTTTCTAACTGCAGCTTGTGCAGGTTTTAACTGTAGACAGAATATAGATTGTGTACAAAAATCGTAATATGTTAGCTAGTGTACATGTCACATTTTACGTTCTTTTTTCAGATATTAATTAATCTAACGTTGATGAGTATTTGTTATTGTAAGTTATAGGTAATGCATGACTTTGCTGCCTGGAGTGTGGCAGGCAACCTATCAACTGAAAAAAACAACACAGAATGCAGATCGCACTTAACGCCCTAAGTGAATGGGCATCTGACTGGGAGTCCAGATCAACATCTCCAAAACTGTGACAATCATCTTCTCACTTTCAAACCACCAAGAAAAAACAAATCTAAAAATAAATGGAAGTGAGCACATGTGGAGAACCCTACATATCTAGGGATCAAACTAGACAAGCGACTCATCTGGAAACCACACCTAATAACCACTGAACAAAAAGCAACGAGGAAACTATCCTTGATGAAGAATCTTGCAGGTACATATCTCTATTTTATTTATTTGATTTATACCTCTCCGTGTCATTATTCAGATTTGACATTGGTAACACAATGTTGGTTGGAAGACGTATTTAACTGTGTTCGTTTTTTTATCTAGACACACACCATCATTCCTTAACATTAGTGTCATCTGACTTTTGTCTCATCCTCCATTGATTTGTCAGTTGTACAATTTAACGGTTTTTTTCCGACATCATCCCCCCCCCCCCTCTCCTACATACGCTCGATTTCTTACTTTTTGCGGTCGTTCTCAAACTCCTACTTGTTGCTGGATATAGTACATGGAACATAATACCTTTATTTATGGTTTACAGCGTCGCCTCGATGTCTGCGTCATTTGGTCCGATATATCTGACTTCAGTATGGCTCCTTAGTCACATTGATATTATATATTGGGTATATACGCAACCTCATCATCACAACTTCCTTAGTCGCATTTTGTGACATGTGTATCGCTATCCTTTGTCCTTTTTCAGGTCCCAGCATCACACATGCGATTCTGAATGAATGCAACGAAGTCATTATGAAGTCACGCAACGAAACTATTTTGATGACATGCAACGGAGATTTAATGAAGTAATACAATTTTGTAAAACCTAGTGAAACCAAGCAAGATCCCACTAATATTCGATTAATTAAACGGTCACAAACTTGAAGAAGTTACCACCTTCACATATCTCAGGTCCCAAATATATGATGATGGAAATAACTGAAGTAATAGAACTGCACATAGATCAGAAATTGATCCTAGCAGCTTGGATAGACCTGAAGAATGCTTTGCGGCAAGGTTTGGAAGGAGGACGTTAATAAATTGAGAAATTACGTAGTGAATGATAGGATAAAATGGATAAAAACAAACGTATTTAACAGAAGAGCTAGAGTACAAATACTACTCCGTCACGGGATACACCAGTGAGAGATATTGTCTACCACGCTGTTCTAGTCTACATCAACGACCTGGTAGCTGAGCTACCACATGATCACACAAGAGACATTGTATGCTGATAAATTGATAATATGGTTCACGGAAGAATATGCAATAGTGGCTGCCAAATAGGTACCAAGAGCTATAGATGCCTTAACCACATGGGCAAACAGATTGTGTGTCAACATATTGCAGCATCACTTTCTTTATTCTTTCACCAAAACAAAAACCTGGTGACATAAAGATAAATGGGGAGCTCGTGAAAAAAGACAACATTAATATCTCAGTCACATTTTGCTGACATAGAAGGAATACACCAACAGAGTGACTTAAAGGCCAGAAGAAAATTAGCCATCCTGTGAAAATTTAGTCGAACCAAATGATTAGTAAATGGAAAAAATACATGGTAAACTTAACATCCGAGCATGGAATATGGGTCTACTGCGTGGTGTTCAGTATAAGACATCGGAGAGCTAGATAAGGTGACGATAAGACATGATCTAGATAAGATGTCAAAACTAGTCTCGCAGGATAATCATGGAGGCAATACAATCAACACACAGAGCAGAGAGAGAGAAAGAGAGAGAGAGAAAGAATAGGGAGAATGCAAACACTGAGTGAGCGCAGAGACACATAAGTGCTAATACAATCTGAAAGGTTATATGTCAAGTCATCCAATGAAAGACAGATTTCAACACCAATGCAAGATTATGAACAGACCAGATCAAGTTGTCATTCTGCACCTCAGAACAGGACGCAACCGACTCCGCAGCCACATGTATACAAAGTTGAAGATTGGCAACACGGCCATGTGTATTTGTGGACAGGCACCTCAGATAGTAGAGCATATTCTGGAATGCCCAAGTATGAAATTCTGAGCAAATATAAAGGACCAGAGAAACAACAGTGGAAGAAAAAATTATACGGACCTCTGTATGAGTTTCACAGCCAAATTTATAGAAGAGAAAACTTCAGATATAAACTCATTCCAGGCGAACGGAAGAACAAACAATAGACCATTCACTTTGAAGTAATAGTGCAAATAATATTGCAGTAATACAATACAACTATTGTGAAGTGATGCAGCAAAGTTAATATTAAGGAAAGAGAACGAAATAATAGTGAAGTAATAGCATATGATAAAACTATTTTGATGTGATACAGTGAAGCCATTATGAAGTAATATAAAAGCAAGATATTGGTGACTAGTGAAACCAAGCAAGATCCCACTAACGATTAATTAAACAGTCACAAACTTGAAGAAGTTACCACCTTCACATATCTCAGGTCCCAAATATATGATGATGGCAACTCGTGAAATGAGATTAAGCTAAGACTCGAGATGGCGATTAATACTTTGACAAGGTTGAACATGATATGGCAAAGTAAGATCAGTATTACAGTAAAGATCAGCTTATTGAGATCGTTAGTGCCAAGTATGTTTCTGTACAGATGTGAAAGTTGGGACACTCAATGCAGACACTGAAAGAAGAATTCAGGCTTTTAAAAACAAGTGCTACAGGCGTTTGTTTAGAATTAGTTTTACAGAACAGAATAAAAAATATATTTGTCTCACAGCATATACAAAATTTACAGGATACAAAGAACCACTTTTGTCAGTGATGAAACGGCGTAAACTTGTTTTATTTGGATTGTGTAGCGAGACACAATTCACTTTCTACAATGATTTTCCTTGGAACAGACGAGGGTTGAAGAAGGAGAAGGGATAGAGCAAATTCTGCATTGATAACCTCAAGGAATCGTATGGGCGTGATTATTCTACACTCCTCCGAATGACCGAGAATAACGTTGTTTGAAGAGCTTTTTGTGCTGATGTATCAAATGTAGCACCCCAAACGACCCACATGAGTAACGGGTTATGGGTCTTATTAATATTAATATTTAGTAGGTATTGTGAAGTACTACAGCAAAGTTAACAGAACTGCCCAATGTATGACACTACAAATATAAAACTATGATCATCTGAAACAGCTTTGACGGAAAAGCTCTACGGCCCCTGTCTCGGGGCTTGTGAACACAGTACAAATCATTCCTGAAGAAATATCAGTATCTGACTTGAACTGGAGGACGAAGAAGAATAATACTTGTGAAGTACTACTTAGAATTCAACGTCAAACCACTAGAGTTGACAATGTTGACACGTTAGCAAAATATTTCTGAATGTCACAAACTTGACAGCAGCAAATGGACTTCCTATTCTGCAAAGCCTACAAGATAAAATATTGCTTCATTAAGACTCAAGAGGATACAATCCTTTGACAAAGACAACAACTTTGGAACGGGAGAAAATATTGACCTGCTTGTAGGGTCAAATATATAATTCTATACAACAGAGCCCTTTATAAGAGATCTTACTTCCTGTTGATTGACTGACAGATGGCAAGGCTTAGTGCTGAGGCATCTCGAACGGAATAGTTGTAGGCTGTGTCAACGATTGCAGATTCGTGTAAGAATTCACTCACGACGTGTTTCTGCTAATTACTACCATAAGCATCACACTAATAGGATAGTTTTACGCAGTTTCGGGGACAAGGGGATTACTAATAATGTGATGGCAATTCGATAGTTCGTTCAGAAATTCGTGTTCTATTTGTTTTCAAATATCTCCAACTTCTTTGAATTTCTTGTTAATTCTGTGCATGTGGTCATTGAATTAATAGAAATGACGTGAGAATGGCATTAAAACGTATTAAATAACGATGTCATGGAGACTCAGGATGATATATTTCTATGCTGTTGTCCCATAGGCCCATGTTATAAATAATGTATTTTATAGTGTGTACATTAAGTGCATTGCTTTGCGCTTCATAGACGCATTTTTTTTACTGCAGCGGTCTTCTTCTTCTTCAACGTTCATTCTCAAACCCCTGCTGAATCTCTCTAGTAGCAGGACCATGATCTATTCTAGATTTCCAATAGGATGTAGTTTAGAGAATGGAAATGCGTTGTGTCGCCGTTTAGTTTGCGCCAATAACCCGACACATCCGTCTTCGGTGGGACTGCAGCGATGATCGCATATTGATTACTGTAACAAAATAAATATTTTAGGAAAAAATATTATTTTAATAGTCATCAACTACTTAACCAGCAAGTTATTTTTGTTTGCGTTATATTTATATATTGTATTCGCCTTGGTTAATGGTATGGTCAGCATGTATCCGCTGGAGTTAAGCAAACACGATTCGAGCATGTCTTTTGATGGAAACATCTGATGATCCCAGGTCGATTTTATATGTTGCAAAACAACCCCCCCACCCCAAAAAAAAACAAAAACAACAACAACAGAATGGCGATATTTCATTGTTGGACTATTCTCCTTGCGTCTTGCCATCTTTTTTATTCTGCGTTCGCTCTCAAACTCCTGTAAATTAGCAGGATGTTGTCCAGAGAACGGAATACGTTGTAACATGGTTTACAGCTTTGATGTGATATCTGCGCCTGTCGGCCTGATACATCTAACTTTAGCATGACATCTGAGCATTTTGACTATATGGGATGGTACATCCAACTCCACTCCATAACCTCTTTAGTCTCCTTTTACGACAAGTATGGAAGGTAAACAGTGTTGTTATTTGTTTATCCCCTTTTGGGTCCTACAATGCACAGGCGTCTTGGCCTTCGCTTTCTGCTCAATATTGAGCTTTCAAATGTTCTATAATCACTACACCAAACTTGTTTTGTGTGTGATGCTATCTTCAACCAGATTTTGCGTGGTCAGAAGAGATGGTAAAATCATTAGTTGATGATTTACATAGTCTTTATATCGCACCTTTGGTCTGCCTCATCTTTTAACACCATGTGAGATTTCTTATTTGTGTTCGAATGTAACTAGTGTTCATCCTCTGAATCAATCAATAAATAAACCCGTAAGCCTTCAGGGTTGTAGGGGTACCACATTAGATGCTTCAGCACACAGAGTCCTCCAGCGAATTCTATCCTCAGCGATGCGGATGAATGTGGCATTATCTTGTCCTGTCAATTCCTTGATGTTGTCTGTCCATGCCTTTATTTGTCCCCCTCTGCTTCTTCCACCCTCGACAGTTCCCTGCAGTATTGTTTTTGGCAAGAAATCATGCCTGCATACATGTCCGAACCATGTTAATTTTCGTCTTTTCACTATTGAAAGCAATGGTCCCTGAACACCTGCACACATCTCTATTTTATTTCTTACGTACACATGTGATAGTATCTGGTTACGGAACCCTTCACAAACAGGGGGCTTCACAGTAAGAAGCGAGAACCCTTCACAGATAGCGAGATATTGACGGCGTGAAATGCCACACATTGCATCTCTTGGGTAAATGTTGTCACCACGGACATCGCTGACACGCAATGAAAAGGTGTGTTTATCTAAGAACGTGTCAAGCTACTATAAAACACAAACGTGTGTTTTTATAAGAACGCGTCAAGCTATGATCAAGTGCAACGTTTGTTTACCTAAGAACATGTCAGATAATAGACAGACGGGAATCATACCAGGTAGAAGCTTTCTGGTTGGTCTGAGGCAACGTGAGTTTATTGTAACCAGAAGGATCAATTTCTGATTGGCCAGAAGTTTTCCTCTGAGGAAATTAAAGCTTTTGATTGGTTGGAAGTTTCTGGAAGTTTGGAGGAACTTAGGAGTGGAGGAGGAAGAAGATTGCATTATCGACTGCCGAGCAGGGCGGTCGCATTTCACTCCTGAGGAAGCAGTCCCCGGAGAGAGTTCCCAGGTTAGAGGTCAGTCTCTATCAGGCTTGCCTCGGACAGTCAGTACTTGTCTCCTAGGAGAGGCAAGTCCTAGTTAGTCTCGCAACAGAGTTTTCGGTCTCTCAGGAGAGGCGAAGAGTCATGGTCAGATAGTTAGTCGGTATACTCTCTATGACTTATCTTATAACCCGAGTGAAGCAATTCCTGGATGTGTTAGTGTAATTTGTAATCTGAGATGATTATATTATTGCCCAGTTGCAGATAATTTAGGATTATTCTGCAGAGTTGAGGACGGACTCGAATAAGACTAGATTGGGACTTGTGCCTTGTGTTTATTTGCCTCACTTATGAGTCTGATGCTATTAATTGATGTATATCAACTTGTGTAAATAAACCTCATATTCTTGTGAAGGAGTGCTTTGGTTAACTGATTGATGTCGAGCAGTATTTCACAGATTTAGACCTGGTCACAGCACCATTCTTCCAGTAAGTCCTAAAAGGCATTTTCTTCCGTCGCAAATTATTGTGACACTGCAGATCTTCTTTTTGTCACACTAGTCTGTCCAGGACAGACAGTCAACTATATGTTTTCGGTAACAAGTTGTTTCTGTCACGCATAAGTGCAGACGATGTTACTGTTACACACATTGGTCTTATGTTTCCTATAGGAAATTCGTAGAATTCTTCTGTAGCATTTGTACTCGAAAGCCTGTAATCTTCTCTCCATGTCCGAAGTGAAGAGTCCAACTCTCACAACCAATACAGCACAACAGAAAGCACCAGCAACTTATACAGTTCAACTTTCACTCCAACACTGATGTTGCTTTTCCAAATCACCGTTAGCCTTGACAAGGAGCTAAAGCCATCTCCAGCCTTCTTTTTAGTTCTGCGTTGCATTTAACATCGCTGCATATACTGGATCCGAGGTATTTGAAGGTATCTTCTGAATACTTCTAATCCAATCAAGTCTTCTGTGCCTGAGCACAACCGGGCTCAAGTCACGACATGTGGACTGATGTCCTAGAAGGCCGATGTGGTTATTGCCGTAAGTTTAATTGGTCGACCTTTGTTATTTTTGGTTGGCGACTCCAGTTATATAGTGTCAAATTAATAGCCAGACAATGATTTTTAAAAAACGTACCAAATGAAGGCGTGTCTACATTTAACAGTTAGGTCTTCTATATTTTCCACCAGTCACATCCTGAGCATCGAAGTTATTGTCGGAAGACATTAGACGAGTCCGTTATATTAATATAAATAACCAAAATGTCAGATGTTATTCGACAATGTGGGGAGTGTCGCAGTATTTTTCGTTCCATTATATTAATGAGCACAATAGCTTGAATGAATCGTAAACAATGTTTTCTTGCTAATATTTCACAATTCTTTACTTTAACTCCCATGTGAATACAAGTACATTTTTTAAGGCGGGCATTGTTCTCTTTAAATTTAAAATGTTATGGGAAAGCATTGTGCGGTTCAACATCTTTCAGAAATGGTTATTTTATCACTAAAATGCAGTGTTGCCAACTCATATTGCTAAAAAGCACTTGTCTTGTGGCTTGCTTCTTGATTAGAAACTAGCATCACAGCACACGGGACACTCCCATAAGTGCTCCTCTCTCCGTTCCAGCAGCAATCCTGTGTATGTAGACTCAGAGTCCCTGTAAGGTGTTGATTGATTATGCGATCTTCGGGTCTTTCCAGAAAGACTACTTTTGCTTCCCTCACCATGTATCGTGTATAAAAAAGCACTATATGTGCTTGATTTTTTTTTAAATCACTCATTTACATGTGCTTTTCTCATTTACATGTCACAAAATAGCACAATATACTTGATTAATATAAGTTAATTCTAGAATTATTCCAGATGTGCCAAAATGAGTCAGACAAAATATCCTGAGTTAAAAAAAAATAATTTTTGGATGCTTTCTGCTGTATTTAGTGTTGCAATTCATTTGTATCAAAAGGCACTATCCACTATCCTTGTAATATATATATATATATGCGCACACACACAAATAATGGGAAAGGGTGCAGGTTAAGCAAAAACTGTCTTTTTTTAGCGAAACAAATCCGTACACTTTTAAACGAAACTAAATATCGATAGAGACGCATTTCACAGAAAAATCTACTTGCGAATACATTTATCTGCACGCTATACACTCGAGCCCCCTTCCGCCTTTGGATGACCTGGGGGACCGGGGGGGGGGGAATCTCAGTGTCTTGCGCGCAATTCGAAGCATTCCTAGTCCCTTTTAAATCCGAGGTCAGCTGTCATGAAATCTGAATGAAATTAGCGTAATATTAACAAGTTGGATTTATCACGTGATGAGACTACATTTGTTTAACCTGCACCTGGAAAACACTTTTAGAGAAAGGTACCAAATATATTCAGAAACATGCTACAATATGTTCTATTGTAATTAACAATTATTAGTTAATATTTGAAATAGGTTTATTCTATTTCTGCGAAATCCCAGTCAGAAATGTTTCCTTCTATTTCTATAGAGTTTTTTACTGTACCTACATGAGCAGGTTATAAAATGATGATGGTTGAAACACACTTCCATAAACATTTTGTGATCGATGTTTGTTTTAAGAATATCCTTCGGAAATTTATAGTCACAATTCGCACCATTCAACCTATCTTTTCATTGCATATTTAATCTAACAACTCTAGATTCATCGGAAGATACTTAGCTGATGCTTGTGACAAGCAAGTTGCACACACTTTATAAACAGATCCAGATGAGCAACTTCAGACTTGGTCATTTTTTGCACATTCCATTTTTTACACAAGCCATGACATATGCATTATCACTGACCAGTGGAACTAGTCTTTGGAACTCACGTTCATAATTTAAAAAAAAATATTCTTCATAACATTGCATATTGCTTCAGGGTTTCAGTCACACAATTCACTAAATCTGAAAAAGCAACATAAAACTATGTTCTTTGCTCGGAATAATACCTCAATACCAAGTAGTTTAATTGCAGAAATGTCATTGTTCCCGTCAATTAATATTCTGAATGATTTGTTTCGATAACTATGCATATGTTTTAAATATGAAGCAATCACATCTGAAATTATTGCACTACACTTAGATCTTTTAGACCTTTGGTTCTCGCATGCCTCTGTCAACAAATGTCCTTACACAGTTTACTTTTAATGATTGACAGCGCGTAAGGAACAAAGTCCAGTTAAAAACATCTCTACTTTGTTGCTTTAACGTCATTTCTGAGAGTATAAGTCATGTTTGTATTTATTCTCTGATGGTTGTTCAGTTTTCTTATATTGTGTTGTATAAGCGTGCCTTTAATTATCTTTCCATCTCCCCGCTATTGAACATTTGCAAAATTAACAATACCGTTTAGTGTATAATCTATTTCTAATCTTACTGATCATTTTACAAATATGGAAACATGGAGTCACTGTGCTCTTAAATGTTGAGGATAATTATTGCTCATAATGAAACTGTGAGAAGTGGACCTGGTAAATTAAATGGTAATACATTGATAACGAAGATGCTAGAACAAAACTCATTGTTCCATCATACAATGGCAGCAACATTTACACACTGTCTCTTAACTATATTGTAAGTACAAGATTATGGTAATAGTCGAATAACTTAAAAGGTGATACTTTGCCTTGTAAAGTATAAACTGAAAGCAAATTCTTTCTCTAGTTATTCACCGTTTGATATTTTAGTGTTCATAAAACAAATTTTAATTTGTATTTTGACAAAAAAAAACAATAGAAAATAAATAAAAGCAAATAAAAGCAGAAAATTAATTGAAAAAAATCTGAAAAAAATATGTATTGACCATTAACATCGGGGAAACCAGAAAAACCTATGTTAATCAGCAAAATACATTATGTCCATGATAAATATGCAAGTAAATTCAATCACATCACCAACTACATCCCCAAATAAAGATGTGATCTCGTCAAGACATCCAACCTGTGTATTCAGGTCACTGAGAACGGACCAATCGAGACAAGGGCTATTGCAACAAAAGTTTTAAAAAAGTTCAAAAGTCGTAGATGATTGATTTCACTGTACTCGGTTTCCCATATGTACTCTGTCACTCTCAACGAAGCGACACGTCGCCTGGCGAGAGTACCACTCATAGCACGTAGCTTCAAGCGATAATCCACAGGGATCTCCGAAAAAAATCCACCTTGTAAACAAGATGACACTAACCGGATTCGAACTCATGACCTCTTGAACACAAGGCGAACAGCTTAACTACTACGAACGAACATCCAGTACAAGTATTAAAGTATCTTCAGGAACACAACCATAGAACATTCATATTCGTACTACAAGGACCGACATTGAAGCAGCATTGTTATTTATTATTACAAGCAGTCTATTAGGTCATTGTAGTTTCAATTTTTTCACTTCCTGTAAAATGGAGAAAAGTGACAGCTGTGTTATTTCTTCTGACCACAAATGAAATTCCAGTTCAATGTTTCAGGATTATTCACATGGAATATGTGGTTTCTTTCTATATGTATTGGTTAGATATCTCGGTGTAGCCATGTGAATTTCCTGAACCAACATTGAGATATGATTAGCAAACCGTCAGTGTGAACACAATGGCTCGTAGTAAAATGGAGAGTTTTCTGAAGACAACTGCTAGTAATATTAAACAAGGAAAGAGAAAAAAACATATTAAATTTTCTACAATCAACATATGTGAAGTAAAAAATTTTAACATGAAGATAAGTATAGAAAAGACCGAAGTACTAAAGATAGGAGGAACAGAAAGAAACAGCAATATATATATATTGGAAACAAAAGACTTAAACACGTTATATAATTCACATACCTAAGAAGCAATATAACAACAGGCGGCAAAAGCAGCATAGATATACACCTTAGAAGTAGTAAAGCATACCAAGTCATAGGGCAAATGACACCAATCTTCAGAAACAAAAATGTAGATTTCAACATCAAAATAACACTATTCCAAAAGATTATTATGCCAACGCTGTGTTACCAAAACCAAACATGGACAACGACAGCACAAGATAAATGTAAACTTGTGACAGCTGAAATGGCATACTTACGCAGAATCCTAGGAATATCGCTAAGAGACAGGGGGAGGAATGAGAACATTAGACAAAGAACCGGCACCACCACAATCTTGGAAAGAGACAACAGATTAAATGGTTTATACAAATCAGCAGACTACCATCAGACAGCATACCACAGCAAGCTATAATACACAGATACAATTGAAACAAGCCAGCCTAGAAACAGACCTAGATGCCGACCACAAAAACGATGTACCACCGAGATAAAAGAGGCGACACATTGCATAGTATACTCAGCACACACGAGAGATATCTCTAGAGAACTCTTCTACCCCTATCGTTGAAAGGCAACAAATGGTTTAGCGAATAGATAGATAGGTAGGGCAAGGCGAATTGTTAGAATGGACCTGGTTCAATTCCCATCAGCTATAAGGATAAATATGCAGAGAAGATACCTAAGCAAGAAGTTTATATTAACTTGGAAACATGATTACATATCATAAACATGTATGAAACAGATTGAAACGAGAGTAGCAATGACTTATTGGTAGCGTATCCTATTTAGTACGTATCCATCAAACCAGCATTTATTTGACTGTAGTGATTTTCTAGGCAATATAGAATACGTTCAAGTAGTTTGCCATTATTTTCTGAATGGTCCGGATGCTCAAATGCCTGTGGCGGATATCGAACTCGTACTTTGGCGTTACAGACGCGCTCTGTACTACTTCGCCACAGAGCCGGACAGAGCAATGACTGACGCATATTAAATGACTTGAAATGGATATCTACATCTAGACATCCCTCACTATTTCCAAAATTTTGACACAAGACGACTTGGAAAAGCACCACATCGGCAACTATGATAAAATGTCCCGGTCTAGATTGGGTAGGAGCGGGGGGTTGACGTCGAGTACAACCTCACGTGTGACGGACGTATTAGACTAACTGACGAAATTATTGACATAAATTCATGTGAAATGTTCGCTAAAATTAAATAATAGACATTTACAATATATGTACATGAAAGATTAATACTTCCAAAAACTATGCTGATTTGAGAATTTTGTATTTTTATTATAGACAATATTTTTCTACTAACGTTATTAGAGAGAGAGGAAAAAGTTGTTCTAGAGCAAAATTTAACATGTAACATAAAAAAAAGTTCTACTTCATATGTAAATTGTCATAGAAATCAGTCCATAGCTTTTAAAATAAAAAATTATTTCTACCCTGTGTGCACGAATTTCCAAATAAACTATAATTTTATATCATCACACCAAATATATATATATATATAATCTTTTATTTTGACTAGCCTTGTATTTTTAAAATTGTCCGAATCTTCTATTGTAGAATCGAATAAATGTTTTTTTGAAATGTGAGCATGCAGTGGAAATAAAGAGAACATTGTGAAACGAGAAACTGATAAACAGATCGGATATATTAAAACTAGAAATGATAAAAGGAGCTAAGGAAGACAAATCAGATAAATAACATATTTCCAACATTAAAGGGGATCGAAACCTCTCTAAACGCCCTAACGGGAAAAATGCAGTATTTGCAATTTTTTTTAAAAACATTATACTTGGATAAAGACCTTTCTAGAGATATCAAATTTAAGGGTTGTGAGCACGTTCGAATACAGATATAGCTGGTAAGAAAACATCAAAACAATGTCCTATAATAGTGGGTAGACGTTGACAAATGTCTCGGATGACGTGGTACGACGCGGAACCGTATGCAGATTGTCTGCGGATCTCATCAATGGCAAACTAAGCAAAGCACTCATGCAATAGAAAACCTTAGTAGATGACGTGCCGTTATATTGGGGCTCTCTTCTTGTGGAAGCTTTGTAGCACGTTATCTTATACAATTATGCTTTTCATACTTTTGTGTGTCTTTTTATGCTTTGTTATTTGTGTATATGCATGTGCTTGGAAGGAAGTCAGAGATGTACCCCGCAGCACAGGGAAGGGAGAGACTGGCTACACTATTTTCCTACGGCTGAGGCTCATCATAAAGGTACAGTGATTCAGTATGTGAAAGGTATTTGCCTTGAACTTTTGAGAAGTTCGGTATAACGAGTAGACAATTGGTGGTGTGGAATGAACACAATGAACACTATTTTGACTGCAGTGGCTCGGAGCAGTGCATAGTTAGAAACCTACCTTCTTCGTGGTGTGATAGTCATTTTCTGGTTCTGGCGCTGGTTGGATAGAAAACCCACAGACTTTCCAACATTATAATTGGTTATAGGACATGACACGATGGACCGCTGAATCATAAACCAACCTCCCAGCGACTCAAAAATATAGGCCTTACCTCAAGACGACATTATATTGACCATATTTAATTCGCAGACATAGTCAATATCGTTGCCATTGACGGAACAATATGTCTGAGGGAATGAACTGCAGTGGAACGCAGTCCCAAACCAGAAAAGATTCAAAATATCCTTTGTTGATGGAACACCTCGTGCAAGACAGACGTAGTCACCCAAGCCCAGATCCCTGATTACCACCTTATCGACGTCGATCACCCAGGGACAATGTTGTGGCTTCCAAATTCCAAAGACACAGTATCTGATAAACCACCACAAGTAGAGTGATACACATTAGTCGCCTTGCGACAGATGGGAAGACTGTTACAGGCTAGGAAAGCTCAACCGAATTAAAGTCATGCAGAAATCACATGTGCTAGGTCTACTTGTCTCAAATTGAACGGTAGCACAACATACTTCGCGCTCCCCGGCTGAAATTATACGAAATTCGTGATTGTTAAACGAGAGCGGAAGCAAAAAAAAAATTTTTTTTAAATTGGCTTCTACATCAATAAAATTGTTTAATTTTACATTTTTAAAAATAAATATTTGAAAATATTTTTTTCGTACTTCTACTAAAACATTTATTGGGGGGGGGGGGAGAAATTTGTCATAATTATGCGGAGGTGTGGGGATTCTAGACGGTCTGTTGACAAGAGGGACGAGGATAACAAATTGACAAAATGTTCTGGCGTCATTTCTGGACAGCCCCTTACCAAACGTTGGCGCAATCTACGGACAATCCCTTACCAAACGTGTCAAATGAATTCGAATCCTTTTAATTTGGCATATCTGACAGAAATCTCTTGTGGAGGACACGTCTTTCATGTGGAACGGGTTTCTGAATGTTCAAAGATGTGCATAATTCGTACAATGGACGTGTCCTAAAGTGTGACCTGGACAGAAAGAGTTAGAGTTCCTTCACCATGTAGGACTTACAGATACTTTGTACCGATCTCACTGGACTGTCATCGACATTTCAGGAAACACCGCGACTAATGGCAAGACAGACAAGTCACAACATTTGGAGCGAGAGCGGGGGTTTGTTTGAAGTTGGCAACTTGATCGCGCTTCAACAAGGCAGTGTGGACCGTCTCAACCGTGATTGACGTTTAGTGCAAGTCTGACATTTGTACACTTGTATAAACCTTTTGGATGAATACACCTGGACTGGGGAAAAGGTGAATGTATCAGGTCTGCTGGAAACAAATTGGCAACAAGCGGCTTCTTTTGGTCTGCTGTCATCATCTGGTATGACTGTTAGTATTAAGTATCCAAGTTATTCTATGACGTCCTCTTCTAGAGGACATCTTAGTTATTGACGATCATTGTTACGACAATGAGGAACGTATGGTCAGGATTGTTTTTATTTACAAAATGTGTGTATGTGGTGAGATTTCGGGGGGGGGGGAGGGGGAGTGGATTGTAAGCGGATGGGGAGGGGGTTAAAACTGGAATGTTAATAGACACGCTGTTAAAAATGTCAAGATCATTATTTTGAAGAGGGTATTGAAATATTTTGAAATAAATTGATCTGAAATGTATTGTTGAATGCATTCTACACCCATTATTATGCGATCCGACATATTAGAGGTAACTATGAAACAATGAATTTGGCTGCACGAAGAGAAGTATATTATTTAAGAAATGAAGTGTGCTATGTAAAAAGATGAGTGTGTTATCTATTATGCAAAAGGCGTGCACTATGTAAAAAGATGAGTGTGTTATCTGTTATGCAAAAGGCGTGTACTGTGTAAAAAAATGAGCGTGTTATCTGTTATGCAAAAGGCCTGTACTATGTAACAAGATGAGTGTGTTATCTGTTATGCAAAAGGCGTGTACTGTGTAAAAAGATAGTGTGTTATCTGTTATGCAAAAGGCGTGTACTGTGTAAAAAGATGAGTGCGTTATCTGTTATGCAAAAGGCGTGCACTATGTAAAAAGATGAGTGTGTTATGTGTTATGCAAAAGGCGTGTACTGTGTAAAAAGATAGTGTGTTATCTGTTATGCAAAAGGCCTGTACTATGTAACAAGATGAGTGTGTTATCTGTTATGCAAAAGGCGTGTACTGTGTAAAAAGATGAGTGCGTTATCTGTTATGCAAAAGGCGTGCACTGTGTAAAAAGATGAGTGCGTTATCTGTTATGCAAAAGGCGTGTACTGTGTAAAAAGATGAGTGTGTTATGTGTTATGCAAAAGGCGTGTGCTGTGTAAAAAGATGAGTGTGTTATCTGTTATGCAAAAGGCGTGTACTGTGTAAAAAAATGAGCGTGTTATCTGTTATGCAAAAGGCCTGTACTATGTAACAAGATGAGTGTGTTATCTGTTATGCAAAAGGCGTGTACTGTGTAAAAAGATAGTGTGTTATCTGTTATGCAAAAGGCGTGTACTGTGTAAAAAGAGGAGTGTGTTATGTGAAGACTGAAAACTTATTGACACAAGTTGCGGTGCAAATAGGTGCCACATGATTAGACCTGGTTCAAATCCCATTTGCTGCATCATTATTTATATTAGGTAAGAAAAGAAGTGTGCTATGTAAGAAAAGAAGTGTGCTATGTACGAAAATAAGTGTGTTATGTAAGAAAATAAGTGTGTTGTGTAATAATGGGGTGTGTTATGTAAGGAAATGAGTATTATGTAAGGAAATGAGTGTGTATTGTGAAAGAAAGCGGTGTATTATGTAAGAAAGGGTGTATTATGTACGAAAGAAGGGTATTATGTATAAAAGAGATGTATTTTGTAAGAAAAAGGGTGTATTATGTAAGGAAATTAGTATATTATGTAAGGAAATGAGTGTGTATTATGTAAGGAAAGGGGTATATTATGTAAGAAAATGTGTGTATTATGTAAGAAAAGGAAAGTGTAGTATGTAAGAAAAGTAGTGTGTTATGAAAGGAAAGGAGTGCGTGTTATATAAGAAAACGGTGTGTTATGAAAGGAAAGGAGTGCGTGTTATATGAGAGAAGGAGTGTGTTATATGAGAGAAGGAGTGTGTTATCTAAGAAAAGAAGTCTGTTATATAAGTAAAGGTGATTATGAGTAGAGATGACTGGTAAGTAAAAAGAATGATGGTTATAAAGTTATGAATGAGAAAACCATGGCTATATATAATGCCCTAGAGGTGACTGTGAACATAGGTGACTGTGATTGTAAGAACGTGTGACTGTGAACATAAGTGACTGATTGTAAGAACGTGTGACTGTGAACATAGGTGACTGATTGCAAGAACATGTGACTGTGAACAAAGATGGCCGATTGTAAGAGTATGCGACTTAACGTAGGTAACAACAGTCAAAACGAACGGCGTCCTAATTAATTATGTTGAAGGCAATTACTGTCAATAGCCAAGCTGCATCGCAATCGACTTGGTCACAGATGTCTATACAGAAGTTATTTTAAGCCTATTCTGTTTGTTGAAAGCTCCAACGATAGATCACGTTATCGTTAGTTTCAGTTGCCATTAGTGTAATAGAACAATGTGTATATATTGCAGTGATATTTAATGTAGAAAAAAAATAAGTGCAATATCAACATAGCAATGTAATCATTTAAAACGTGTCATGCTACCGGCATACACCGATTCGCTCTAACGGCATCAACATTCTATTTCCATAATTATCCCGGTCGGGACTTTATTGCTGAACGCTCAGCGGCAGTTCTCCGCTGCATGGAAGGAGCCATGGCAATGGGAAATCTAATAAATTGAATCCTTTGCAGGTTTGTGAGTCCACGGTTGAAGGCGTCCAGCCACTCGAGACAAAAAAGATTGCGAACTTTCTGGAAATCAGTTTCTCATATAATTCCTCTATACTTCTCGTTTATTTGGATGTGATAATGTGATTGCTGAGTGTACAAAGTACTCGTGTCAAAGAAAGATTACACAATGTGTGAAATATTCTGCATCTCATTCATTGAAAACTGCTAGTAGAGTGACAGTTTCATCAACATTGACACAAGTGTTCATTTAACATAACTTTCCACAATCAGAAAACGATCATGAAAAGATGACTGAAGCCCGTAGATACGAAACACGAAAAAAGAGAGAGCTGCGGGGGTAGAAATTCAAACCTCATCTACATTATTTGTAAGGAAAATAGAACATCAAATTTATCACTACAAATTCGTATTTACACAGGAATTCTCACTCCTCTCCCCCCCCCCCCCCCCCCCCGTATGATAATAACACATAAAATATAGTGGTTTTCCCTAAAATCTCTAAATCGAAGTGGAAGTGGGGTTTTAAGACCCTACCAGACTTTTTTCTTTACCCAAAGTTGTATATGGGGATATCCCGCGAGAGTCATTTGATTAATCTGCGTGGGTTCACGTTATGGTATTAATAATTCCCCTAGTCTAAATAGTTGAAAATGAGTACTTGATGATGTTAGCCACAGACAGGTTATACTTGATGTTAGCCACAGACAGGTTATACTTGATGTTAGCCACATACGTTTAGACATACTTGATAATGTTAGCCCCAGAAATCCAGATATCATTGATGATGTTAGTCATAGATATGTAGATAAACTTGATGATGTTAGCCACAGACATGTATATATAATTGATGATGGTAGCTACATATATCCAGATATAATGATGTTAGCCACAGACATGTAGATATACTTGATGATATAAGTCAGAAACATTTTATATATGCAAAAGGAAACCCTACGCTGCTTCAAAATAGTATATTGTTAACAATCGTTCCTAGGATTTCATGTCCTTGAACCAGAATTTACTAGTACAGCTCGAGAATGTAGGAGCCTTCTATATTAACAACACTATTAAAGAGACTTCTAAATTAATCACAGCCGCACATTTCTCAGTGAAGAAAGTCAACAGTTCAATCCTATTTACAACCAATTTCGATACTGAATTACTACTCCGTCTTCTAAGCCACAGAGAAGATTTACCTCTGAAAAGACCTCACAACTCATTCTGCAATGTGTTTAAAGGTACATAAGAAAACATAGATTGCTGAGTACAGAAAAATGAACGTTTCAGAAGATAATTATATTTGATAAAACTGCTACATATGTCATGTGTACATTAGTGTGCATCACTTCTCACAGGCATGTATTAACTTTAATATTTTATTACAACAGTATTTGTACTTCAAAACTGGTGATACTTTTTTACAATGTGACAGTATATATATATATATATATATATATATATATAGTGAAAATAAATGTATGGGTCGTGTACGGTGGTAATGTGGAGGATTCACTAAAACTGCACAATAATACATGAGTATACTTCGTAGTCGTAAACTTCGATAACAGTTACCATGTTGTTCCGACGGGACGAAGTTGTGCTTGAGGGAGTTACGGGCACGACGTGGATGGGAGGAACAACAAAGAAACCTGTCGCAAGGGCCAGAGATGTGCCCTGATGTCGACGTCTGTTTCGGCGGCAGTACACTAGAAACACCAACGAGTCGGATGGCTGCTGGAACAGAGGGCGGAGCACTTACGAGAATGCCCCACGTGCTGTGAGGCCAGTTTCTAATCAAGAATCAAGAAGAATCGAGAATAATACATGAGTTTAAAAAATATGTTTTATTGTTTATTAGTAACACAGCAACACACACACACACACACACACACACCTGCTCCATACAACCTACAAATAATACAACATGAAACTAAAAACATCTAAAATAGAGGTAAAGGTTGGTCCCATGGCACTAACCTGCCGTCGGGGATGAAGACAATTTTTCATGTTCTAAACCGCAGCAACTATTTAGTAGGGTGACCAATTCCCTTCCTTGCTGTCTTTCTCTTACTTATGAGAATACTAGATTGCCTACACTTAACGTGGGTCACCAAACTTAAAGCTGATTACTGCGTGACCTTTTCGCCGCTGTCTTGCGACTGTCGACATAGCGACTATCTACATAAACACAGACGCCCAAAAGGGAATATTTTGTAGATCTGCGGCAGAAAAAAAATATTTAAAGGAAGTCCGCAACCATAAAAACTTTAAGAACCGTTGGTTGTAATCATAAAAGCTTTAGTAAAAATCGTTTGGATTTCACTTTGTGTTTTGAGTCATTTGTTCTTAGGTACACTATTCTGTTAGTTTGTAGCAGAACTGCGATATTTGCTAATTTCGGTCTAGCTTATCAGTTCCTTGTCAATTTTAACATTTTTATTTTGTTAGATTATGTAATCAATACAATGTATATTGTGCATGAGGCATCTTGAATCCGATTGAAAGAACTGGGAAGTATGTGTGGCGTTAGTATGTCTGTAAACATGTCCAATAATCGTTATTCGTCTCTTGCGAATAAAATGCAAGGCAGGTCATTCTTGCCAATATTCTTTGCTTCCCCCAACGGACACCGAATACAAATAGGCGGCTTTCAATGACATCGACTTAACTTCATCGATGCTCGCGGAAAGAATACAGAAAGAAGGCGGATTCCAACCACTTGTACGCATATATTAAAAGGACACGGTAATCAATCACAGAGTGTAATTAATGGTGCAGGCTTAAAAGAATGGATTATGGGGGGAAATCAACATGTTTGTTACTCTTTGCGGAGAGTGTAGATATTGGGACACTATAAAATCGACTTTCAAATTAATCAACTGATAACACTCGTGATAATATTGTTGTATTCATCTGTGAAAGTGATAAATCTTCGTGAATCCTCACGATCAGAGGATTTTGAGATGAATGAACTTGAGTCAATATCGAGAATGCGAGAATTGGGAATGGACGTGGCCCGTAGAGAACCCCTGACAAAGATTTTTAAAAAAACAACAGTGAACCAACATAGAACCGGAACCCTCAGCAGTTATTCCCTGAGAGATTTACTGAAGCGGAAATCTGATCAACTATGGAAGTGTCCGGTGTGCGAAGAGGATAAGAAAATACCTGATACCTAATATAACGACAAATCTGGAGCTATTTTTAAAATAGGTAATGCATGTGTAAATGTCGCCAACCAGCGTGAAGGAATATACCAAAGAACTGTTTCCAGTATAGGGATGGAGACAGCAAGTTAATGTTACCTTCCTGTTGATCTGTGAAAGTCTAAACAGGTTAATGCTACCTTCCTGTTGATCTGTGAAAGTCTAAACAAGTTAATGTTACTTTCCTGTTGATCTGTGAAAGTCTAAACAAGTTAATGTTACCTTCCTGTTGATCTGTGAAAGTCTAAACAAGTTAATGTTACCTTCCTGTTGATCTGTGAAAGTACAGTGAGCTATAGATTCTATACCTGACTCTCATTCATCATATATTCACTTATTTATTTAATAATGTTTAATAATGAAAATCTATTACTCATCCTATTACTATAGAGTCACGAGGAACATAACTGATTATTCACAGACAACGATTTTGTCTAAGAGGACATAGCGGTGTCACTGTCCGAAATTGAAACATACATAACATTTGTTAAATGTCGCTTTAGTAGAGTTCTTCATTTGTATGCAGTATCTTATTATGTAGTTTCGTATACTTGTATTGCTTTTTTCTCTTTGCTATTCCATTTCCATTTCTGATAGTTTATAGTAGACTACATAGTTCCATGTAATCTAGAGCATATTGCTTCTTTAATTCAGTGTTTGCTTGTTCCTATCTTGATAACAATCTTTAAGTCTAAACTTTGTTGTTTTTTTTTTCTTGTAGGCTCTCTACGTCAAGCTTATTGAGTCCATTCCATATACATTTCAAAATATGTATCTACCATATTGTACACCTGATACCTAATATTATACCATATTCTTTTACCTTCAGAAAAAAAATTACTGAGTTTCGAAAACAAATGTCTTCGTGGGATACCTAACACCCATTGGAGTGAATTCAAATCGAATGATAAAATGAGAGAAGAGACACATCAAAATTGCATCACAGATGTTATAAGAAAACGCCGTTGGTCCTACATCGGGCATGTCCTACGCGCAGAAATCAACATAATACACCACCAATCTCTTGAATGGATACCTGCAGGCAAAAGAATCAGGGGTAGACCAAAAGAAACACTCAGAAGAACGATACTTAGAGAAAGTAAAACAATCAATATCCATACTATTCAAGAACGGCACATAATAGCTTTGAACAGACAGAATTGGAGAGATCTGACCTCTGCCATATGCACTAACTTCCGCGCAAAAGGAAAATGAATGAATGAATGAATATTGTACACGGTTATATTGTATACTTCTATTCATTTAATATTTCACTTGTTATCATAAGCTTATGAAATCCTTGATGTAGGACAATTTGGAAAAGCAAGACAATTGGGTTAACGCAGTGCTTTCCGACCTTTTCTTACCATGCCCTACCTTTTTTTAAATTCTTATGCCACCCTATGTAACATATACATATTTTATTCTATTCAAAAATTGAATTAGTCCACAACATTTTGGTAATAATTGCCCCACTGATCTATCAAAAGGTCCTCTGTGGGTCGTAGACTCCACGTTGGGAAACACTGGGTTAGAGGATATTGGGGTTCGTTAATCACCTATAACAAGAGATGATCTTCTGTTATGTTTAAACACACTACATCCTAAATTTCCTTTACATCTGCAACAAGGACCGAAATTAAAATAAGGGTAAATAGCATTGTAGCAATTATCTCGTTAACGTTGCATTAGGTCATACTAGTAAATACGGTAGACGTTGTAATAAACAGTATTGTTCTATATTGCATTGTTTTATCGGGACAAGTGATGAGGATGAGGTTGTGATGATGATGTAGTAATCCCTTTAGCTGTGGGCAGGTAGCATTTGACAGCACATATCCCTCTCTGATAATAGAAGATTACCTTGTTGGGTAATTGAGGCAACGCTCGGGCTCATTTATTTGTTGTCTCAGCGGCATGATTGTGTTGGAAGGGGGAGAGGGAGAGAAGATAGGGATGCATGATTAGTCTTTGAAGGGAGACATATCAATACAGTAGTATTCCAAGATCATAACGCCATTCCATTCCTGGAGCGCAGCATACACATCTACGCTAATGTTTTCTTCTTCTATCCCCTTCTTCAAAGTCAACTCTTGATATGAACTGTTCTGTCGTCACCAGCCCCGAGACAGTGCCATAGAGCTTGTCCGTCAGAGCTGTTTTAGATGTCCATAGTTTTCATCTTGTGGTGTCGTACAATGGAAAATTCTGTAAAATGTGTTCTGTGTTTTCTGTAAATTATCCATAGGGGCACATATTAGTGTCACCAACTCTAAACTTCTCGTACATGTATCGTTTCAGTCTGTACTGACCTGTTCTCAACCTAAGAACGAATCTTTGTTCCCTTCTTCCAGACTTGTAGATATCATCGTCGTTTTTGCTGCGTGGGTGATTTGACTTCCATTCTGTGTTAATGGAGCTTTTGATGATGGTTTTTATTTCTGGAAGTGATACTGAATCTTCAATATGTTATTGGCAGTTTCATGCAAGCTTTTGATAACTTGTCTACTATCTCATATCCCCTGATTTGTGAGTAGCCTTCAATCACTGGAGAATCACTTTTTTGTGCTTAGTTGAGATAGTAGTGATTTCAAGTTATTCATGTGGAATGTGTTTGGGTTCTGTATGGCCTGCTAATCAGATTTGTAATCAGTCAGGATCATTATCCTCTCTTCCTCCAGGAGGGATAATTCCAGTGGCAAAAGTGTTGCTTCTTTGATTTCTTCAAACTCTGTCTTGCAATTTATAGAATGAACACCCGTGTATATTGATATTTTAAATATGTTTCAGTACGGCCATTTTTATATAGCTGCCACCACCATCCTTTCTCACTGTCTCCTCCGTTGAACTACCTGCATATACACTTGTCCACAAATCTTCAACACTATTTGTTGTACGGCACTTTAGATCTTGAATTATTTTTCTGTCAAATTTGTTTATCAATCTGCACATCTATAGGAGACTGCCACAAAGGGACAAAGGTGCAATTTCCACTGCCCTGAATTTCTTTGTCATTCATGGGGGTCACGTGATAGAAGACACCAAGAAAGAAATTCAAACAAGACACGCCGTAATGATTTAATTTTTCACATCTGACGCATTGTCAGCATATCCCCCAACTTTCCGTAGTCGCTTCCTACGACATGTCTGGAAAGACGATTTTGCATAATAAAATAGAAGTCCAGGTCTATCTGCAGCGAACCCTAGAGACCATGCTGCACAACACAAACATGCTGGAAGAAAGGCAAGAGCTTTTTACTGTCCCAGAGTCTCTATCCACACATGCCCAGAGTGTGGTAAGACAATTCCAGGTACGTATAGTGCTCACCAGTCACAAACTGACATACCTCAAGATTCATCACCATCATCATCCTATTTGAGCTGAATGGTCATTGTTGACTACGACGAACAAACAACATATGATGATGATGATGTTCGTCCGTCTTGATCGACGATGACCAAAAACTCAACCATAATAATAATAACAATAAATAATAAAATAATAAAGTTAATAGTGCGTTTTTAAATGACTAGCAAGTCCAATGCGCGCACAAAATGTTCTTTTACAGAATTGACAACAATAGAAGGTATCTGTGTGTGGTTGAGATTTTTCTTTTCTTTTCTACGTGTCCGGTTCTGTCTTGCAGTTTCTTGTCTGAATTCTTCCGCCGCTAGTGCTCCCGTTCTAATGCTGTAACGCCATGCTGTTCTATCCTGAGCGAGACTCTCCCAAGCGCCTACGTCAATGTTAAGATGTTTCAAGGATGACTTGAGCGTGTCTTTGAAACGCTTTTTCTGTCCACCAGCTTTTCGAAATCCTGCCTTGAGTTCTCCAAAATATATTTGTTTTGGCAAACGCGAGTTCTCCACACGCATAAGATGGCCTGCCCAGCGTGCCTGCGCCTTCATAAGTATTGTGTGGATGCTTATTGAGGTCAAACACCATATAGAGATATTGATATAGGCCTATATATCTACACACATAAATGTATGTGTGTGTGTACACACAGACACATATAATTCATACGTGTATCTCTACCTCTATATGTTATATGTGTAAGTACATACATATTTATATACACAAATATATATACTAGCACACGCACATATATATCATCATCATCAAGTTCCGTCTCCGAAACGAAGGCTGGCTGCAACAGATCTCCAACATCCTCTGTCTCTGTTTTGGTGGTGCACTCTGCTAGACTGCAACCTGTCCATCTTGTCATGTTACTCTCCCACTTGTATCTCTGTCTACCTTTTACTTGCTTCTCTATGACTTTACCCTCAAGTAAGGTCTTCAATAAGCTGTCATGTCTTTTAATGTGTCAAAAATATTTATTTGCTTGATCTTTATTTCTCTTAGTAATTCTTTCTTCATATTAAGTGTCTTTAGCACCTCTTTATTTGTGACCTACTCTTTCCATGATGTTCTCCCTATTCTCCTATATACCCACATCTCAAAGGCATCAATTCTGTCTTCTAATTGTTTATTTAGTGTCCATGTATCTGTTTCATCTCTCTCTCTCTCTCTCTCTCTCTCTATATATATATATATATATATATATATATATATATATATATATATATATATATATATATATATATATATATATACCTCAAGGAGTATTAAATACTATATTCTGATTAGAATATGGTATTCGTTGTCAAAGATTGGTGGTAGAAGTTGCGTTGAGCAATAACCGTTAGACGTGTCAAACTCATGCTATTCTTGTCCAACAAACTTCTGACTTGTAATTAAGAAGGCCATTTTCATTGGCCAGATGGTAGCCATGCGCGCAACCGTCATGAGCGCGTTTCAATGTCCATTTTTCATCCACGCTGCCATGAATCTAAGTGACAGACATGGTTCTTGTATTGCGAGGCAATGATCGGCAGCTACAGACATGACATCCGGTTCGTATAACGTTTAATAGAGTATCCTAAACATCATAAATCGGTGACAGGCGACGCTAACCACCAACATCAAGCACCACTGTGGCCATAAACAAATTACCCATTACTTTGAAACTATTTCGGCACGCTCCTGCTTGCATAAATGTCTTTCGAACAGGATAACAGACACTCTCAGCAGTTTCGAAGCTGTGTTGTTTTCATTTCGGAGTACACTTATCAACGGACACGTTTGGGGTTGGCCAGCATGAGAACCTAATTAAATATTGGCTAGTCTTGGACTGACGTGGTTGTCTGGACACACACGCTGTACCAACTTCCGCGGAGCCAATGTTCCAGCAAAAACTATGGCCTTAGACTGACGGTCCCCAAGTAAGACAATCGAATTAGAGGATGCTGGGGTTCTTTTAATCACTGATAAACAGAAATTGGATGGAGGGTGGCTGTCCGTAAAAACAGCGTGTGGTCTGGACAATGGAGAGCACGGACAGTATAATTATCAGTAGTAACGAGTACTCGTAGGATAATCTATTACAATCCATACCGAGAGAACAACGAGTACGAAGAAACAATGAGGTCAAGCGTTTCTGGCTAGTGTCCAGTAAACAATATTGGGATTGAAAGTTAGTAGACAACCATAGATGGGTGGAGACCGTTAGTGTCAGCAAATTGTCTTGCAAAACCAGTGATGCCAGTTTTAGCTTCCTACTTTCTTCTTATCCTTTACCTGCACATGTGAATATTGTATCCATTACCTGCACAGGTGAATATTGTATTCAAGTACATATATATGGGGGAGGGGGCATAAGAGGTTCAATTCCCTTAGGAAATCAGAACATACTGCTTCATAGTGATAGGAAGCAAGCCAAGAAGTGGGTATAACTCTCTCCCCCCCCCCCCAAACCTGGGCTTTAATTTTTAAAATTGCATTAATCAAATTTACTGAGGTTTCACCTAAATAATATTGTAATTCGTCTTTTTTCACGTGTAAATTTCACTGTTGGGCGGGGAATGTGAAGATTTTTGTGTGTGAAAAATCGCTACAGGATGGCTTTTTAAAGAAAAAAAGGGATGGCTATTTTACTCAAATCAATTAATAATCGCATGCCGTAACAACTATGAGGCAGCACACAGTCGCAAAGCGATTTATTTCGTTCGAAGTTCGTGCCCGAAAATCAGTGACCAACGTACCCAAGGTGTCACTTGACTAGGGTAGTTGAAATGAGCCACAACAGGATTCAATTAAAACGAATAAAATTATGGGAAATCCCCTTATGTCCACGTTACGGCTAAAAAGTCGTGCTCCTTAAATGATTGGACTCGATGTACGTGTGGGAAAAGCATAACCACTAATTTAGTACATTACAGCCTTCTGGGATTAACATCCGTCATTCCCTATGTGTAGATGTCTTGTTAGGATCTGTACAATTTCTGTTTGTTTTGTTTTGTCGATATACTGTGGTATTCTGTTAATTTTTTTGTTCGTTTTGTTCCATCAGTTTTACCCTTTCAGTTTTTAAACCATTCATACTATTCCGAACATTCGGCCTTAACCTGTTTATTGTATCCAGTAAGAGCATACAGCACAAGAATGGAAGCAACAAGAGGCAGAGGAACACCAAGAAGAAGGTATATTGAAGGAGTTACAAATGTTCTGAGACAATGTAATAATACAGAATAGCAATCGATCAAACATGTCACTGCCCGAACCTGCGTGGCAAAAGCAGTGAATATATATATATATATATATATATATATATATATATATATATGTTGACACACATACATATAGATGATTATGCGAATGTGGACAGTGCTGTTACTTGTGTTCTTGTTAAAGACCTTTTGGTCGTAACATCGATATTTGTATATTATCATGTGTGTTATCAGTGATTAACACAACTTAATTGCCGTTTTTCAAGTTTTGTCAACGATTATCATAGAGTAGTCGATAGGAGCATCATCTAGATTGAGGCCGGTAACTCATGTATAAGGTGGCAACGCTAACACATGGTCCCGTAAATAATGTTCCTTGACTCATATCTCAAGCTCTCGCGGACGATGAACGTGATGAAGACTGTGCTAATTTGAAAAACCGTTGAAAAAAGATGGTACCCGAAATGGAAGAAAAGAATCACTTAATGTGACATGCCATGCGCGTTGTAACATGTGACTAAGGAGGTTTTGGGTGTAGTTAGGTGCTCCATCCCATAGAGCACTGGTTTCAATCTCATGGGGATACTCCTATGTTGTCTCGAAGATTTTTCTTTGGGATCCCGGATGAAACAGTAAACTAAAAAATATTATTTTTAACGGAATTTCTTTTTTTTCAACAGTGTATACTGAAACATTGATTTTCAATGTGATGCTTCTACTCAATTTTTTTTTTTAAAGTGTTGGAGTTGCCAGTAACTTTGCTTCTATAAAATGGGATCGAGTTTTCAGTAAGGTAAGGAACATAGGGCATAGAGTATTAAAGCGTGACCTATCGGCAGTATGGGCAGTACTGTCGATAGCACTGTTAAAGTGACATAGAACGAGGCTCATATTACCCAATAAACAGATTCAAAACTTACTTTGCACATGAGGGGAACAGAGGGAAACACAAAAGATGTCAGCGATGTGATCAACTTTACTCTTTAGAAATTCTGAAACAAAATATAATAGTTATAATATGACCTATAAACTTTTAGTACCACCAATCCCTTGAATGGATACCTACAGGCAAAAGAGCAAGGGGTAGACCAAAAGAAACACTCAGAAGAACAATACTTAGAGAAAGTAAAACAACCAATATTCATACTATTCAAGAACTGCACATAATAGCTTTGAACAGACAGATTTTGAGAGATCTGACCTCTGCCCTATGCGCTAACTTCAGCGCAAAAGGAAAATGAATGAATGAATGAACCTTTTAGAGTCGTGGAGGTGCCACAATGGATATATCAACACAAAAAGTTCTCCAAAATGACTCTATCCTCAGCCATTCGGAGGAGTGTAGAGAAATCACGCCCATGCCATTCCTTGATGTTATCAATGCAAGATTTTTTTGCTCCTCTCCTTCTTCTACCCTCAATTGTTCCTTGCAAAATAATTTTAGGGCGCAAGTCGTTTCTAGTTACATGTTCAAACCAAACAAGTTTACAATGTATTACCATTGATTGATAAAATACGTCTTTGTGCGTAAAATCACGAAAATGTAAGATCCAGGCGCGAGCTTAGTTTGTTTGTAAACCCAAGGAATTACGAGAGATTAGCTCTTACTTCCTATGTGCAATGGGGAGGTTAATGAGCTTTCATGAGGCTTCACCTTTCGGCTTGGTGCAATGTCTATTGGAGGAACCTTCTACTCATGGGGGGGGGGGTACATAAGAGGGGACGATACTCGGCGAGCTGATACTTTGCTTGGGTCACCCATTGTTTGTCTATCCTCTGACGAGGCGCTACGCAGCCAGCGAGCTGATGCTGGTGTAGGAAGACCATTCCATTACCACCCTTTGTGTCCCTAGTTCCCAGACCTAATTTCTTCCATATGAGCCGTGTTGGGTAACGGCGACGATCGAATTAGACTAGAGTTTATACATCTTCCTAAACGAGGCGCTGCTTTTCCAAACACGTCGGGGGTCTAGAGTTTGATCTGTGCATTTCTCACGCACTCGCCTAGTCCGCATGTGATGGTCTTCCAATCCTATCATCAGACGTGGTCTGTGTATTTTTGCTCTTCACCATTACTTATATACCCAGAGACAGGTAAAATACGAATCTTCGGCGAGCGGCTTCACAGTGGACACTTGGGTACGGAACCCAATTCTCTCTGTATGGACCGTGTTGGGCAACGGCCGACAGTCGAGTTGAGCTATGTTTGCAGTGTTGTTATAGACGTGCTCCCCTCCCCCTCAACGTTGCCCCAGTGTCCAGATTCCGAGTCTCAACACTTCGTTTGGGTCAGGTCTTTGAATAATGCGTTCCCCGATATTAGTTCAGTGCTTGTCCTGTGTGCAATGGGAAGCTATATTCAAAGCTTTCTTCAATATACAGGACTGCGTGTTCAAGTTGGCGTATCCAATTTTTTGAGTTTTGACTCCTACTTTGAATGGGGTCAATTGTGATGGAACATCGGCTTCAGTGTGTTCTCGACAAAACCCCATTCACATTTGTTTGTTGCGGAGTCATATGTGTAAATAATTATATACTGTGGTTTCGAGTACCACTGTATGAGTTTGTGTATCGTTCCCTCTGCAGCACAATCAAGGTACTCTTTTCCTAGCTGTATTACACTATGTGTCAAGACGTTTTTCTCTATGTGTACTTCCACACGTTCACATCATCATCTTGCTTCTTCTAGATCGCATACTCTGAGTAGG